>VMOF01000013.1:6321634-6373303 GCA_011764245.1 Trialeurodes vaporariorum
TCAAAAACGTGTGATGATTTATCAATAGTGTAGAAATAAAATTTTTTGTGCAGTGATCAAATCAATTGAGACGTGGGAAAAATTTGGGTTCCGATTCCAAATGTAGAAATTGGGCGAGTCGGAAAATTTCAGAGTGTCGTTGCAAATTTTGAGTATGAAGTCAAGATCCTCTGCAGAAGAAAGACAGTTAGCTCGAACATTGAAAGAGAATAAAGCAAAGAAACAAACAAAGAAGTTCTGTTTAAAACAAATTTTGTCATCTCCGAACATTTTAGACTGAAATAAATATCGATCACTGAGGTTTTTGATAGGATGAAACACTTTTTAAAGAGTTGCAAGGTTTTGCTTAGAACGATAAAAATTTAAAATTCGTTGTATAATTCCCTCAACTCCCTTTTTTTTCATTTATCCGCGATAAATCCATAAAACATTGACACACGCTGATAGGCCTATTGGCATGATACATATTTTAAAAAAACACCTGCGTTACTCCGTATCAAATATCTACACATGAATACCTCTGACACAGGTAGGTAGTCACAACCAACAGAGAATGGTGTTTGCAGATATCTTCCGCAGAAGTGTTTTTAGTATCCATGAATCGAGTACTAAACCACCTAACTTTGAAGTACTGAACAAATTGAGAGTAGGAAAAAATATTATCAATTGACATCATTTCCAGGAAAAAGAGCCCTTAAAACAAGGGGTGCGATCTTGCTGAAAAATCAGCATTGTAAGTTCGTTTTAAGGGCCCTCTTGCATAGGAAATGGTCTGAACTTAAGTTATGACGAAAAGTTAACTCTTCAAAAAACTGTTTATTTCATTTCTCTTAGAAGCCTCTGAAATTATGTGACGTTCTTACTATAGAACATGGCAGCATGATATTGAATCTTCCTTTGAAGGGTGTGAGAAAAAACGGCGAGATCATAAAACGCCTTAACTTTATTCTTAACGAAAAGTATCAGCTTGCAGTTCAGACAAACTACCCGTTTGAACGACAAAATAATGATAGAAATTGAGAGTCTGATTGTGCGAGTAAATTTTTGCCGTGAGCTCCTTCAATTTTTAAGCAATGCAAAATTGTTACTGCCTTGTAGGAATAATTGACTATTCAAAAAACTGATACATTTTATTTCTTTAAAAAAGCTTCTGAAGTTAGGAAACGCTGATTTTGATGCGCATGAGTCGCGAATTGATTCATTGCGCTTGAACAGTGCCAATGGGTCTGTTGCAAACTTTTGCTACAACGATTGAGAGTGTGTAATCTAATGTAAAATCGCCTGAAAAGTCCAATAGTGGCATCAGAAAGCCACGAAATGAGATAATAAACTCACAAGAAGCGTTTAATGAGATCCAAGATGGCGGCAAAATATCGAGCAATCCGTATGCATGCACCACGAACATTCAAGGATAGCCAACCTCACAACATCGTTGTGAACCAATCACAACGTAAACAAACACATAACCTCTACCTCCAATGAGGTTGTAAACGTTGGCAATCCTTGGATGATCACGATGCATATATTCAGATTCCTCGATATTTTGCCGCCATATTGGATTTCAATAAACGCCTCTTGTAAGTTTATTATTGTATTTCATGACTTAATGATGCCACCAATGGACTTTTCAGGCGATTTTACATTGGAATAATAACTTTTTATCGTTGTAGCAAAAGTTTGCAACAGACCCATTGTCATCAAACAACTCATCTGAAAAGACCTTTGAAACAGAACGAGATTCCGGAGTTTTGCAATCGGGCGACAAGGTGAGACCGGGTTATATTTGGCGGTTATATCCGACTTTTCAGTTTCACCATTCGGTGGCTACCGTCGCTCAGTGCCAGAACGGTATGCTTATTTACGTCAAGATTGTCGCATCACTCTATCCGCCTCGGATGGCGCAGTGGTGCTCGAATAAAATTAAATCATAACTAGGGGCTTTTGGTCGCTTCGCGGCCATTCAAAGTTTTAAAAGTCAGAGAAATCAATAAAAAAGGCCGTTCAACAATTCATCAGCGAATTTTAAAACGGTTCCCATGTTCTAACCAGCTAAGCAAACCTAAGCCTATCCGAGCGACCCATTGTCTCTCACTCTCAACTTCGAAGCAACTTCGAAGTTGCCTTGTGGCAGAAGCAATTGATTTGAGCATGGACTGAAAATTTGATTCTGATTTTATTGCATCATTTAATTTATACTTATTTGAGCGATTAATCTTTGATTTATGATTTGATTCTTTAAATTTTCGATTGTTTGATTTGAGCATGTACTTAATTTAATTTAATTTAATTTAATTTAATTTGATTTAATTTAATTTAATTTGATTTAATTTAATTTAATTTAATTTATTTTCCCCCCACTTAATTGCCTCTCATTGTGTATGGTTTTGTTTAAAAGTATAATTTATGGAGTGAGCTAGGTGGGTACGTGGAAGAAAGGGCTTTACAGCCCTAACTTACTCTCCTAGCAAGGTATATGGAGAACAGGTATGGACAACACTCGACTCAGGGGGCGTGGCCACTTGGGAAAAAGCGACTTCGCCGCCATCTTGTCTCCTATTTACACCGTGTATTTCGCATTGTTGTTTGTGGTTAGGTTTGAAGGGGAATTTTATCTGAAGTAATACTTTATTTATTTGAACAATGCAATGTAATTTTTATCTTTAAATGTTAATGTTGTGACTAAAGAATGGATTAATATCATCAATTACGTTGTTCACTTTCCTTTTCAAGATGTACAATCTAAGTTTGAATCGCGCGGTCAGAAAAATGGCGGCGGAGTCGCTTTTTTCACAACCAATCAGAGCCAACCTCAGAGTGTTGTCCATACCTGTTCTCCATATACCTTGCTCTCCTAGCCATAATTTAGTATAATTTTAGTTTTGTATTTTTTTGTTATTGTTTTCTATATGGCAAATAAATATTCTCTCTCTCTCTCTCTCTCTCTCTCTCTCTCTCTCTCTCTCTCTCTCTCTCTCATGGGAGTTTCGCTTCTGTTCTTCTTCTTATTCTATGACCACAGCTCTGTCGTTGGCCATCAGGCTACACGCATGGACGATTTGGATGGTGGTCCCTGCGTTATTCTGTCGTACCCGAAGAAAAGTGTGCCACACCAAACCAAACGCGAACCCGGTTAAAATCATTTTTTTTTTTTACAGCCTAGACGCGATGTATGGACATTCATCAGTCAATATCTACCCATATTACATCAATGGAAGCAGAGGCAACAGGGACCACTCACCATTGATTTGCTCGTTGGTCAACAACCCGCATCGAAGCCGTTGGAAATTTGTTTCCTTTGTTATTTTGTGGAGTCCCCAAAAATAAAATCGTTCCATGCACGATCGGCTAGTTCGTGGTCTCTGCTGTCTCTATGAGTGGAAGTCACCTATAGAGTATAGAGGTCTCTCCACTTGCGAATTTAAAAGCGAGAATAAACTGATTGAGCCAATGAGCTGCCTTGAAGTCGATAAGTCGAATCCGATGTATCGACAACGAAGAAGATTATTGGCTCAAGCGGTCAATTCGCGCTTTTAAATTCGCAGGTGGAGACACCCCTTAAAGGGGTGTCTCCACCTGCGAATGTAAAAGCGCGATTAAACTGATTGAGCCAATGAGCTGCCTTGAAGTCGATAGGTCGAGTCCGGTGTATCAACAACAAAGAAGCTCATTGGCTCAAGCATAGGCTTACCAACCGTCCGGCTTTTGCCGGACATGTCCGGCTTTTGGCACCGTTGTCCGGCGTCCGGCCGGATTTTTGAAATTACGGAAAATGTCCGGCTTTTTTGAGTTTAATGATATAAGGCGAGAAATTCTATGATTATGTGCTTCAAAAACCAGATGTCCTAGATCAAATACAAACTCAAGAAAAGTACGCGTTTAAGCCATCCAGTTCCAAATCCTAAAACTAATACAGGTACTTACTTAAAAATGTAAGATTCTACATTAAATTTTTCACTCTTAGAATTTGGATTTTCTTTTCTAATCCTTTCCCTGTGTGTTTAATTCTATATGAATTTTCTTAATTCAATTTAATTCCTTTCGAATCTATAAATAACAAAAATTGCATGCAAGGACTTCATAAAAGTTGTATACATTCTATTAGCATTCGAATGTTTCGGTGTAAATGAGGGGTGTTTTTAGAAGGGAGTTGCTGACTTGTTTGTTCATCGATCCCCCTCCATCTCCATCATACATTCGTTAGCTGCAGGAAGGCATTATGCTAAAAATTTGTTTAATATAGTTGCTTAGTCTTATGAAAATCACATTAACATTGATTATTTCGAACGAAAACGCTTAGTTTATGTCTTTCAGGAGCCGAAAATTTTGCGAAATTCCTTTCTTCGAAATGTCCGGCTTTTTGACGAAAAGTCCGGCTTTTTGCGGCCGAAAGTCCGGCTTTTTCAAATTGCCAGTTGGTAACCCTACTCAAGCAGTCTATTCGCGCTTTCAAATTCGCAGGTGGAGAGCACCCTTATCAATGATGAAACACCTTGAATCCATAAGTTTAGTTTATTCAAGTAATCATTTTTATCATTGCTAAATTCCAATTGTCATTCCAATCATAGAATAAAGATTACTTCGTAATAGAAGCGTCACTTCCATAAGGCTCTGTATAAACTCATTTTGTTGACCTTGAAATAAGCCAGCCACCGCGCGATTCAAAATAAGTCAGCCACCTCGCAATTCAAAATAAGCCAGCCAACCTAGAGGCTCTGTGCATGAATATTTAATATACTATATATTAAATATATTATATTTAGTATTTAATATCCCCCATATATTTAATATACAAGGACTCTAAGCCACCAAACGACCGCTTTAAAGTAAGCCAGCCGCACGGCGCGCAATTTAAATTAAGCGAGCCACCGTAGAGTCCTTGTATAAGTTTATATGAATAAGTAACATATTAAATTTAATAGTTTATTTAATATTTAATATCCCCTGCATATTTATTAATATATACAGGGACTCTAAGCCGATCCGATCTAAAATAAGCCAGCCACCGCACGATTTCAAATAAGCCAGCCGCACCGCGAAATTCAAAATAAGCCAATCGCAGCGCTGATGGGAGGTGGATGATGTTGCTGTTGAGTGAAAAGGTTACAGAATTTGAGACATCCTTCCAAACATAATCTTTTCAAGATCGTTCAAGGTCAACGAGTTCTCATAGAAGATTCGGCGACAGTGTCGCTTCTATTACGAAGTAATCTTTATTCTATGATTCCAATTTCCATTCGTTAATGACGACTAATTTAGTTCGAAACATTTTTCTTCTCTGAAAAAAAAAAAAAAAAAAAAAAAAAAAAAAAAAAAAGGTCACCACTTTTTCACTTTTGGCCGATCCTTGGGGGGGGGGGGGGGGCAGTCCCTCCTCCGCCCCCCGCAAATGACGCAACTGGTCAGGCCGTTAGGCCTCTTCCCGGCTCGACTGATTTATGACTTGTGTCCGCCCTTGATCAGCGGTCGCTGGTATAGTCGGGCCAATATAAGTTGACACCTTAAGAATCAGGCAGGTTTGCACTATGCGGCAACGCAGCGTGGAGCTGACCCTTGTCAAGCGGCTTGCTCCGTCTTGACAGGGAACGCCGCATTCAGTCCATTGTTGCATTTCTCCATTTTTATTGATCATTTTCTCTCTGCTTCAGGTGTCAACTTATATTGGCTATAGTAAACAGTAGAGCGAACAAAAGTAAAGGGACAAGCCGGAGGAATGAGCCTCTCCGAAGAGTGAATAAACAGGAACATTCCCCTCGCCACCCTTTCCTCGCACAATGGAGCGAATCAAAAGGAGGGGTTGGACATAGAGTATATGCCTAAAATTGCAAATTTGAATGTTTTTATTGTCAATAACAATATATAACAGTATGTCACTATAACAGTATGTAATATAACATATGTAATATATTAATATAACATATATATGTAGTAACAGAAGTATAGGAGTACGTCCACCCCACTCAACCCATCTCTCAAATTTATCCAAAATTAATATGAATTTAACCGAAAAAACCAAAGCCAAAATTTCTTGAAAAATAAATCTTCAAATAAACCATTAGTTTTCTATCATTATTAACCTTTTTTAACTATTTTTTCAGTGTTTTTTTCACTGCACGCATGTGCGCAGGGGGGGTGGACGTACTCCTATACTACTAGTAACATATATATGTAAATATATATAACATATATATGTATATATGTAATATAACAGTATGTCACTTTGCAGTGTAGGGTTATCCCTACACTGCATAGTGTATCACTGGTGATACATGCTGTAAAAAGCACTATATCAGACATTGTAATGTATATTTTGACTTATTTTAAATGGGTCTGTTACACACTTTGGCTAGAGCGTTTTAAAGTATCAATTCGTATGTAAAAAGCCGTAAAAATGACAATGGCAGCATCAGAAAACACCAAAATTCATTAATAAACTCACAAATTGCGAAAAACACTAGACACTATTCACGCCTGTATCTTTCCACCACGTGCACGATATTTCGCGAGATTAGCGCGGCACATTCAAATAATCATGGCCGACTGTCACCACAGCTGACTTCAAGAACAAATAAACAGTAAACACTGACGGTGTCTGTTCGAATTCTTCCGTCTCAATATCCTCAATTCCTCACAAAAGGTTGTGAAAGGTACGGAAACCGTCATTTGTGTCGAAAACTTATCAAAATGAAACAATAACACACAGGCATTCCAAAGATGATGCTTGAAGTTGGAACTCCTGCGTTTTATTGAATTCGAGTCTGTTCGGTGTCTGTTCGAACGTCTCAATATCCTCAATTCCTCACAATAGGTTGTGAATGACACAGAAACCGATATTTGTGTCGAAAACTTATCAAAATGAAACAATAACACACAGGAGTTCCATGTATGATTCCAACTTCAATCATCATCCTCGGAACTCCTGTGTGTTATTGTTTCATTTTGATAAGTTTTCGACACAAATATCGGTTTCTGTGTCATTCACAACCTATTGTGAGGAATTGAGGATATTGAGACGTAAGAAATTCGAACAAACACCGTCAGTGTTTACTGTTTATTTGTTCATGAAGTCAGCTGTGGTGACAGTCGGCCATGATTATTTGAATGTGCCGCGCTAATCTCGCGAAATATCGTGCACGTGGTGGAAAGATACAGGGGTGAATATATTGTCTAGTTTTCTTCGCAATTTGTACGTTTATTAATGAATTTTGGTGTTTTCTGATGCTGTCAATGTCATTTTTACGGCTTTTTACATACGAATTGATACTTTAAAACGCTCTAGCCAAAGTGTGCGACAGACCCATTATTAAGAAAATATGAAAACGGGCTCAAACATTTTCCAAAATACTACAATCATAGCACTCATTATAATGTATTTAATAATGGAAATCATGGCGGGGGGGGGGGTTATCCAATTCAATCCCAATTTCATTATTTTTACTAAGCTTTTGTCATTTGCCTTTTCAAAAATCCAATCAAAGTAAAAAAATTATTATTTTTTTAAAAATGTTGAATTTTTCTTTTTGTTTTCCCGCCATTTCTTATGGTGTTATAGCACATGTACAAAACGGATAAAAAATGCAAATGATAATTTTTACCGAAAAACTACCCTCGTATTTTTTTGTTGCTATTTTTTCCCCCCATATATTTGACCACACAGTGAATTGAAAAATCCGTTTTTGGTGGTAAAAAAAAAACCATGCAGTGGAGGGTTAAGAGCGCTTCTAGTAGACAATTTTACAATAAAACCAATGAAACCACTTTCAAACCTCTAAGTAGCGTATTGACAAAGATAGACTCATTATTTTCAAGTCGCCTTGTCATGTCCAAGCTCTCATTGACTCGCTCCACTGTGCCTCGATCAGGTCAGGTGCTAACGTTGGTACTTAATGGGTGAAGTGCGGGGGGAGGGGGGGGGGGGGGGAGAACTGGAAGGCGTCCGTATTCTTCTAAAAAAAAGAGAGAAAAAAATCTGTTTTTCTACACACTGTATCGAATTAAGAATAAAGGTTTTCTTCAATGAGGAACAACTCGCATCAAGTCAAATGTTTGTAAGATCTTAATTAAAGCAACTGAACTCATTCATATTATAGGGACCTACTCGACTTTAGACGTTGCCAAGTTCACTTGACTTTAATATTAATATAAAATTAGACCCAGTGCAAAGAATTTCTCAAAACTTCCAGGAACTTTCCTTCCTACATGATGTCTTGTTCCTGAAAATTACAAGCAATTTTATCAATCAAATTTGTCTTGAGCGAATTAAAAAGTTGAGATTAAATGTTGGAATACTAACTTAGGGTCTGTTTTGTATAAACATGCCCAACTCAGTAGCGTAGCTAGCTGAGCGTGCGCCCCCCCCCCCCCCGCTGATTCGAATGCTGCGCCCCTCTTTTTTAAGGAAAAAATCGGCCGCTTCCGTTAGCCCCCCCCCCCGGCCCAAATTTTTCCAGAAGCTAGAGCCTTTTTATAGTTTTCTCCCTTCTTTTCCTATAGCTTCCATTTTTCTCAAACTGTTCTCTTTCCTTTCTTTTTCTCCTTTTCCTTTCCTTTTCCTTTCCTTTTTTTCCTTTTCCTTTTCCTTCCCTGATTTCTTTTTCTTTTTTCCCCCTCTTCCTTTCCTTTCATCCTTTTCGCTCTTTCTCTTTCTTTTATCAAAATTTTTGCGGCCATCAAAGCGTTGCGCCCCCCCCCCCCGCACGGTGGGCCAGATGCATTTCGTAGCGTGCCAAAAGTCCGAAAAACGAGGTGCTTTGTTTTGACCGCGATAATTGCCTTAATGTACTCCATATGACCCATGGGTAAGGTCATTAAACTGATTTGTCTCCAAATTTACTGATAACCGAGATACGGAGGTCGAAAGATGCATCTATCCGCAAGGCTCACCCGAGTTGAGAAACAGGTTCTCGGTCATGTGCTTCATGTTTGTTTACTTTATGAGTTTCAATGCAAAGCTACGGCAAATCTGGCTAAAAAAATGAATTCTACTGTCGAGCACCGTGCACAGGTGCCACAGACCTAGGTAGCCCTTAGATAAGTAAAAAATAATTATAACCTAAAGAAGTCTTGTCACTTATCAATATCAAAAAGTCTTACGGTAAGAAATAAAACATGTCAAACCTCCTAAACGTGAATCATTAATCATTAAAATAGTAAAGTATCTGTTAAGTCATTGTTGTGCATTAAGTGCTCAACACTACAGAACCTGGTGAGTATTTTTCACTACCAACTTTTGATTTTTGAGCGATTATTATACAATCTATGGCAAATTTTCATATTGTTGTCAAAAAAACCTGGAAAAACGTAAAAAGTGTCAACTTTGTTAGACCCGGAAAAAAAATGTCAAAAAATGTCAACCCGGTCTCTCCATTTCCCAGTTGTACATAAGCTGAAAAACGAGGAAAAAAATTTCCAATAGGGACTTAGGGACAAACCTTTTTTTTTTTTAGTTTTAAGATTGCTGTTTTTACCGAAGTATTGAAATTTTGATGATCCTGTTTAGATATTTCGGTAAAAACAGCAATCTTAAAACTAAAAAAAAAGAGGTTTGTCCCTACAAGTCCCTATTGGAAATTTTTTTCCTCGTTTTTCAGCTTATGTACAACTGGGAAATGAAGAGACCGGGTTGACATTTTTTGACATTTTTTTTTCCGGGTCTAACAAAGTTGACACTTTTTACGTTTTTCCAGGTTTTTTGACAACAATATGAAAATTTGCCATAGATTGTATAATAATCGCTCGAAAATCAAAAGTTAGTAGTGAAAAATACTCACCAGGCTCTGTAAAATTCATTTCTTTAGCCAGATTTGCCGTAGCTTTGCATTGAAACTCATAAAGTAAACAAACATGAAGCACATGACCGAGAACCTGTTTCTCAACTCGGGTGAGCCTTGCGGATAGATGCATCTTTCGACCTCCGTATCTCGGTTATCAGTAAATTTGGAGACAAATCAGTTTAATGACCTTACCCATGGGTCATATGGAGTACATTAAGGCCATTATCGGTCAAAACAAAGCACCTCGTTTTTCGGACTTTTGACACGCTACGAAATGCATCTGGCCCACCGTGCCCCGCCGCCCGGCGGGGTCAGCGGGGCCTATAGCTACGCCACTGGTCCAAACTGTTCATGGATCCGAGCCTCCATTTTTATGAGTAGCAATCTAAGGAAAAAAGGAGACACCTAAAATCACCACAGAAGTTATATCTTCGTCTATGCCTCAATGATGTCTACAATTCTCAAAAGAACCTTTATAGGCCAGGCAAAGTAGATCCATTATTGGCAAATAGAGGAAAAAATTCGCACATATCGGGATTTTTGCAGAGATGTTCCCTAGGGTATGTAGAACAACATACTAAAAGTCCCCATCGATACCGTGTGAGCTTTCGCCGCAGTGACCTCAAAAAGGGCGTATAAATTGGTTTTTCGCGATTTCTAGCCAAACGGCTGCAGATAAGGGAAAAATACCTCAGTTTAAAAAGATTTATCTTAAAATTTTCTATGAAAAAAGTTCTTACAAGTTTTAACGATAAACGACTCCTTCACCCTTTATAGCGTGAGAAACAGATTCCCGACTGGCGCGGCGCAGCGCGCGGCCCGTAAATCGCATCCCTCCCCCGCTCCTTTTGCGTCAGCGTGAGCGTGATTTATTTTTCATATGTTTCTCGCACTGATGTAGCGTGATATGTACTGATTCTACCTTTACTTAACTCTACCAACACAATCCACTCCCCCTCCCCTTTAATTTTGATGGACGCGGAAAATAATCAATTGTTTTTATAGTTTGATTAGATACATTGCCGATTAAAGGCTCAAATTCGCATAGAGCAGGTTTTTGGCAGGGATTCTCAAGTTGTATCGAATAACACGCTGAAAGTCCCCATTGTAATCGTATGAGATTGATCTCGCCTCGGTGACCACTCGAAGTTCTTATCTCGGGTGACTCCGAGTTGGCCCAAAAAGTCCGAGTTGGCCCAAGCCGTTTTTTCGCCGCTTATACCGAGTTGGCCCCAGTCTAGAAAAACAGCGTTTCCGAGTTGGCCCAAGAGACAACAAAAATAAATAAAAAAAGAGAGCATTTGGCAACGTGGCAAACACATTCAGGGATGTGAATGGAAGACGACAAATAGCGAACTGTCCCACTGTATTGATGACGCGTATACCTACCATGAAGATGCGAATGCACATTGTTGAGAAGTTACGGGTAAATTTTTACCATTTTCCATTCAAAAAGAGCGTTATAGTTATGTTATAATATGTTTCGGTGTGATATCAATTTTCAGACGTTCACCCCTTTTTTTAATGATTTGCCATGTTTTTCAAAATTTAAAATTTTTCGAAGCTCGAAAACGTTTAGTGCGAATTCAAATGATTTCTTAATGTAAATAAATTTTTCTGTGTGATATCAATTTTTTGACGCGGCGGGCTTTATTCACCCCATTTTTATTTTTAATTCTT
Organism: Trialeurodes vaporariorum; assembly: GCA_011764245.1. Lineage (NCBI taxonomy): Eukaryota > Metazoa > Arthropoda > Insecta > Hemiptera > Aleyrodidae > Trialeurodes > Trialeurodes vaporariorum. The sequence continues at coordinate 6,333,085 of VMOF01000013.1, forward strand.
TTACGACATTTTCTGACGGACAATTTATTTATAAAAAATATTTTTTATGAATTTATAACGGGCGGGGCCGGTGAGTCGTACTTGTTAAGGGAGGGAGAAAGTTCTTACACATTGCTTTTTCCCTTTATGAAGCAGAGTTTAAGAACTTTCTGTCAATCTAAGCCCATTGCCATCTGTCTCACCGCCTACGTTCCAATAATCTATCCAATCATAGAGGTAAGCGGAGTTGCCAAATTACAACATTTAAATATATTTTTATTTCTTCTATTGTTTTTGGCTGGGGCCAACTCGGACGGGTGTTTTTTAAGTCGTGGGCCAACTTGGATTTGGCAATTTGGGCCAACTCGGACTTTTTGGGCCAACTCGGATGCTCCCCTTATCTCAATGCACGGCGTCAGCGCAGCTTCGGCGATCCGTCTACTTTTCTCAGCGCGAGGCAACGCATGCTTATCTTAATAAGGGAGCGTTCTAGAATTCATTGGATTATTGCTGCACCGGTGCAGCAAAGATTATAAATGGCAATCGTTTCCGATATGAATAGATGTACTACAACATGGAAAAAGGTAATCTTTGTTGCATCGATGCACTAATCTGACGAATTCTAGAACGCTTTGTATTCCTTCAACTTGGAACTAATGATAGGAATAGAGAAAAGTTCATTTCATTCATCATGACCAAGTTTTCAGAAAAAGGAATTCAGACGCTCCAAGCTAAAGGCGACGCTGACACGACTATGTTAAAACTGCTGTCGACCATTCTTCAATAATTGAGTCAAATGCTGCTTGCGCTATAATTGGAGAAGATATTAGATCTTCTAGTGATTTTGACAGCTTTGGCGCCACCGGAAGTAGAATTTTTTTTTTTTTTTTTTTTTTTTTTTTTGTAAAACCTAGCAGAGGCAAAGTACTCACCAAAGTTTATCACCAAGTTCATTCATGGCAGGGCACTGAACTTGCTCCACTTACTTGGGGCTGGCGCCTTCAACCTTATTTCTCTCCAATAACCATGAAATTGCAGCCCGCACCCAGAAAATATTACAATCTATCTATTGCGGTTGCGTCAAAGGTTGCGGAAAAGCTTGCGGTTGTAGAAAAACTGGACTTAAATGTTCGACCGTCTGTCAACAATGTAGCGGACTTTCGTGCGAGAATTCAGCAAAGGATGAGGATACAGAAGGAATACAAGAGGAAGAAGAAGAAGATCCTGACGATCCTGAGTAGCTTGTCTGCAACCCTTCTGAAATCGACGAGAAAGACGCTGAAAAAATTACCGATACCGACGAGTCAACATCCGTTGATGAACTTCAGGACGTTGTTGAAAATTACGAAAACAGAATGAAACGAATATCAAAAAAATTGCGTTTCGATCCAACGTCTTAATTTTGATTTGTCTTAATTAGCGTTTGTGTTTAATGCTTTTGTTTTCATCCTATATGTATACTCACTTTCTGCCTCATTATTTTATCATAATCATCACTTCAATAAAGAGTGATAAACGATCTCCGATCCACCGAGATTCTCGTTCCTATCACTTCCGAATCTGGTGAGCGCCTATTTTCTTTCTTCTTTTTATTGTTCTCTAAATAATGCTGCCTATTAAATTGAATAATAATATAAGGTATTTAGGTTACTCAAAGCAGTGCAAGTGGCGCAGCGTTAGTTGCTGCGAAAAGTTACTGATTTGCCTTATACTTGAACCTATCAAAACAATTGGTTATTTTCCGCGTCCATCAAAATAAAATAAGGGGGGGGGGAAGTGGATTGTGTTGGTAGAGTTAAGTAAAGGTAGAATCAGTACATATCACGCTACATCAGTGCGAGAAACTTATGAAAAATAAATCACGCTCACGCTGACGCAAAAGGAGCGGGGGAGGGATGCGATTTACGGGCCGCGCGCTGCGCCGCGCCAGTCGGGAATCTGTTTCTCACGCTATAAAGGGTGAAGGAGTCGTTTATCGTTAAAACTTGTAAGAACTTTTTTCATAGAAAATTTTAAGATAAATCTTTTTAAACTGAGGTATTTTTCCCTTATCTGCAGCCGTTTGGCTAGAAATCGCGAAAAACCAATTTATACGCCCTTTTTGAGGTCACTGCGGCGAAAGCTCACACGGTATCGATGGGGACTTTTAGTATGTTGTTCTACATACCCTAGGGAACATCTCTGCAAAAATCCCGATATGTGCGAATTTTTTCCTTTAAATTATCTAATTTGCCTGGCCTATTAAAAGCGTAGATAGATGTCGATCAACAAAAGCAGTGAAATATTACACTGTTAGAAACTCTGCGGCACAGTAATCTTTGCAGTGGACCAAAACACATCAACAACGGCCCTTAGAATGTTAACAAATGTGCAAAATCGCATCCAATGGCGGCGCCAATGGTTTCACTTGTCTTAACTCTCTCTACATATATAGGGCAGTGGCGTTTCGGAAACTTTGGGAGCCCCCCCCGCGAACCTTTAGTCGGGGGCCCCCTACATTTTTACGCAGTGAATGGAGGGTCTAAAAATACAACCCCCCCCCCCCCATCTCACCCCATCCTCCCCTGAAATTTTTTGGAAATTGAGTGCTCTCGAGACGTTTTTTCACGCAGTTTTAGCTGTAAAATTCCGTTTCTCTCCCAGGAAAGGAAAGAGCTGAATTTCTGTTTCTGACAGCCTTATAATTTCCATTTAATACCACGGATAATGCATGGTCAATTTACCACAATTATCGGAGGAACAAAGCAGCTTTTTTTACTTTAATATTACACTTATTTATTTCCTAGTCCATCTTTATCTTCATTCTTCCAAATGTTATATTTTGTCAAATACACGCCACACGGGTCAGATGTAATCATGAGGCCCTAATTGGGGGCCCCCGCGCCGCGGGGGCAGCGGGGGCCTCCGGTACGCCACTGATATAGGAACTCTACGTGTAGAGAGATTGTCCTCTTTTTGAGAGAAACAGGAAGAATATGAATCTGTAAGTTTAACCTTCCGACCACCAAGGGGGGAAGGGAGAGGGCATTCGCCAGTTTTCTAAAGGTGTCTCTCCAACTGCGAATTTAAAAGCGCGAATAAGCTGATTGAGCCAATGAGCTGCATTGAAGTCGATATAGGTCGAGTCCGATGTATCGACAGCAAAGAAGCTCATTGGCTCAATCAGTTTATTCGCGCTTTTAAATTCGCAGTTGAGGGAAACTCTTTTTGAGGGAAACAGAGATAATATGAATCTGTAAGTTCAACCTTCCGACCACCAAGGGGGGAAGGGAGAGGGCATTCGCCAGTTTTCTAAAAGTGTCTCTCCAACTGCGAATTTAAAAGCGCGAATAAGCTGATTGAGCCAATGAGCTGCATTGAAGTCGATATAGGTCGAGTCCGATGTATCGACAGCAAAGAAGCTCATTGGCTCAATCAGTTTATTCGCGCTTTTAAATTCGCAGTTGGAGAGACACCTTTAGAAAACTGGCGAATGCCCTCTCCCTTCCCCCCTTGGTGGTCGGAAGGTTGAACTTACAGATTTATATTATCACAGAATAATACAATCAGAACGGAGACTCTGTCGGATTTTGAAGCAAATTCATTTCGCGTCCGCCATGTTGGGATATAGGATGTTTACATCTGGATTCGCGCGCGAAAAAAAAGTGTAGGACTTGATCCGCGAAATTTTCATTCTGAAAAGCCATTAGCATAAAAGTGAGGCCGGAAACTTAAGATTTCTTTCCAGAATTTACAGAAATAAGTAAGTTTCAACACAAATCACACACGCCGCCATATTGGGAAATAGGACCACAGCGTTGCCTATTGGTGCCGATAAATTCCAAACTTGCTTCCATTAGCTCTTATGGGAGTTTCCGTTCTGATTGTATTATTCTGTGATATTATCTCTGTTTCCCTCAAAAAGAGGAGATTTCCCTTAACATTGAGTTTCGCTACTGTATCGGAGAATAAGTATTTACGTATTATAATGACGTTCGACTTCTCTTTTCCTATCAAACCATTGTCTTTAAGCTCAACTCTTTAATTGTATTGCAGCAAGTTTGGTGGATTTTGGTATAATTTTCACTGCCTGGATAGCTGGTTCTCTTGCTGATGTGTTCGGGAGGTTGTGGATGATGCGAATATGCCTCTTCATGTACGCCACTGGAAGCGGAATCATTGCGGCGGCTGACAATTTTGTCACAATAATTATAGGAAGGCTCTTCCTTGGTCTCGGCGCGGGTGAGTTACACGACGATTTAATGCGGCTCTTACACACTTTTGCTTTAAGCGATTTAACAGTCGATTCAGGTGCACCGAGAAAAAAGCAGCGGTAGGGTTTACCATTCCATAATAGCAAACCGAAGTTGAGTATTGTGAAACAGAAAAATAATAAGCATTACACTTCCTCAAGTTTGGTTGACTCAAGTCAAGCGTGAATTTTACCATTCTTAAAATTGTTATGTACGAAGGGGGTAGCTTACTATTCCTTGGATTAACTCGCTCATTAAAATGGACTCGTTCCGTCGTTCAGAACAACGCTACTTACACTTTCCCGCGATAAGTCAAATTTACCATTCTCACAAGTCACGCTTGCATGTCCTACGGTCATAACAGTACATTAACTAATGTCAATTCCAAAGAGAGGTATTATTGATTTCGTCATTTTTGAAACTTTCAAAAACCAACATACGTGTGATATATTATTGACTAAACGTTTGCTTCCATTTATAATTTTCACAGATGAAGAACTTCTCTAATCATTTGTTAGTTTAATCAATCATAATATTGGACTTTTACTAAATAAGTAATCTTTGGTTCCGCTTTGAACAGAAAGTATTAATAAACAACAAGAAACTAGTGGGCGAGTCTCTTTCTTGTTCTTCTTACTTCCATCGTGTCTTTCGTGTCGCAACATTCGGCCGACCCTAGCGCCATCTCTGAATAAACTACGCGAAATAATATGGCAGTGGCGCGACGATCAAATACTGAAAAAGAACTCGGAAATCGGAATGAAACAATCACTCTCATCTCATGAACGGACGAACGTACCTACGTCTGCACGTCTGCCAGCTTATATACCGAATTTATTCTTCGTTGTTCTATATAGGTTAGGCGCAGTATAGTGGTTAAGGTTCTCGATTAGGATTAGGTAGGTTGTAGGGTCAAATCCCGGTCTGGTCGACAAAATTTGTCCACGACAGGTAGTCGAGTGGCAGCAAAATTTCAATTTTATATTTTCCTTTTTTTTTTTTGAGACTTCTAAAACTACTTATATCACTTATCACAATATAAATAAATGAATAATTGGTTGTAAAAAATATGCAGACCGTTTGTTCTAAATCTTTGATGATCTAAAGAGAGAGATCGTAGTGACAGAAAGAAGTGGCCCTCTTTTAAAAATCGAAAGGTGAGATTTACAATCTGGGTCTCTGAGCCTCGTCTTATGGTCCACGTCACCGTTATCGTCAACGGTAGTGTTTACCATTCCTGATTGGTGTACATGATCTATTTTCACCAAAAAACTTTTCGCTTAAAAGCTCAGAGTTACTGCTCGGCCAAGTCGGAAAACTTCACGTTCTGATTTTTCTCCCAAAGAAGCTGATATCCGAACGCCAAGTCAAGATTTCCTTCCTTCATCTCTTCTCTCTCTCTGCCTCTTTCTTTGTGGCAGGAACAGTTAGAACGCCAATAGCTCTGTTTCGGCGTTCAAAGATAGTGATATCATAGAACGCCAAGTCTGGGTTTCTTTTTTACTTAAAACTAGACATAATTATTCCATGCATCCAAATTGCATACCCGCTCCAATGAAGGCGTCACTAAAATCCAACTCAACAAAACTACCTTGGAGTTATGCAATGTGAGTAACAGCGAGTTAAGAAGGAAAACCTTAATCAATGAAAAGAATATTTGGAAAAGAAAGTTAAAAAAGAAGACAAAAATGAAAAGAAAGAAAGGGAAAGAAAACTTGGGCCCGGGCCCAGTTGTTTTACACTCAAATGCAACGATTCATCAATTCAACTTTTCTGAATCCTCTGCTTTTCGTAAAAAGTCCGGGCCCAAGTTTTCTTTCCCTTTCTTTCTTTTCATTTTTGTCTTCTTTTTTAACTTTCTTTTCAAATATTCTTTCATTGATTTTAGGTTTGCCTTCTTAACTCGCTGTTACTCACATGCATAACTCCAAGGAGTTTTGTTGAGTTGGATTTAGTGACGCTCATTGGAGCGGGTATGCAATTTGGATGCATGGAATAATTATGTCTAGTTTTAAGTAAAAAAGAACCCAGACTTGGCGTTCTATGATATCACTATCTTTGAACGCCGAAACAGAGCTATTGGCGTTCTAACTGTCCTGACACAAAGAAAGAGGCAGAGAGAGAGAGAGATGAAGGAAGGAAATCTTGACTTGGCGTTCGGATATCAGCTTCTTTGGGGAGAAAAATCAGAACGTGAAGTTTTTCCGACTTGGCCGAGCAGTAACTCTGAGCATTTAAGCGAAAAGTTTTTTGGTGAAAATATCAAAAGTTTTGAAGATAAAACTGCTAATGATCATAGGGATAGTTCGAAGATTATGTAGCTTAGAATCAGGAAAATCTGTCTTATGCATTTTCTTCCATTCATTTAGATGGTATAAGCTTTCATCAGATTTCATCAATATTAATATGCACTCAAGCAATTTATCTTTGGGTAAACAAAAACAAAAACCAAAGGTGAATCAGAAAAGCAGTGATACCTATGGTTTCCATTCAAAGGAACATAGAAGAATGAATGATGTTTCTGACTCCACACTTGCCTAACTGTATTCTTAAGTAGGTACCTAGCACATTATAGCTCATAATTATTTGGTCTCAGTAGCCTGAATTTATTTCACTGTTAAAATACCAGCTTTTTAAAATGTTTTTAATTTCAATGTACAGCATTTGGTATTTATTCTGACAGGGAAATAAACTTCAACTAAACATAAAAATAGAATTCTTTAAAAATGAGACTGAACAATTTTTCTTCAAATTAAGTACTTAATTTCTCATTTTATTTCAATATAGCATAGTAGAATTCTTTCTTTTCATCCAGTTATTTTCTTACTCAATCCTTGAATGAGCGTGACAGCTTCCAAGCATAAAGTTTAGAAAATTACAACATTCATTGGATTAGTTAAGTAGACCCCCCGCCTCCTCCTTTTCTTTAATTTTCTTTCATTTTAATAATGACTCATTTTAATAATGGCTCATTTTAAACTGAGACAACATTCTCTACCTCAACCTAGAAATCTGCAAATATTTAAACATTAGGACCACTTTTTCCTTACTTACCTACCTATATTTACTATGGTTACATTGATTAATGTACAGTCGGAAAATTAAATAATGATAAGTTGACTCCTAGGATTTTGACTCCGGTGAGCCACCCGCAGTACTTAAATGCATTGCGACAAGTTTTGCGGGTAGCCTAAGTAACTGCATCAAAAGAGTCGACTGACATTATTAATTTATCAACTGTGCAGTTGTTTTCTGCAAAAATCAAGTGTCATTGAGAAACTGAATAGATAATAGAAAGTATCGCCTTTACATCGGAGCGGTTAAAGTCAATTGTGGCACTTTATTAATTTTGCACAAAAGCTTTTTATTTATTCTTGAGGAGTTATTCATTGCTTTAGAAGAAATTACATTTTAATGCGGGTACCTTAATGACCCGACAATAATTGTTGAGTGAGCTGCACTAAAACATACTCAACAGGTGGAGATCTTGAAGTCAGAGACCCTTTATAACTCTCTGCCCAAGCACCAGGTAGAGTGGACCAAATAAAATGAATTTCTAACAATGAAATCTTAGGGATGTAAACCCTTGAGACGTGAGATTTGATGTACCTACTTATCTGAGTTTCATAGACAGCAAAGGACTAACCTCTCTGCCTCTCTCTATGCTGATATACTGGAAAGAATGAGACGACCCATAAATAGCTTACTTACTTTGTCATTTGTCTCACCCTCTTATAACAATAAAGATTGACGAATAAATGCTGTGGGGAGAGTGCCTTGCAATTAAACAGTCTTATGATGTAGGTATAGGTAAATATTATTGTTTGTGGACATTTAAATTACTTTGCGTTGAACATTTCTCAAGGTGTAACCGCAGTAAATTTAAGCAAGTGTCAGCGCATAAACCCTGAGAGTTGTCAGATGCTAAACAATTTGAAAAGACCTCTACTCAGTGGCGTCGCATAGAATCTAGCAATACTACATTTCATTCATTTAAATCCATGCAAAATATCACTTTGAGGGAGTGCACTATGCGAGTCCTACACTTCAGCTTCTTCAATACATCTAAATGGATAAAATGCAGCATTGCCAGATTGCAGACAACCCCTAACTGCCTCTACTTATTAAAGGTTGGAAATCACCACTTGCAATTAAATAAAATAAACTCATAAGTTAAATAACTTGCAGTTTGAGGAGAATGCCTCAGATTGTAACAACAGTTTCTGTTTCAAATACCAATCTTTGTTAAGCAGGGTGATTGACAAGGCGCACTAGCAAACGCAAATATTTCTGCAGCTAAGAATGCAAACGGAGCGCATAATGTTTCTTTCAATCCCTGAGAATTTGCAACGAATCTTAAAAGTCACAACTTTTGTGTTTGGTAATATGCACACTCATGAACACAGTCTCTGGACTTACTTCGGCAGACCAAATTTACATATGCGAGTTGCACTAAAATATTTAAAAGTCTACCCAGGGTGAGAGCCACAGCGAGAAATGCTTGCTGCCTGCAGATTGCCTGTGGAGTTGTTTTCCCTAGTTCTTACAGTGGTAACTAAGGCTCCAGAGCTTTTAAGCATCAAATGATTCTGAGTGAGACTTTAGCGAAGTCTTACAATTGATTACAAGTGTTTTCAATTTACAAACTAACTGATGAACTAAAAAGCAGGCTTTCTGGAAACTATCAAATTAATACTTGTTACTTACTTGCGATAAACTTTGTTTACCATCTCTGGGGTCTGATTGCTATCCAGCAGGCTGATCATAAACAATTGTACAGTGATGCTATTGAGTCAATGATCGCAAACGCGTTATTCTTCTGGGTGATGTTATTGCGTTAGGTTTCATTCCGATAGAGACCCTTTCATCTCTGCGGAAATTCGCTGATGACTCCTGAGTTATCCGAGAATTTCCGCAGAGATGGGAGGGTTTCTATCAGAACTATACCGCCCATGAGATAACAAGTACTTGGTCATTGACTCAATGGCGTTACGGTACGATAATTTATAATGAGCCTGCTGAAGGTTTATCTCACAGCGAATGAATTTTCTTAAAACTTACTTACGTTTTCTCTGTAGCAGCATAAGCTTGGAGCAAATTTTTAACGGATGTAATACAATGAATAGTTTAAAATTGATAAGCGCTTGGACTAGAAAGACACGACAAATAATAAAAAGACCCAGACCAAAAAAAGTACCTGGCAGAATTTTTTTCAAAGAATAACACATTGAAAGCACTGCACACTTGGCCTAGGTAGTCATGACTCGTGAACTACCTAGGTATGTCTCGCAGTGCTTTAAGTTTAATGACTTCTTCGACACTTTCATGAGTGATAAAACTGTGGTGGGTACCCTATATTTCATAAAGCAAGAGGTGAGACTGTCAATCAATGATAATACCTAAGTTATTGTCGTAGCCGGAGTGAGCGGAAAATGTAAACGATCAATCAGACATTTTATTTTCTGGAACAATCTGTTTCTAACTCTCACAAGACGAAACGAGGATGGATTGAAGTTACCAAGAGAGGAGAATAACTCTGAAAAGGAAAATTTTGGTCTCCGCTATCCGAAAGGTTTCGTTCGAAGAGAGGGTGACTAGTCAGAAGATAAAAAACATACACTCAGTCAATAGACTTCAGCAATGTTTCGGCGAATCAAAACAAGAGTTAAATTAAACGTTTATTTGCTTCGAAAGAATGGAAGAGCAGAATTAGACTTAACAACTGTGAGGCATGCCCGAAACATAGAATAAGTATCACTACGTAATATTTCTTCTATGATTTGTATGCTCGAAATAAATGATGATTGCGAGTTTGAGAGCTGCAATAAGTACATAACCTAACTTTACCTAACAATCGTTGCAAACAACAAACCAAGTCCTACCCGCCATCTTTGAAATTTGCGATCTGGCTTTTCTCAACCTGACATCCGTTTTTTACCGATAACTTTCTTATTTGGCAATGAAATCGAGCCTACTTGGCAAAAGCACGTTCCTTGAATTTCAAGGATTGCATCCGTACCAATTACGGTTCTTAATTACAAGCCATGGTAATTGCTGTAGCCTGGGCTAAAGAATGGTCTTAAAAACAGCAAATTTCGACGGTTATTTCGTTTTATCTCCCTTAATACTTATCGAAATAGATTTTCCTTCAAAAGCGAGCATCCTGACGACAAGCCGGTTCTTTTGGTACCTAGCATTTAATGTTTCGTGCTGTAGTTGCCTGGATAATGATGTCAGAATGTGGAGCACCGCGAGATGCCATTCTTGAGCGATTTACCCTAATAAATAAGGGTTTTTGGACGATTTCTCTTCCAAATCTAATTAAAAAGAAAATTCCTTCGATTACGCACTGCTTTTAACATGCGGATTCCGAATAATACAACACTTAAGGGTTTTGTTCTACGGTTTACTCGGAAACCGTGTCAGAACCGGCCGAATTTCCATGAAATGCCATGAAATGAGCTGATGCGTGAATAATAATGTTCACGGTGCTCTCCCAGGTTGCGTTTTCTGACTTGGCCTGGGCGCTCCGCCACTTATGATGCATCACGTTGTAGCAATAGAGGCATGCGGAATGGTAAATTCACCTCGTTCGTGGTAATCGCTACTGCTCTTTTTTCTCGGTGTGTTTACGTATAAACTCCAAAAATAACAAAAACGGCATTAAAAACTTCCGAAATCCATTCTAAACTCAATAAACGCTTTTATTTGCGCGAGCGTAAGCCCGTGCCCAGTGGCGTACGCAGGATTTTTTGGGAGAGGCTCGCATTGATAGCGTTTGACAGAAAATTATTCCCCTTCCCCACCACCATGATGGGCAAATAACCGAATAACGAATAACCACGAATAATTAACTAAAATTATTCGCATTATTCTCATGTTATTTCTATAAATAAATTGAAGTTTGACACTACCAGCATATTCATCTGTCATAAGATGAAGGACTGGTAGTGTTAAAACTTTGATTACTAATAGGAATAATATGGAAATATGCGAATAACTTTTGTAATTATTCGTGATTATTCGTTATCCGGTTATTTGCCCATCACTGCCCTCCACCCCCAAAAATCGGAGGTCTGGGGGGAAGGGGGATTCTTAGCCCCCCTTATACACCCCCCCCCCCCCCCCCACCCCCCCCTGCGTACGCCACTGCCCGTGCCACACCTAAGCGAACGCGACACACTACGAAAAAAATCCGCGCCATGTCAACAATGCAAGGCATATGTGAATTCCTGGATCTGAATATATAAAGGGAAAAACTGAGGAAAAGTCGATTTTTTTGGGCAATTTTGAGGGTAATTTTCGGAATATGCGTAATTATTCCAAAGAAAAAAAATATGAAAAATGAATCTGATTACATGAATCTGTAGCAAATTAAATTCTCTTTTCAGATGCATTAATTAGATTTTTTTTTAGATTGGTTTTCGTGCCGAAAAATCTGAAAAATCGATCAAAGGTACGGAAAATGGGCGAAAATTCAAAGATAGCGCTTTATAGTCCTCCGTCCAAGATGTGGGATTCTGACGACGATTTTCTCTCGTTTTAACACCCAGGGATCGAACAAAATAGGTTCGTCAGGGGGACAGAGAAAAAACCCAAATTTTGTTACACAGTGATAATAGACAGGGATCTCCCATGATACCTGCGTCGAACCGCCATTACCATCTTGCCGTATTTCAGTTATGTGAGTTTATTACTGAAATTTACACTTTCTTAGAGTGATTTTCGTGATTTCCGCTGGTCCTTTACGTCAGATTTGACTATTTATTTGCTTAGCAAAAGTTTGCCCAAGAGCCTCATTTTATACTAACAGCCGCTTTCAAACTTTTTGAGCCGTGGACCACTTCCCAACCGGCCAGACCTACCCGCCGCACTATGGTCTAGGATCGTCTAAAGTGGCCAAAAACAGAAAATAAATTTCTCATAAATTTATCATTTATCAACTCTCACGACCAATTTAAATCACCAATGAACACTTTTAACAAGTAATTGGGACCTAAAAATAATGTCACTGGAAACTTTTAAGTTAAGCTTAAAAGGTCGAAAACGATTATTTTGTATGACTTTTTTTCTCCGATTTTTGCCAATTTTTTTTTTCGATCTTCGACCATAGTGCTCCCCCCACTTAACCCATTTATTCCCAACTTTATTTGAACATATTGGGTGTTTTTTTGTTTTTTTCTAAAAAAAAAAAAAAAAAAAAAAAAAAAAAAAAAAAAAAAAAAAAAAAAAAAAAAAAAAAAAAAAACATTTTTAGAGGTAAAAAATTTAAAATTTAAAAATTGTAAAATTTTTCTGGTCCACCTAGGTCTAGGTGCTGGGTGCTGAAAGATCGGAACATTGATTTTTGAGTAAAATTGGCCTACATTAGCTATAATTTGGTCCCAAAAAAAAACCATTATATACGTGAGTCGTTAACGACCCAATGGGCATCTATGGGTTTTAAGATGATTCCAGGCGAAACTTTTCCAGATTTCAATCCGATAGATAGCGCCACTAGTCGCTTTTGGGAAAAGCCGTGTTTTTGGCATTTTAACCCTTTCATACCTGATGTACTCACATTTCAATGTACAGTCGAGGACAAAAAAAATGTCAGACGCGCCTGCAGTTGGACTCACCGCAATACGGAGTTGGGCCGCTCAGAAAGGTTACGCTGAATATGCGGACGCGCCTCTATTTTTCATCGGTCTGTGCCAGCTCTGTGCCGAATATTTTACCTGCTGCTGATTTGTGATTGTGAGTAGGATGGGTTGTGTGCCGTGCCGCCCGGGCCCGACTACTTCGACTCGTACTCACTCATTCACGCATTGGAAATCGACCGCATAGCTTTGATAAGAAGTTTACGTTGTCTCGCACGAACACAGGGGGTGAAGGAAGTTATCTTTCTCTCCGTTTCTTAATTTGAACGCATGTGCTAGAGAAGGACAGACATTGTGGATTCGGGCTCCTAGTGCATACTTCTCTAACTCTTGCGTTCAAATGTGCAAAGAGAGAGAAAGACATTCGCCGAAGTTTATGAATGAAAAAGCTGGCCGAGGCTCCCCGCTCCCCTTCCCTCCCTTCAACTGAACTACTGACTCCCCTCTAGTTGTTTTGGAGAATGAGTGAGATTAGCTTGAGCTCACAATCAGTGCTTGCTAGTCTTATTTATCTGAAATTGTTTTCGCTAAAAGATTGAAACTTTTTGAAAGCATGGGAGCGGCCGCTGGCGCATAGCGTTAACGCGCGAGACCGCTGCATCCACTTCTTTTTTTTTTGACAAGTCATTTTTTTAAAACAATAGTGATGCCGCGAGGATTGGCTCCAGTGGCGTCGCGTGCAATCTGGCAACGCTGAGTTTTGTCCGTTTCAACGCAGATAAAAAGTCGAGATGTTGGAGGTCCACAATGCACTACCTCAAATCGATATTTTGCATGGGTTTAAATGGAGGTAATGCAGCGTTGCTAAATCACACGCGACGCCACTGGTAAGTCCTGAATTAATTCTATGATTGGCGCTATTCGCGACGATCTTGATTCTTGACCTCTTGGATTCTTTTTTTACTTTTTTTTTTCACTACATCAATGAAAAATGTGAATTATGTAAACCCCTTGCCCTTTAAAAAAAAAAAAAAAAAAAAAAAAAAAATCCTGTGCGGCAGATCGTTATGTAGCCGAGAATCAATCCTACGCTCAATACCGAAGTCGTGGCGCAATGACAGCGTAGTGAACCCCGGATTGCGTGGTCCCGAGTTCGATTCCTGCTGGGGACGCTAATTTTATCTCGACTGTTGTGCTCATCTGTTTTTGCCATGTTTTTATATTTCTTTCTTGTTGCTTGTTTGTATTTTGGGTTTTTTTTTTTTTTTTTTTTTTTTTTTTTTTTAAATATTGTTTGAATCAAATTATTCCACATATTTTCGTGCTGTATACGTAGTTATTTCCCTGTGCTTGTAGGTAAAAGTTAAGAAAATATTATAAAATCAAAAAGACAATGGAAATTGATCAACGAAACTTTTTTTTCCCGTCTGTTTTTTCAAGTGCTGTTGTTTTTCTGTTCCAATATTTTCTTAATTTTTATATACAAGCACAGTGTAGTAATACCTGAAGCATGCAGGATGAAAAGAGGTTTAATAATGGAGCTGTTGCAAACTTTTGCTACAGGCTTATTAATAGTCGCTTATGGGGTAATACCCAATAAAAATAACGATTAGTGCACTACAAAATCACGTAATCCACTCCTAAACTCACAAAATGCTTTAAACGCGAGACCGTAATGGCGGCCGGGGCCGCGGTTTTTATTGGGGTTCCCTATCTTCAATCAGCGCCATCTACACGAGGTAGTCTCGCAACACCACACAAGAAGAAGAAGAAGCACACAATTGCCATAAGAAAACAGCGGCCTCGGCCGCCATTACGGTCCAGCATTTAAAAGCATTTTATTAGTTTAGGAGTGGATTTCGTGATTTTTTAGTGCGCTAATCGTTATTTTTACTGGGTATTACCCCATAAGCGACTATTAATAAGCCTGTAGCAAAAGTTTGCAACAGCTCCATTCGATTCAAACGGTCTTTAAAAAAAAAAAAACAAAAACAAAAACAAAAACAAAACTAAAATACAAACAAGCAACAAGGAAGAAATATAAAACATGGCAAAGAAAGATGAGCACAACTGTCGTGAAAAATCTAGCGCTGCTAGCAGGAATCGAACTCGGGACAATGCAATCCGGAGTCCACTACACTGTCATTGCGCCACGACTTTGATTGAGGGTGGCGGATTGATTCTCGGATACATAATAATCCGCCGTCCCTGGGGCTCAATTTAAAATAAAAATTTTGCAAATTCAGGGGCCCATTCACAAAAAGTGCTGTAATTCCCTTCATTAGGACCCCAAGGAATATGTTTTCGCGCAAGTCTCGTTCCATTTGGCGCGGGCCCACCTTTGGTCCTTTGCCTTCGCCTTATTAGTATAAAACTTCGAGTACTGACAATAATGAGTTCACAAGAATGTGATGGAGCCAAAGCAATGACACATGCCGATAGCGACAGGCAGTGGTCAGTGGTGCGGAGGGGAGAGAGGAGACGAGCGCGTGAAGAAGCGCGGCCACATTCTCTTATCAATAGTCGGGCCTGGGCGGGCGCGCGGCGAGTGGCGGTCGGCTCACGACACCGACTCAGGTAAAATATTCGGCACAGCAAAGACCGATGAAAAACAGAGGCGTGTCCGCATATTCAGTGTATCCTTTCTGCCCGGCCCAACTCCGTATTGCGGTGAGTCCAACTGCAGGCGCGTCTGACATTTTTTTTGTCCCCGACTGTACATGTGAATAATATAGAATCTTGCGTAGAAAATGAAAAAAATTATATGCATATCGTTTCATGTAAAAAAATTGTGCCCGGATCAGCTATAATTGCCAAAAATCCATTCCTGAACAAAAAGCGTTTTCAGGTTTGAACGGGTTAAATTGAAAGCGAAGAGAAACTGAAAAATCCAAGAAAGCAGCGGCGAAGCGTGAAATTTGGTATACTATTGTATTTTCTCTATTTAAATTCACCAAAAAAGTCGAACGCATCAGTCATCGGCGATGACCAAGCATTTCGACCTTTCTAATGTGTTTAAGTGGGAAAAATGAACGTTGGCAAATGGCACGCCTCGCAACTGCAAGAAAGCCAGCAAGTGGGTGTTTTCTTATGGATATTTTGAGCCCATAACAAGCAAAATTGGTCAAGAATTAAAGCCGTCAATTATGAAGTTCCTTTCGACATAAGCTGAGCGAGAGCGAGTGATAGTATGTCTATCTGCCTATTTTCGTATTTTATTATGGAGATTTTGCAAGGGTTTGCTACAGGCAAACGGACTTTCAGTTCAAGTGTAAAATGCTGCGAAAATAACGATAAGACCGTTAATACAGTCTAAAACTCAATCCTCTCAGAGAAAACTTAACTTAAAGTTTCGGGTGACCACCCTTGCATTGTATGCACCAACCTCGGATTCGCACCACCAAACAAGCAGCCGCCATCTCGCTTGCTGACAATCTCGAATCCGAGTATACATGATGTTCACACAACACTATAACAAGACCAGATATATAAATTAAAGCGACGCAATGTCCGTTTCAGTCAGCCGTTCTCCTTTCGGAAGATTCGTAGCGGCGATACACCGATATACGTGAATAACAGCGATTGTAAACAAGCACGATGGCGGCTGTTTGTTTTGGGTGCGAATCCGAGGTTGGTACATACATGCAAGGGTGGTCACCCAAAACTTCAAGTTAAATTTTCTCTGCGAGCGGTGAGTTTTAGACTTTTTCCAATGGTCTCGTCGTTATTTTCGCAGCATTTTCCACTATATAGAATAGGGCTGTTGCACATTTGTGCTAGAAGCGATTTCATAGTCGATTCTGGCGTGAAAACCTCCAAAAATAACGATGACAGCACTAAAAACTTCCGAAAGTTACTCCTAAACTCAATAGACGCTGTTATTTGCCCGAGCGTAATGGTGGCTGAGGGCAGCAATAATGAGAGATTCATATCTTAATTTTGTCACTTTCTCTATGCTGACAAGGATGATTCACAGAGTAATTAGCCACCAGAGTAGTGAGCCACATCCGATGAATGGTACCGTGACACCTAATGACACCGATGTCAAATGAAAGTCGTCTCTTAGTGGTCACTTCTTGATGGAGTTAGAGCTCGTTTCAGAAGTGTAGGCGCACCTAAACCATAATCTTGGCGAATTTTCAACTTTAATTCCTTCAAATCAAAATCGAACTTGCCTCTGACGTTATTCTTTGGCTTTTAAAGTGTTCCTCATTGGAAAGTGAACTCCCAATTTCATTTTCATTCATTTTATTGAGTAATATCAGAAATAATGTTGACAAATTCCAAAGATTATCAGTCTAGGTCCGCCTACACTTCTGGAACTACCTCTACAGTCTTGTTAGATGGGAACCTCCCATTATTATTACCCTCAGCCTCCACTACGCCCGCGCAAGTAAAAGCGTTTATTGAGTTTAGGAGTGGATTTCGGAAGTTTTTAGTGCTGCCGCCATCATTATTTTTGGAGGATTTAGACGATTAGATTTACACCAGAATCGACTGTGAAATCGTTTATCAGGGGCGTGCCGGGGGGGGGGGCATGTGGAGGTACCTACCCTTGCCCCGGGCGGCATACTCCAAGGGCGGCAAAATCAGGGTGAACCAAAAAAAAAAAAAAAAAAAAAAAAAAGTTATCAAATTTTAAAATGAATTACAGAGGGCGGCAAAATCAGTGTGTAACAAGCAAAAAAAAAAGGGTCATAAAATTTGTAATTTTGTTCGCGGAGGGCGGCAAAATTGCTCGGCGATTCCGCAGGGTCGATTAGGTAGAACCGTGGACACGACCATTATGGTCCAGAAGTCCGATTTAGGAAGACGTTAGTTTGCATTGAAATCGCCCAATATCTTGAAAACGGCTCATCTGACATCAAAAATGGTTATTACAAAAAAGTTAAAACGGTTTACGTTCTATCTTTTTTGTAATAACCAGTTTTGGTGTCAGAGAGCCGTTTTCAAGATATTGGGCGATTTTAATGCAAAATAATGTCTTCCTAAATCGGACTTCTGGACCATAGCACTATGGTCTAAGATCTTCAAAAAGTGGCCAAAAATCAAAAAGTAAATTTCTCATTCATTTATCATTTATAAACTTTCAAGGCCAATTTAAATCACAGAGATCACTCTAAACAAGTAATTTAAACCTAGAAGTGTTGACTAGAAAATTTTAAATTAAGCTTGAAAGGTCAAAAGCGATGAATTTTATGTCTTTTCTTCACTGATTTTTGGCCAATCTTTTTCGATCTCAGACCATAGTGCTTAGTGCGACGTCGCGTCGCGCTGCGCAAAAAAACAATGGTTTCCGGCTAAAATTGATGAATGGGTGTGTTGCGTGCTTTTAATTTTAAGCCTTCGTACAAGCTCAAACCACAGAATAATACAATCAGAACGGAAACTCCCATAAGAGCCAATGTAAGCAAGTTTGGAATTTAACGGCACCAATAGGCAACGCTGTGGTCCTATATCCCAACATGGCGGACGAGTGTGATTTGTGTTGAAACTCATTTATTTCTGTAAATTCTGGAAAGAAATCATAAGTTTCCAGCCTCACTTTTAATCTAATGGCATTTCCGAATGAAAATTTCTTGGATCATGTCCTATATTTTTTTTTTCGCGCGCGAATCCAGATGTAAGCATCCTATATCCCAACATGGCGGACGCGAAATGAATTTGCTTCAAAATCCGACAGAGTTTCCGTTCTGATTGTATTATTCTGTGCTCAAACTAGGATCGTCAAAATGGCATCGGTGCACTATGGTCTGGAAACCCGTATTTCTGGCCTAAAATGGGAAACATAACGGAAAACATGTTTCCGGTTGTTTGTATCGTAATCTACATCATCTGATGGATCTAGAATGGCCATAGTATAATTTTTTCAGTGGCGCTCGTCGGCGATTCCGTCGCCGCAAAGGTGCGCACCTCGCAGGTAAGTAACTGAACGCTTCAACGTCGGTTATGTGTCATTTATTTTGAAAGTGTCACAGCAGCTGATTGAAGCATGTTAGAATAATTATTGGACATGTATCTTGAAACTAAAAGCAAGGGCTTTCCATTTTACTTAGTCCCATTTATCAATTTTGATTTTTTATTCTTGATTTTAAGCTCCGAATGGACTACCTTCAGTAATTACTGAAACGATTACTTCTAAAAGTTCAGGTAAAGTTTTAAAAAAAGCTACACTACACTACACGCTCTACATGACGTCAAAATATTCGTTAGATCTTTCTCTTCCCAGGCCTTATATTGCTTTTTTCCACATCTTGCCACATTTCAATATTTTTTCACTTTTTAAGAGGTAGGTCGTGTTGATTTTGAGCTCCGAATGGACTACCTTCAGTAGTAAATAAAACAATTACTTCTAAAAGTCCGAGTAAAGTTTTAAAAAATACACTACATGCTCTAAATGGCATCAAATTGTTCCTCAGATCTTCCTCTTTCCAGGCCTTTTATTGCTTTTTGCCCTAATCTTGTCACATTTCAAAAAAAATTCACTTTTTCAGAGGTATGCCATGTTGATTTTGAGCTCCAAATAGCCTACCTTCAGTGGTGAAATAAAACAATCCTTCTAAAAGTTCAAGTTAAGTTTTAAAAAAAAAACTACAGTACACTACACGCTCTAAATGGCGTCAAAATGCCAGTGGCGTAGATATAGGCCCCGCTGCCCCCGCCGGGCGGGAGGGCGCAACGTTTCGTGGGGGGCGAAAAAATTTGAGTAGGGGAAGAGGAAGAGCGAAAAGAGAAAAGGAAAGGAAAAGGAAAAAAAAAGGAAAGGAAAAGGAGAACAGGAATGAAAAGAGAAGAGATTGAGAAAAGTAGAAGCTATACTCCTTGAAGAATCGAACATTTCTTCAGTATTGCCCCAAAGCTTTCTTACGAGTCCATACATCATGACAGTCGGACCTCAGTTACGGTGCCTCAAACGCGATTTTTTGGGTGCAATTTTAAGGTTTTTCGCGCTTGATCTTTTTTTACTCCAATTAGTGATATATTTTTTAAGTTTTATCATTGTGAATAAAGAATCGAAATTTTCTACATTCATTTACAATAATTTTTCAAGAAAGGTATTTTTCCGACAGAGACTCCAACTTGAGCGGATTTGAGGGGGGAGGGGGAGCTCCACAGAAGCGGTCGATTTTTCCTTCAAAAAGAGGGGCACAGCATTCGAATTGGCGGGGAAGGGAGCACACGCTCAGCTAGCTGTCCTACTGTCTGCTCGTAAGTCTGTTTTCCCATTTAAAATAACATTGGCGGTGCCCGGGAAGAGCAGAGGGAACGTTTTGATGAGCCCTGCGCCTTGTCAACGATTAAAAACCCACCAAAACGACCGGTCTGCTCGTAAGTCTGTTTTCCCATTTAAAATAACATTGGCGGTGCCCGGGAAGAGCAGAGGGGACGTTTTGATGAGCCCTGTGCCTTGTCAACGGTTAAAAGCCCACCAAAACGACAGGTCTGCTCGTAAATCTGTTTTCCCATTTAAAATAACATTCGCGGTGCCCGGGAAGAGCAGAGGGGACGTTTTGGTGAGCCCTGCGCCTTGTCAACGATTAAAAACCCACCAAAACGACAGGTCTGCTCGAAAGTCTGTTTTCCCATTTAAAATAACATTGGCGGTGCCCGGGAAGAGCAGAGGTGACGTTTTGATGAGCCCTGCGCATAGTCAACGATTCAAAGCCCTCCAAAAAACAGGTCTTCTCGTAAGTCTGTTTTCCCATTTAAAATAATATTGGCGGTGCCCGGGAAGAGCAGAAAGGACGTTTTGGTGAGCCCTGCGCCTTGTCAACGGTTAAAAGCCCACCAAAACGACCGGTCTTCTCGTAAGTCTGTTTTCCCATTTGAAATAACATTGGCGGTGCCCGGGAAGAGCAGAGGTGACGTTTTGATGAGCCCTGCGCATAGTCAACGATTCAAAGCCCACCAAAACGACAGGTCTTCTCGTAAGTCTGTTTTCCCATTTGAAATAACATTGGCGGTGCCCCGGAAGAGCAGAGGGAACGATCTGATGAGCCCTGCGCCTTGTCGACGGTTAAAAGCCCACCAAAACGACAGGTCTGCTCGTAAGTCTGTTTTTCCATTTAAAATAACATTGGCGGTGCCCGGGAAGAGCAGAGGTGACGTTTTGATGAGCCCTGCGCACAGTCACCGATTCAAAGCCCACCAAAATAACAGGTCTGCTCGTAAGTCTGTTTTACCATTTAAAATAATGATGGCGGAGCCCCGGAAGAGCAGAGGTGACGTTTTGATGAGCCCTGCGCCTTGACAATAGTTAAAAGCCCACCAAAACGACAGGTCTGCTCGTAAGTCTGTTTTCCCATTTAAAATAACATTGGCGGTGCCCGGGAAGAGCAGAGGTGACGTTTTGATGAGCCCTGCGCATAGTCAACGATTCAAAGCCCTCCAAAATAACAGGTCTTCTCGTAAGTCTGTTTTCCCATTTAAAATAATATTGGCGGTGCCCGGGAAGAGCAGAAAGGACGTTTCGGTGAGCCCTGCGCCTTGTCAACGGTTAAAAGCCCACCAAAACGACCGGTCTTCTCGTAAGTCTGTTTTCCCATTTGAAATAACATTGGCGGTGCCCGGGAAGAGCAGAGGTGACGTTTTGATGAGCCCTGCGCATAGTCAACGATTCAAAGCCCACCAAAACGACAGGTCTTCTCGTAAGTCTGTTTTCCCATTTGAAATAACTTTGGCGGTCCCCCGGGAAGAGCAGAGGTGACGTTTTGATGAGCCCTGCGCCTTGACAATAGTTAAAAGCCCACCAAAACGACAGGTCTGCTCGTAAGTCTGTTTTCCCATTTAAAATAACATTGGCGGTGCCGGGAAGAGCAGAGGGGACGTTTTGATGAGCCCTGCGCCTAGTCAACGATTAAAAGCCCACCAAAACGACAGGTCTGTTCGTAAATCTGTTTTCCCATTTAAAATAACATTGGCGTAGCCCCGGAAGAGCAGAGGTGACGTTTTGATGAGCCCTGCGCCTAGTTAACGATTTAAAGCCCACCAAAATGACAAGTCTGCACGTAAGTCTGTTTTCCCATTTAAAATAACATTGGCGGTGCCCCGGGAAGAGCAGAGGGGACGTATTGATGAGCCCTGAAAATTGTCAACGATTTAAAGAACAACAAAAAGACAATCGCAGGGCGCTGATGGGGATGGATTGGGTTTGTAGTTGAATGAAAAGGTTACAGAATTTGAAGCATCTTTCCCAAAAAATAATCTTTTTGAGACGATTCAAGGTCAACGAGTGCCGATAGAAGATTCGGGGACAGTGTCGCTTCTATTACGAAGTAATCTTTATTATCAAAGTACAATCATTCTGTGCGCGCTGTCTAGCGGAGTCAACGACCGCTGTCCGAGCATCTTGATTTGTATTTCTTATCAACTTACTATCCGAACTATTATTTATTTATTAAACTTGTTGCTGCGGCGTTGCCATTTTCTTTCATTTATTCGACACCGGGAGGGAATCGGAAATCGGAGCTCGTCACGGGAGGGAATCGGAATCGGGAGGGAATCTTGGGAGGGAATCGGGCAACTCCCCTGGAAAATGCTCCTTAAATTCTTCCTTTTCCAGGCCTTTTATTGCTTTTTGCCACATCTTGCCACATTTCAATATTTGTTCACATTTCCAGAGGTATGTCGTGTTTCTCACGAAGTGCAGTTATTTCAAAGGGGTCCATCCAGCTACCATACAATGCCCCCCCCCCTCAGAAATGAATGAAACTTTCAGGGATGATAGAGCTAAGCGTCAGCTTTCAGAATATCTGCATTTTTTTTTTTTTTAAATTTGGTCAACTGGAAGCGGGGGGCAGGGGGTCAAAGTCAAAACCTTCGATGCTCCATAACTTTTGAACGTAAAGAGATATTGACGTGAACTTTGCGCCAAAAGATGCGTATTTTAAAGATCTTTCAATTGATATGCTATAATGTTTACTTATTTAAATCTTTTTTTGCCATTTTTTTGATTTTTGAAGTTTTCAAAAATTCGTTTTTTGAGTTTGAAAAATATGCGCAATGTAGTAATCTGAACAAAAAACTATTGTGAAAAAAGCTGATTTTTTAAGCTTTCAGATGGCGTAAACCGCGATGCCGAGAAACGTTTCGTTCAAGAGTTATGACCGCACAAAGTTTCAAATCTAGGTCAAAAATAGGGCTTTGCCGACTTTCGATTCTACAAACAAATTTGTTGCTCCACCAATAATTGATGAAATTCATTGAAACTTAAAGGAAGGATTTCTTTTGGGTTGCTGGATTCATTTTTATATTAGTTTTACAAAATTCCCAAATCCAAGATGGCCGCCAATAAGTAAGACTTCAGAGAGTCACATCTAGTGAAATTTGGCAAAAACGCATTTTTTTATTCAGACCAATGTAAAATAATCGATTTATGGTGAAGAAATCCTCTGTTGCTTCACCAAGAATCGAATTTCAAATCAGATAAATGGCAAAAATCATAGTCATCAGATTTCACGAGCCATCTGGCTGCCGCCATCTTGGATTTGCAATTTTTGCAAAAAATTTCCCTTTAAATTCGTGTTCAGCGACCCAAAAAAAATCAGTACCCTAAGTTTTAAGAAGATCTGGTCATTCCCTGATTTAAGGCCACAAATTTGGGGTTTCCCCGACCATAGTGCGGTGTGAGTCGAGATCCACACGGAGAAAAATAATCAGTGGACAAGACTCGGCACATGGCGGCATTTACTATACTGTCAACCTAAAAACAGGCACAACAATAACTCAACTGGTTGCGACGTTCTCAATATAGTAAATGCCAATATCTAGTCGAGTTCCAGCTTCTCCACCACGAGGTTGCGCTCGCAAGCCAGTAAGGTGAACCCCCATAGTTATTCCCCGCTTGACCGTGAGTCATACTCGACAGTCTATCAAAAGCAGCAATCGAGTATAGTAATTGCCACTAGTTCGATCTAGTTCCATGCTCTTTGCTCGATAGTCTAGAAAATACAAATAACCTAGTATATATTTCCGTTACGTTTAAATGGAGCATCATACTCTTTATAGTTAAATTGGTTAATGAATTATAATGATGTCATAAGTTAATAAAATAATACTTGAAGTAATTGTTGAAGTTATCATTGCTTGACAAAAAGAGACAACTATTACTAACTCTCTATCCTAACTTCTATCTTAACTATCTATCTTAACTTCTATTTTCAATGTGAAATATATAAAAGTTGTCAAATCTTATAAATGCACCGATATAGCTTATTTACCGTCAGAATTTAAATTACAGATAGTACATTTTTTACGAACGTGCAGTATTTGTGACCTAAGTTGAGCTGTATCGTGTTTACAAAACGGGATAAAATCATTCAAAGTAATCAATAAATACCTTATATTTTCACTATTACGAGGTCCCCATATGTTGTATTCATGAAACATCGGTGAAAATGGCGTTGCTATTAAGCTATTATTTTGAGTTGGTTTCACAAAAGACATTCCTTCAGAGGACTATCTTTTGATGGAATCAATCTCAAAATTGACTCGTTTCATTGCGTTTGGGCTATTCAATATGTTTTAAAAAAATGAGAAACTTTGAATTCTTATGTGTAGATAGTATCCATTTGCCACTTCACTTTCATTCGTCACTTTATTCTAGCACAGCAATGAAAAAAAAACCATGATAGGTGGAGAAAACACAAAATTGCAGCGAAAGAAAAGGGAAAATTACTAGTGCCGATGGAAATTCACTCATTGAACCGAAAAAATACACAACAGATAAACAGAATTTCACTGAACATAAATTCAACTAATGCCGATGGAAATTCACTCATTGAACCTAAAAAATATTCAACAGATAAACAGAATTTCACTGACATAAATCGAAACTGAAATGCCTATTATTGAATAAAACTTGTTGCTTTATATCAGAAAAAAATACAAACAGCACTTCGGTTCAGTTAAAACGTCTTCCACTATATTCATCCCATGCAAAGAGAAGGGACAAAACTGACCTGAAACTGGCGCTAGCAGGGAGCAAACTGTTGCTATGCAGGGTTGCGGGAGAGGGCGGGGCGGGGTAAGAGAGTGTGGAATGGAATGTTGAAGAGACCTGAGATGTGAACAATAGAAATATCCAACAATAGACACATATCACTGGGTAATATTTTAGTATTTTTGAAATTCTGATACTTGATTGTTGTGTCGATGAGAAGAAAAGTTAGATTTGCCTCACTGTGTGGTGAGGTCAAAAATCCAAATATAGTAAATGGAACCTCCTTGGGTCTAGTGGCTTACGATAGACTGGGTGGCGCTTCCAAATATTTCTACGGAACTAGTGACTTTTTCGGCAACAACTATATTGATATCGTGTTCATCACATTTCACCATTGCCATCTTTAATTGTAGCATAGCTGCTAGGAGTAGAACTCTATTGATCTCCACTAAACTGAAATTTACTATCCTAAATCGTCGGATAAATTAATCGATTTTTCTCCGTGCACAAACAGCAGGTGATGACCCAACTGTTGCATGTTGCTGTTGCAACTGGTTCATGTTCCGTTCGTCAAATAACTATCGTCAAACCAGTTTTCTATCTTTCGTCACCTAGGAAGGACACGGATGTGATTCTTTTCTCATTCTTCTTTCCTTCTTCTTCTCTCTTTCATCTTCATCCGTGGGGCCTTAATGGCGTAAGGCGGACACTTAAACTGCTTAAAAAAAAAGAAGAAGAAAAAAAGCTATCTATCGTTGATTGGTTGGTAAGTTTAAATATCACGCCCACAAATCCTCCCTATCACTATAGAAGGGGGAGTAGTGGGGTGATGGCGGTATTGACCCGAAATTCACACACGTCTAATGGGAGATCCTTATACATACACGCATCCTTATGGGAGATGGGGGATTTTACAAGTGTGGACGCCATCGCTATGCATTGTCTTAATGCATGCCAATCACGGCTGCCGTTTTGCGTATATAATCAATGCTATTTTTCCATTCACCGATGGTTCCACCACCGGATGAGACCAGCGGCGGCTCGTGCAATGTGGCAACAATGGATTTACTCCATTTAAAACTGTGTAAAATAATCGATTACTTGGTGAGGCGCAGCGCCTCACCTAGTATCGATCTTTTTGCATACGTTTAAATGGCAAAAGTGCACGGTTGCCAGATTGCACGAGCCGCCACTGCAAGTTTCGTGCTCATCTTTTTTTAAATTTTGGTTGTTTTTTATGATTCATGTTTTGTTGCTGCTTATCTTTGTTTTGTTTCCATTATGGAAGCCTATATTGAGCAGAATTTGCGAATCATTAGACAAGAAGTTGAAGAATTACAGATAGTAGCGGAGAAATCATGTTACAGTCCCTATGAATAAATGAATTGCGTATTACTAAAAATCGACATTTTGAGAAACCTGACTATGCATTTTCAAACCTAAAATTAATGAGTTCAAAATCCTCCGTTTTTCATGAAACTTTCAGGAAACATCACTCAGGGTGTTTGAAATCGTTGAGATGATCAAAAACCGACAGGTTTTGTCTTCAGCTTTTAAAAAAAAATACGTTTTTCCTTTCATGTTACGCAAGACAGCAGTAAATACTATAAAACCAATGGCAAAATAAAGGTAGATGACGCTGCGTTCGCGCTCTTACTGCTATCTTCCGTGACAGTGCGGAATACGCCGAAATACACGGCAGGAGCAAGCTGAAGCGCGACTTATACTGCTGTCTTGCGTGATAACGTAGACTTACTGCTCTCTGGCTTAACTAAACAGCAGTTTTCACGTACTTACTGCTTTTCGACAGCTCTCGTTTATTGCGAAAAAGTCATATTTTCCAACTTTCTAAAGGCTCAATAGATTCTACAGACTTAAATACATTGAATTTTGAAGAAATCTCAATTTCGAAAATTTGTGACTTACTGCTCTTTTTGGTAACATGGCAGTATGGCTCGTTGGTGGATAAATAGGATACCCGTTACACTTCCCTTAGATATTATGTATAGCTCGTTGGTAAAATTTTAAGTCCAGGAAATTCCATGTTTTCATCTATTGAGCTATACTCGGCAGTGGCGGCGCGTGACTTTCGAACCTGGGGGTGCAAATGCTGATGCACGATTGGGGAGTCCGCGGAGAATCCAGTCAGCAGTGGGCGCGGGGGGGGGGGGGCTCCTCCCATGGATAAGTTTAGATAGAAAATCGGCTCTTTGAGACACACTTTAACGATGATCCACATTGCAAAGTAATCAATGTGTCTTCCTAGAGAAAAAAAAAAAAAAAAAAAAAAAAAAAAAAAAAAAAAAAAAAAAAAAAAAAAAAAAAACGAAAGCGCTGCAAGGAGTATTTCAGAAAACTGAAATCGCTAGGAAGAAAATAATTTTGATAAGCATCTCGTTTTAAGTAGCCGTATAGGGGGTGTAAATGGATCAGCAACTGATAAAATGAAATGGTGAAAATGACGGTGTATTAACTGACGCCGAACTGAAGAGGCAGCGTGGAAACAAAAGAAAATGTGAAGAGATTAGCCTATGAGCCGCGAGCGCGCAAGTCCGCTCACCGCTGCGCTGCGCTGGCGCTGTCAACAGCAAGCCGTCCGTCTCGCTGGTTCGTTAGAGGTCGGAAACAATCGGGATGTCTCGGGGACCGATCGCAAATCTTTTCGTTTGCGATCGCCACGGCTATTCGGCCATAACCCGTCTCCTACCCGCTCACCCCCCCCTCCTCACCCCTCGCCCTAATTTGGCGGTGCAAAGGAAGATTTGCACCTCCGAGACGGTAGCGGTCTTGTGGAGCTAAAAGGAACTAGATTTTGATGCGCGGCGGCAGACGGACGGACTGATTCTCTATCCCTCACATCGCTACCCGCAAGAAATCGTTATTTACTATTTATTTGATCAAGTCATTGCTTCTTCTGCTTTCTCCGTGGGGGTGCAATGCACCTCTGCACCCCCAGTACGAGCCGCCACTGATACTCGGCCATTTTCAAACCACGCAATTGAGTCATTCTTTGCAGAAAGGGCCCATAAGGGAATTTTCAAGTTTTGAGAAAACCACTTTTAAAAGTTTGTAAACGTATATCTCCGGAACTACTGGTCCGATTTTAAAAAAACTAAGGCTTGTTTGAAAGATCAAAATATCACAATTCAGTGTAAAAAGTTTGGCGAGGCTATATCGCAAGCAGTGGGCTCACGGCAGTGAAACATTTGTTCATTTATGAGCCCTTCCTGCAGAGACCTATTTTTCACCGTCGATCATTGCTTAGTAGGATCTAATATTTAGCAAGTTTGGATTCTAAAAATAAAAAAAAAAAAAAACTGGATGATACTCAATTTACCTTGTAAGTACCTTGGTTGTTTACCTTTGTAGATAGGTAAGACTGAGGATATTTTCCATCCAAAACTGAAGTGAGGCAAATGAAAACAAACAGAGTATCGAAACAGTGATGTTCATTGATAAGTGGTCAGTGAATTAAGACAAGTCCATGCCATTCCGGATCCTTACCTCCCAGCAATGATATCATCGTCAAATCGGTCATAACGATGCTACCTGTGTGTGCGAGAGTGATAGAGTATGAGTACAGCACGGCACTGCACCGCGCCGCACAGTGTTCGGAGCGACCCGGATCTTTGGCGGAAACCTCTAGCATGCTCGCATTTCATTGAAACTTGGTACTAAGAGGTTTTTTAGATCGTAGATTTCATTTTTTATATCAGATTTAACTTTAGATGTCATTTATTATTTTTTTATTTTTATTTTCGAGAAAATGACTAACAATAAGTCCCACACAAGCCACAGAGGCACTTTTAAACACAAATATAAGAAAGGGGGGCAAGGTGGGGCAGGATGTTATTGTTGAATCGTTCAGAAAAATGTTTTTTTGAACTTCCCTTACCATATTTCTCCGGGGCAATGCTGGGAAAAAAAGATATTGACACGCGAACATGGCTCATCTCACGATCGTGAAAATAACTAAGTCCCACACAAGCCACAGAGGCACTTTTAAACACAAAAATACGAAAGGGGGGCAAGTTGGGGCAGGATATTATTGTTGGATCGTTCAGAAAAAAATGTTTTTTTGAACTTTCCTGACTATATTTCCCCGGGGCAATGCTGGGAAAAAAAGATATTGACACGCAAACATGGCTCATCTTACGATCGTGAAAATGACTAAGTCCCACACAAGCCACAGAGGCACTTTTAAACACAAAAATACGAAAGGGGGGCAAGTTCGGGCAGGATATTATTGCTGGATCGTTCAGAAAAAATGTTTTTCTGAATGTTCTTTGCCTTAGATTTGCCGGGCAATCCCGGGCATTTTTTTAAACGTCCTCCAAAAAGGGCACAAATGCAGATGAAAAGTCGATTTTTGGGGGGTCCAGCCCCCCTCATAATAAACATGAAATAAATGTTTAAACGGCTTAAAAGTAAGTTCATATGTCCTAATTGAAGTACAGAGGTCTAAATTGGAATGTGAGTAAAGAGTATTGTTTTTTTTACAATTATGTGTAAACCCACCGAAGTTGACTCAAAATTCGCGTCAAAACCGGTACTTTCACATGTCTGTGGGGGCAAGTATGGGGCTTCCAAATTCATCAAATATGGCTAACATGCATGTTCTATACCCTTTAGAAGGTAGGTAAGGCCTTTAAACCAACTTCAGAGCCGATTTCAAATTTGAGGTTTCTGCCAGAGATCCGGGTCGCTCCGAACACTGTGCGCCGCGCCGCCAGATCCAACTGCCTCCGTCCCGTGGAAACCTAGCGATACGTCAATCATTTTCTCTATTGATGTATGGAGTTTACACCATTACGAAAATGCTGTAATTAAACCGCTAGCTGGTTCAAGCAATGGCCGCTACGGAGCGCTGGTGCGAGACAAACGGCGGGTTCGACACATATGATTTGTTTTTATAGTGAAAGTTTGCTCACCTTGCTCAACGGCAGCAGGTGGCCTAACGGTAAAGTACTCGACCGACGGTCATGAAAGTGCGGGTTCGAATCTCAGCATTTTCGCAAGATCAGCTCGCTATTGATGTATATATAACTATATATATTCTGAAAGCTGAGGTCACGGGCTTGCTGAATTTTGGGTATCCAGAAAAAGGGCACATACGCTTATGGGCCCTTACTGCAAAGAATGACTCAATTTCCCTTTTTTTTTTTTTTACCATTTCAGGATTCATTTTTCCCGGCTGGATCTACGTGAGCGAGTCATCTCCTGTTAAATACCGAGGTTCATTCCTCTCATTGGTCACTCTCTCCTCGTCGATTGGAATGTGTCTGATGTATATTATAGGGGCTATTCTGCCTTGGAACGTCGCTTCCGCCATAATTTGTGCCGTGGCCGCTCTTGGGTTCCTTTTAAGCTTCATGTATTACGACACGCCCCAATGGCTCGTGCAAAAAGGACGCATCGATGAAGCACGATGCAGCATCAAACGCATCGAGCATCCATCAAACGTTGAGGCTAGGCTCAAAGAGATCCAAGACGCAGCTGCTGAAAATCAGAAACGGAAGAAGAAATGTACGTATAATAAATTGAAGGAAATGCCCCACGAACACTGTCTCACATCAAAATTATTCTGGGGCCCATCAGACCCCCTTTATTACTCTGGAGGAGACCCCCAAACCCCCTTTAATAATCTGAGGAAGACCCCCACACCCCCTATAATATTCTAGGGGAGACCCCCAGACCTCCCTTTAATATTCTGGGGAGACCCTCACGCCCCTAATAATACTCGGGGAAAACCAGAGACAAATAGAGACGGAGCACTACGCTAAAATCCGTAGGGAAGATTTGAGGGACACTGAATTTTTGGGGATTCAACAAAAAAACGTGTAAAACAACAGTCAACACCTTTTGATGTCGCGTGGTGTTGAACGGTGACATTCACATTCGGTGGACACCGGGGGGGGGGGGGGTTGGCTGGGGAGTGTAGAGGAGGTTGCTCAACATTCAACACCCTGCGACGTTGACCAATACCGCCTCTACACATACCAAGCTGCTTCTTTGAGGTTAGGGTCATCTTGGTATACAGAGCTTATGGAGAGTGCAATGTTGATGAAATTCAAAATCGTGATTTATCCTCTCTAAATATGATTTTCAAGTCTTTTAATACTTTATGTAAGTAACTAAGCCCAAAACTTTCATTACTGACGTGCTTTTCCAATTTTGGTTGAACTTCAAAAAACCAACAAAATACTCGATAACTCCATAAGCGGGCCATAAGCTTACTTATACCAAGACGAACATAACCTCCCCGATCTCAAAACAGAGCAGCCGGGTATGAGTAGAGGCGGTATTGCGTTGACTGTGTTGTTTTGTTGGATCCACGAGAATTCAGCGTGCCTCTGCTGCAGCCGTTAGAGTTAAGGTATATGGAAGAACAGGTATGGACAGGAGGCGGAGCCTATCTCAGTCGGTGACGGCTACGTCACAGATGTTCTAGACGGTCGCGATAAAATTCGCCCACCCCCATCTCTTGCTACTGCAGTAGGTGACGGCTACGTCATCGCTAAAGCAAGTGTGTCGTCATCATTTGGCGGGAAAATTCGAAAGCCCCTTAAACCCCGCCTCCTGTCCATACCTGTTCTTCCATATACCTTGCGTTAGAGTGCTCCGCCTCTATTAGTCTCTGGAGGTAACCCTCAGACCTCCCTATAATATTCTGAGGGAGACCCCAAGACCCCTCTCAAGGAGTTAATTTCACTGTAGGTTGGTCGCAGAATGTTTTTGCAAATTTTAATCAAAATTCAAACAGCTATATTTGAAACATTCCCTAAGTTCACCCATTTCACCCACTTTTTTTCCGGTTGATTTGAATGAAGTATTTTTATCATACCTAACTTGCCAACAATGGGTCTGTTGCACTCTTCGGCTACAGCGTTTTAAAGTATCAATTCCTATGTAAAAAGCCGAGAAAATAACAATGGCAGCATCAGAAAACACTAAAATTCAGTATTAAACTCACAAATTGCGAAAAACACTAGACACTATTCGCCCCTGTATCTTTTCACCACGTGCACGATATTTCGTGAAATTAACGCGGCATATTCAAATAATCACGACCGACTGTCATCACAGCTGACTTCATGAACAAATAAACAGTAAACACTGACGGCGTCTGTTGAATTGATACTTTAAAACGCTCTAGCCGAAGTTGTGCAACAGACCCATTTAAAATTTCCAAAAAACAAAAAAGGATGGAGCTGTTGCAAAATTTTGCTACAGGCTTATTAATAGTTGATTATGGGATAATACCCTGTAAAAATAACGATTAGCGCACTAAAAAATCACGAAATCCACTCTTAAACTCACAAAATGCTTTTAAATGCGAGACCGTAATGGCGGCTGGGGCCGCGGTTTTCTTATGGCAATTGTTTGCTTCTTCTTCTTCTTGTGTGGTGTTGCGGGAACACCTCGTGTAGATGGCGCTGATTGAAGGTAGGAAACCTCAATGAAAACCGCGGCCCCGGCCGCCATTACGGTCTCGCGTATAAAAGCATTTTGTGAGTTTAGGAGTGGATTTCGTGATTTTTGAGTGCGCTAATCGTTATTTTTAAAGGGTACTACCCCATTATCATCTATTAATAAGCCTGTAGCAACAGTTTGCAACAGCTCCATTCTCTAAAGAATGTTCAAAGCAGCTTCTCTGCAAAATTTGGATGTATATGGACCATTGGTTCAAAAGTTATGCAGGGATACAGACAGACAGACAGACATCTCCACCATCGCAATACTTTTCTAACTTTGTTGGTTGTGAGAAAGTATAAAAAGATTGAATAAAGGTTAGGATAAGGTATAGAATAAAGGTAAAGGTTAGCACACCTGGCTTCTAGGTAAGGCGTGCATTCACAGTAGGTTTTCCTCTTCACAACTTTTGGAATTGAGACAGTCCCTGCATTAACAGCCTATGCTCGTTTGTACTGTTTTTGCAATTGAAAGTTACACTCAAGAAGTATATCACCCCTATACAAATATTGCGATCATACGATGATTTCTACGCGGTAAAATCGGGCCGATGAGTGCAAAAACAGCACAAACGCGCATAGGCTGTTAATGGCAGGGACTGTCTCAATTCCAATTTGTATTAATTTTAATTTTCAGGCATTTGTGGTGACATCCTCAAGCCGACAATACTAAGACCACTGCTGATGATCACAGCCTTGATCGTTCTACAGACTGTCTGTGGGTTTTACGTCGTACTACAATACTCTGTGACTTTCATCGGCGAATTTCACACTGCATCGAACCCACAGATGGTATCCATCGGTTTAGGAGTGGCCAGAGTTATTACTACGGCTATCGCATCTTATGTATTACGTTACGTTGGAAGGCGTACGATGGGCGCCATTTCCGGTTTCAGCTCCGCAGCTGCTTTGCTTGTAATCTTTGCTTTCCTATGGTTCAGATCGGACTATCCGATTCTCGCAAATGAATACCCTTGGATACCGGGATCTGCTTTGACTTTGTACGTAATGACGTCAGGTAAGTAAAACCTACACTGAAAAAAATAAATCCTAAATTCTAGTAATATTACTAGAGGCACAACGATATGTGAACCTAGAAAAGTCTACTGTTTTTACTAGAAAATTCTGATGTTACTATCAGCATATGGTCATAGTACCAGAATTTCCTCAAAATTTCCAAGAATTATTGCACAAATACTAGAATTCTGGTAACAGTACCATTCCCTTACCTAGGTTCACATATCATTGTGCTTCTGGTAATCTTGTTTTTCGGTGTATAGTAACGGGTGGTGACTCATGACTCATGAGCCAGCAATTTGGCAACCATGAACTTATCCCATTTGAACGTATGAGGAACAATCGATTCTTGAGGGGGCTATGACCCTTTTACTAATCGATTAGTTCTCATGCATTCGAATGGGAATAAAACACAGTTGCCAGATTGCTGGATCCGCCTTTGTGGTGACTTGGTGAGTTAATATTTAGATGAGGCTGCAGCGGCAAACTTACAGTTTACAGTCAGAATAAACTCCTTCAATTTCACAGATAGGCAAAAATATAACTTTCCTGAACGAATAGTTCACAAAATTATGCTTAAGGTGATTTCTCGCAAAACTTTTTCAGATTTCAATCCGATGGAGAGCAGCTACAAGTCGCTTGTGGGAAAAGTCGTGTTTTTGACGTTTTAAACTGAAACCATATAGATATAACGCAAAATCCAATAACGTCAGTACCTGCAAACAATTTTTATGGATTTTTTGAGCCCAAAATGAGCAAAATTGGTTTAAAATTAGAGCCGTAAATTATGAAATTCGTTTCGCCATATAAGCTTAGAGAGTGATAGTAAGCGCGAGTGATGGATACGTCTATCTGCCTCACTCGCACTCATTACGGCTTAAGGAAAGATTCGTTTTTCATAATTTCCGGCTTTAATTTTGAGTGTTTCAGCCTGAAACTTTCAGGGTATCTTTCTGAAGTATGCTCGCAGGTGCTGACGTTCCTCAAATTTGTGTTTTTAGCGTGAATTCGTCAAATTAAGCAAAAAACTGTTGACTTTTTGAGTAGTAGTTGACCGACGTGGTGTCCACAGTTAGAACCAATCGACCCTGGAATCATCTTAAGGTGATTCCTCGCAAAACTTTTTCAGATTTCAATCCGATGGAGAGCGCCACTAGTGGTTTTTGGGAAAAGACGTGTTTTAGGCATTTTAAATTGAAAGCAAATAGAAATCGCAAAATCCTAGAATACCAGTGGGTAATTTTGTATGTACTTTTTGAGCCCAAAACGAACAAAATTGGTTGAGAATTAATGCCGTAAATTATGAAAGTCATTTCGCCGTAAGCATAGTGATAATATGCCCATCTTCCTCACTTTCCAAAATTGTCATCAATATTCAAACTTTTTTTTTTTTTTTTTTTTTTTTTTTTTTTTTTTTTTTTCAATACATCCCTATTTTTACCCGTTTCCCCCAGACCCCCATTGATTTGAATGGAAGCCATTTTTCAGCCATAACTAACCTAAAAATTTTTTTTTTTTTTTTTTTGCTCGTTTTATGGCTTATACTCCAGTAAGGAGCCTACAGCCAACTATAGACTAATGTCAGTGTATGAATGTTTGTTTAATGTCAGAAGACAACAGGGGACTTGAAACATCCATGCTCAAAGCACTCAGATTTCCACTGTAATCTTTGCCGTGGACCCACTTTTAAGGAGACCGAGCGACAAGACGAGTGAAAAATCTGCTGCCACTACCGGGATTCGAACCCGGGACCTATGGATTGGCAGTCAGGTGTCCTGACCACCAAGCCACCGAGGCCGAACCTAAAAATTGGATTATCAAAGAAACAAAAAAGGTCCTTCCCGGAAATGTTCAAAGTAACATCTCTGCAAAATTTGAATTAATACGGATCAATGGTTCGAAAGTTACGCAAGGATACGGACAGATAGGCACACATACGGACGCGACAGAAATTTTATGCATTCACCTCTCCAAGCCACGTATGGTTCAGAAATATTGAAATGTCGGGGTGGATGTTGTTTAGGATTGTCCCAATTTTTTAATTTTTTTAAATTTTTTAAATTTGAAAAGCAAAAACAAAAAAATAATCATCAGATTTTTTGCCCCCCCCCCCCGACAAAAGCTGAAATGACGCCACTGAGAAAAAAGAGCGTTAAACAATCAAAAGGTCTCAATATAGAATGAGGGGAAGCAGAGAAGAGAATAAATTGGCATGGCAGTGCAAAATGCGTCCGATGAAGAATAGTATAATTTTTGTCAGTCTCGGAAAGATTCTGGAAAATTTGTTTAAAACAAATAAAGCCACTTGATTTTTTAATTCTCTTATTTTTTTCTCGAAAAAAAAAATAAATAAATAAAAATAAAAATAAAAACTCTGGAGGGGTCAGCTCGACATGTCATTTTCAAAACGCTGAAATTCAGTGAATATTTACTTTACAGAGCTGACTTTGGTCTTGATTTGTAGGTATCAAAGGCGCCCACAGAGGGGGCACTTGCCCCCCCCCCCCTCCCTGGAATTCAAAAAAGTCATTTCACGGTAAAAAATGAAAGGAAAAAAGAAAAGCGCAATGTTAATCAAAGGATTAATAGTTAACAAAATTCATTATTTGTTTATTTATATATTATTTAACTCATTTTTTGCAAGGAATGGTAGAATTAAACATTTTCCTTATTGATATCATTTTCATCTTCTGTCCCTGTATCCATCACATCAAACACGTCAAAATTATTACTATTATTTGATACACCTACCATGGCTTAACAATTGTACACCAATTTGATGAAAAAAAAAAAAAAAATTACCTTTTTCCCGGGTGGGGGGGGAGGGGGTTGGTGGTGGTGGGTCTAACTAGACCTTCCATTGAGGTTCAACAATTTTGCCCCCCCCCCCCCTTGGAAATTTTTCTGCGGGCGTCCATGATAGGTATAATGATTAGGACCATAGTCCCTTATAAACCGTTTTTGGATAACTGCTTCCGTTCACCCCCCCCCCCCCAAAACAAAAGCGTGCAGCACTTTTGGCACAGAATAATACAATCAGAAGGGAAACTCTAATTCATTTTGAAACATTCTTTACTTCGGGCCGCCATGTTCGAAAGTGAGTATCTTCGGCAATCTTCGGCAGATCTTCGGCAACTGGCCGAGTAGTGATTGGTTGCATAGCCTGAAAAAGCATGTCCGCCATCTTGAGAAGTGAGTAGGCACAGTTGCCAGTAAATTCCAAATCTTGTTTCCATTGGCTCTTATGGGAGTTTCCCTTCTGATTGTATTATTCTGTGCTTTTGGGACGAACGCAAACGTCTGCAAGAGCTTCAGAGTGATAATATTCCGTGTTCCAGGTCTTGGGATCTACCCGCTGCCATGGATGATGCCAAGCAAAATCTTCCCCCTCAGTGGCGGCGCGTGACTTTCGAACCTGGGGGTGCAAATGCTGATGCACGATTGGGGAGTCCGCGGAGAATCCAGTCAGCAGTGGGCGCGGGGGGGGGGGGGGGCTCCTCCCATGGATAAGTTTAGATAGAAAATCGGCTCTTTGAGACACACTTTAACGATGATCCACATTGCAAAGTAATCAATGTGTCTTCCTAAAAAAAAAAAAAAAAAAAAAAAAAAAAAAAAAAAAAAAAAAAAAAAAAAAAAAACGAAAGCGCTGCAAGGAGTATTTCAGAAAACTGAAATCGCTAGGAAGAAAATAATTTTGATAAGCATCTCGTTTTAAGTAGCCGTATAGGGGGTGTAAATGGATCAGCAACTGATAAAATGAAATGGTGAAAATGACGGTGTATTAACTGACGCCGAACTGAAGAGGCAGCGTGGAAACAAAAGAAAATGTGAAGAGATTAGCCTATGAGCCGCGAGCGCGCAAGTCCGCTCACCGCTGCGCTGCGCTGGCGCTGTCAACAGCAAGCCGTCCGTCTCGCTGGTTCGTTAGAGGTCGGAAACAATCGGGATGTCTCGGGGACCGATCGCAAATCTTTTCGTTTGCGATCGCCACGGCTATTCGGCCATAACCCGTCTCCTACCCGCTCACCCCCCCCTCCTCACCCCTCGCCCTAATTTGGCGGTGCAAAGGAAGATTTGCACCTCCGAGACGGTAGCGGTCTTGTGGAGCTAAAAGGAACTAGATTTTGATGCGCGGCGGCAGACGGACGGACTGATTCTCTATCCCTCACATCGCTACCCGCAAGAAATCGTTATTTACTATTTATTTGATCAAGTCATTGCTTCTTCTGCTTTCTCCGTGGGGGTGCAATGCACCTCTGCACCCCCAGTACGAGCCGCCACTGTTCCCCCTTGAAGTCCGCGGAGAGATGGTCGGGATTTGTTCCACTTTGATGGCGGCGTGTATATTCGCTTCCGTCAAACTGTACGTGGTTATGATCGACGGTTTGGGACTCCACGGCACCGTCCTTCTGTTTGCTACCGGCTCCTTCGTCTT
The DNA here is from genome assembly GCA_011764245.1 of Trialeurodes vaporariorum. Lineage (NCBI taxonomy): Eukaryota > Metazoa > Arthropoda > Insecta > Hemiptera > Aleyrodidae > Trialeurodes > Trialeurodes vaporariorum. The sequence goes on from VMOF01000013.1 coordinate 6,370,743, forward strand.
CGGAGTTTTCTCGCTCACCCTTCTCGTCGAAACTCACAACAAGAGCTTGGAGGAAGTTCAAAAGGAATTTTCCCGCGGAAGTGAAACTCAAAAAGAGAATGAAGGAGATTGGATCAATGTGGAAAACTATTCGAGAAAGGAAGAAAATTATTCATAAATTAATAATAGACGTTTTAGTCAAAGACTTCTAATACTATCTAGACTGGACATAAGGCCGGTTTTAGGGCGGGGAAAGTGAAGCTGAACAGTGGGACGAAAATCACATGTTGCGCCTGGCTACGCCGCATCCACGATTACAGTATGTGCTAAGATTTTCAGAAATACATTGATTTAAATGGGAAAATGACTTTTTTTTTAAAAATTCATTAAAAATATTAAAAAAAATATTTTTCCGAAAAACTTGGTACCATTAATTTTGAAAGCTCATGATATGCAGATTTCGGTTCGGGCCGGTTGTATATGTGATTTTTGAACGAGAAACATTCTACAGGGGCTTAAAGTTGGGCACTGATTTTCTACAGGGTGTTTCATAAAATTGTTTTCTTTGCACTTTTTTTGAATGGTTACAGCTCAAAAAAATAAAATTTATGCGATAAATTATTGAGGTACAAAATAATTATGACTTTAATCCCAACAAAGATTACGTAAAATTGAGTATATACAGCTATGTAGCTTGTCTCAGCGGGGTACCGAAACGGTGGAACACCCCGTAGAATCGAGGAAAATTGACCTAACTTTGAGCCTCTGTAGAATGTTTACGATTGAAAAAACGGTATAAAAACCGGCCCGAACCAAAATCTGCATATCAAACGGTACCAAGTTTTATGGAAAAATATTTTTTTTAGTATTTTTAATTAATTTTTCAAAAAAAGTCATTTTCCCATTTAAATCAATGTATTTCCGAAAATCTTCGCACATGCTGTAATCATGGTTGCATACCGATCGGCTTCAATGGGCAGGCGTTATGTCCAGTCTAGATAGTATTAGAAGTCTTTGGTTTTAGTTATGACTTGGCGGCGACGCGTCATCCGGTGATGATCGAACAAGGATATTAAACATACATGTTTAAAAAATATGTAAAATCAATGTATTTAGTTACATGTAAATATAGTCTCTAAGAAGTTACTTAACCATAAGAAATAATCAATTAATGTATCATACAAATTTGTAAATAAAATTCAAAAATATAAACTAAAACAAGTTTGTTAGACGTATACCTAAGGATACACAAGGGATGTGTGGACAAGGGGCTGGGATTGAGAAACTTTGCAACGTTGCATTTTTTCCCCATTTCGACTCTTTTCAAAAGATCGAATTAAATGTAACTTATCACAACCATGATGGGTAATTCCATTTTTTTTTTTTTTTTTTTTTTTTTTTTTTTTTAAAGATATGGATTTTGTTCAACAAAACACAAGGTTGCCAAGTTTCAACCCATACGCATCTGATGAGCGGCAAACGAGACCGCTTTACGAGGAAGTGTGTGAAAATGATTAAAAAAAAAAAAAAAAAAAAAAAAAAAAAAAAAAAAAAAAAAAAAAAAAGTTAAGATCACCACAAAACTGTTGTTTTTAAATTATCGATACATATTATTTAGAAAGCTCGCATTACACTTCGGACCGGCTTTCTTTGGAATGGGAACCATGCATAGGCGGCGCGTATAAGGAGCTATTGGGGCTATAGCCCCCCACTTTTTTGGGAACGAGGGGCTAAAAAATTTTTTGAACGAGAAAAAAAGGAAAAAAGGGGAAAAGGAAAAAGAAAGAAAAAGAGAAAAAGAAGAAAAAAGGTTATTTATCCCCCCCGCCTGCGTCAAACGGTATTGTGAAAAAGGTGAAGAAGAAAAAAAAAAAAAAAAAAAGTTGATTTTTAGCCCCCCCCCCCAATTTTTGACCCCACGCGCCGCCCATGGAACCGTGCACAATAATGGGGCAGTTGCAAGGGTCTGAAATGTAGCATTTTTTATAAAGAAAGAAATATAGTATTTGATGAGCTGAGAACAATGCAAAGGTGCCTTTGGTTTTTTCTTAAGTGTCCTGGTTTTGGAAATTACACACGTGTAAAGTTTGAAAAAATGGTGGGTGTAGTGACGTCACTATGCCGAATTCTCATTTAAAACAATGTATTTTGGGCCAAAATTCCATCTTCGGAACAATGGGACGTAATTAGAAACCGAAGGCATCTTCGTACTCAGCTCATCAAGGACTTTCATTTTCTTTATAAAAAACGCAACATTTTAGACCCTTGTAACTGCCCTATTGTCCGACGATTTCATTCCATTGTAAAATGGGTCTGTTGCGTACTTTTGCTACATCGATATGACACATTGTTTCTAACGTAAAATTCGGCGAAAATAACGATGCGCACATTAAAAACTTTCAGAATCCACTCATTTTAACTCAGAAAATACCTTCCATTTCAAACAACCCGCGCTACACTAGACACTATGTATCACCGACTTATAACTACATACATGGAACCATCGCTTTTATGTATAAACATGAACAGAGCTTACAAGCATTGGAATGTTTCGTTCAGATGCGTACATTTCTTATATTATT
>VMOF01000013.1:6373803-6649976 GCA_011764245.1 Trialeurodes vaporariorum
GCTTAGAAAAGTAATGAAAAAGAAGGAAAAATAGATCAGAGGAAAAAGAAAATAACGGCGAAGGCGAACAGAAAAAAAGGGAAAAGGGGAAAAGGAAAAAAGAGAAAAGAAAGGAAAGGAATAGAAGATAAAAGAATAGAATAATAAAAAGATAATGTATTATAAAAAAGTTTCTACAGTTACCCCTTCTACAGTTTTCTGAACTACTCCTTCCTACAACCAAAAAGAGCACCTAAAAAAACATCAATATGGGGATCTTGCATACTTTTGCTATTAGCAAATAAATAGTCCAATCTGACGTAAAGACCAGCGGAAATCACTCGAAAATCACACTAAGAAAGTCTAAAATTCAGAGATAAATTCACAAAACTGCTATAAAGGCAAGATCGTAAAGGCGGTTCAACGCAGGTATCATGGGAGATTCCTGTCTATTATTTCACTTTCTCTACGGAAACACAGAGATATGTCTCAATTTAGATAGGAATATCCCATGATCCTGCGTCTCTCCGCCATTAAGCCCGATTCTGAAAGTGAATTTCGTGATTTTTCAATGCACTCATCGTCATATTTACGGGTTTTTATGCAAGAATCAACTCTTCAATCCCCTACAGCAAAAGTTTGCAAGAGCCCCATTAGAACAAAGATAAAAGAACAAAATAATAAAAAAGAAACCGTTTTATAAAAAAGTTCCCCCTCCTACAGTTTTCTGAACTTCTCCTTCCTACAGCAAAAAAAAAAAAAAAAAAAAAAAAAAAAAAAAAAAAAAAAAAAAAAAAAAAATTGACTTTTCAAGCCCCTCCACATTTTGATCCACAGTCCGCCATCCAGTCCGCCACTGATAGAAAGCATAACACTATCTCAAAATCCACCCTAAGCGGGTACAGGGAATTGTTTTTCTCTCTCTTCTCCCATTAAAAACGTGCGTTGAAAAAGGACAGAAGAGGGGGCCAAAGTCACGTGATGACCCACTCTGCTATCCTTTTCTAACAAATAAGTTCAAATGGAAGGAGAGAGAGAAAGACAATTCCCTGTACCCGCCCATGCAGTATGCACCCATGTCTATTGTTTCCGATTTATCGACAATTTTGCAAAACACAGCGTAACATTGTATCGGAATTATTTCAAAGGAGACGGTTTTCAAGGAACATGCAAAATGTATAACCTTGCCTTCGAACAATTTCCAACACATTTTTCAGCGTCTTTCGAAAAGATTGAGAAAAAGTTGGGAGCTGATTTTACTGGTGTCACACTCCGTATACATCGATTTCTTTGAATTTCTCAAGTGCCCATTTTCAATAATAAAACGTTCTATTGTTCACCGTGACAGGGAGTGTTAATGCAATTTCCACAGAAACTGGTGGCTGTGTAATATAGTCGTTAGGGGAGAGGCGGGCAAAGTGGAAAGGGTTTCGTAGAATGCTTGTATCTCTCACAGAACTATATGAATATTGATGAAAATTTAAGAAAGTAAAAATTTGATTATTAAACTACCAAAAAACAACCCGAAAAATGACACAATTTAGCTTAAAAAACCCTAAAAATCAATATAAAGAAAAAGTGTCATTTTCCACTTTGCCCACCCACGAGTGGGCAAAGTGGAAACTGGGGGGTGGGCAAAGTGGAAAGGCGATAAAAAAGTGGAAAAACAGCCGAAAATGCACTGATTGCACTTCCATTCACTTGTGCATGGAAAAAACAAATGTATCAAGCAAAAAAAAAGTTAATTTTAAATAATGAGAGATAAAAAATAGGCTTAAATAAGAGGGTGTCTCAAACCACCTGGCAAGCTTTTATTGTGACCCAACTAAGGCAAATACGAAAACTCGGTGAAAGACCTACAGTGTATATCGACCACAAAGAATGCAATGGAAATACTTTCAGCCCCCCCCCCCGGTAAGTATTTAGGGGGAATCCCCGTTTATCGCGTTTTTTCAAATAGAAAGGAATATGTCTTGACTTCCAATTCTGAAAGAAGAACATGAAAATTAAAGGGGGCCGTCAGAAAAAAGATCCAAAATCGAGTGATACATAGCTAAAAGGATCTTAAATAGACAAAAACAATGGCGCAAACCGCAAAGCAAACTGACTTTTCAATCCAAAGTTACGGCCGATTGAAATTTAAGAGTGCCCTCTGGGAAACGCAACTATACCTCTAAATTTCAAGCGGCCATAACTTTGGATTGAATAGTCGGTAAGACTTGCGGTCTTGAATACTTCTTTATTGACGTTCCAAAACAAAACTACACAGTTATATTCAAAGTTGAGTAAACGGAAGTACTCAATAAATCATCACTTTGATCAAAAAACCGAAAAGGGTATTATCAGACATGAAGGGAGGGCAAAGTGGAAACCCATTTTCCACTTTGCCCGCAAGGGCTCATTGAACATTTTCGTTAATTTTCTAAATAACGATAAGTAACTTTGCAAATCTGTTGAGTCTCAACTAATCTTTGATAACTATAGATTAAGAAAACATCTTTGTTAAATGAGACTTTTTGTAATAATTAACTTTAAATTTTGTTTAACCAGGTCCGCATTATACTATCCACACCAGGTGAAAAGTTTGGTTATGTTTTAAATAATAATATTGTTGTTGTTTTCAAGTACCGATACGTCATTCGAGATTCACTATCATATAAGTTCACGATTCGCCCATAGAGTGCGCCACATATGACGCGCTTATAGTATTTTCAGCCGTTTTCCACTTTGCCCACCCTTTCCACTTTGCCCACCCTCTCCACTTTGCCCGCGTCTCCCCTACGTCTTTTTTTTCGTCGGTAGACTTGTTTACTGTTTGGGCAGGTATCCAATTAGGTAGGAAAGTTTGATTGGTGGAGATGCCGGCCGCCTCAGCTCAGTTGATGGAACCGGATAGTCACACAAAAATCACCAGAGAACGTCAACAACATGAATCGATGAGGCCGATACAGTGATGCCAAATTGCTAGTACTATCCAAATTTTGTCCTCCAATATACGGACCCTTCACTACATGTTTTTTTTTTTTTTTTTTTTTTTTTTTTTTTTTTTTTCCCCATCCAAAAATGGACATTTTAATTCACTAGGTGCGGTCAAATACAGGGTGGTCCGAAAGTCCCGGGACGGCTTCATAACTTTTAAACGGCTGCATATAAAAAAAACAAACTTGAGGGATGTTTATAACTTAATAGAAACTACTTTTTGGCGTACCCGAAAATTCCGGGGGGCACCCGTAAAGGGGGGTTTTGCCCCCCAACTCAAAATTTTCAAATGGCAACCCCCATCTTGTGATACTTTGTTTGAAAGGGCATAAAATTCTAAGACTTTTAGCGCAAACCAAAGGTCGATATCGTTTTTCGTCTTCGATATATCGATAGTCAAAGTTCGATTTCGACCCATTTTCAAAAAATCAGAACTTCCATTTGAAAAGTCGGACTTAAAAAAACTAGGAGTCAAAAATACTCTAAAAAGCAAGTACTTTTCAGAAAAAAATACGGTTTTGATATTTGTCTAGTCTTAGGGCCCCCCAAATTTATTTAAAAAAATGACCCCTCAGGGGGGCTATCTCAAAAATTCCGAGCCACGACCCCTATCGAGTGATACATCGCTTGAAAGGGCACACAAAACTGAGCATTTTGGCGCAAACCGCAGGTCGATATCGTTTTTGGTTTTCGATATATCGAAATTTGCCAATGAGTTAAAAACCCAACTTTGTCATTCGATATATCGAAAACCAAAAACGATATCGACCTGCGGTTTGCGCCAAAATGCTCAGTTTTGTGTGCCCTATCAAGCGATGTATCACTCGATAGGGGTCGTGGCTCGGAATTTTTGAGATAGCCCCCCTGAGGGGTCATTTTTTTAAATAAATTTGGGGGGCCCTAAGACTAGACAAATATCAAAACCGTATTTTTTTCTGAAAAGTACTTGCTTTGGTAAATGCCCAAAAGCGCAAATCCCAAAAGCGCAAATCCCCAAATGCGCAAAATACTCTTTTGCGCATATGGGTATGTTCTGGGCAAGGCAAATTTGCGTTAATGGGTGCATTTTACTGAGAACGTTATCAGTCATAATGCTATTAAAAAATAATGTTTGATTTGGCAACCGTGCTAACTCTAGTGAGTAAATGCGGAATGCAAAATCGTAGAATCTTAGTGAGACATGCAGAGACAAAGACAAAGTTGAAACAAAAATACTTGTATACAGGGTGTTTTAGGTTTAACGTCGGGAACTTCTGGAGCCGATTATTGAAGTCAAAATAATACTATATTTTTTCCTCAAAATATGGACCTTGAAATGCTTCCCTTCGGCCTTCGGTGCTACGATTTTTCAAAGTTTGGAAAAAATTGGGTTTTTTTGAAACCGTGGCTAGGTTTATCCATAAAATGTCGCTGAAATTTGATGTTAGGCGTATTTTTAGGTGTAAAATTCTTTGAAACTCATGAAATAATTGTTGAATTCTACTTTTTCTGCCAAGTCTACTTTTCTGACACTCTTGAACATAAAATTTTCTGAAAATTAGACTTGGACTTATAAAACAATTATTTCATGAGTTTCATTGAATTTTACACCTAAAAAAACTCCGAATACCAAATTTTAGCGACAATTTATGGATAAACCTACAGCAGAAACTTACATATATCAAGCTAAAGTCAGCTTTTAAACCACCAAAATCAAATTCCAAGGAAGAGAACAACTTTAAGCGAGTACTTTAAAGTTATCTGAAAGAAGTGGGTTTCAAATATACAGCGTTGCCAGTGCATTAGGTAAGAATTAGCAATTTAATTATCTTTGCAGTTTTGGGTCACGTCTTTTCATATTACACTGAGAAAAATTTCCGACCGATTCAATGAATTTTCCGATAGGATATTCCCGCGCTTTAATTCCCATAGAAATAATCGGAATTCTATAGAGACAATCGGAATTCGTGTAGATTCAAGCGCGCTGACTATTGCAAGGATAGATCTTATTTTTGAAATAAGGCGAAACACATCTATGGTTCTATTCTTATAGTTTTAACAGCCTCTTTTTTCTCAGTGTAGCATTTGCGCTTTTAGGCATATTTCTCGAGATCCTTTTTGCGCTTTTGGAACATCGTTTTTGCGCTTTTGGGTTCTAGTTTTCGGATTTTTGCGCTTTTAGGTGCTGTCCACTTGCTTTTTAGAGTATTTTTGACTCCTAGTTTTTTTAAGTCCGACTTTTCAAATGGAAGTTCTGATTTTTTGAAAATGAGTCGAAATCGAACTTTGACTATCGATATATCGAAGACGAAAAACGATATCGACCTTTGGTTTGCGCTAAAAGTCTTAGAATTTTATGCCCTGTCAAACAAGGTATCACAAGATGGGGATTGCCATTTGAAAATTTTGAGTTGGGGGGCGAAATCCCCTTTTACGGGTGCCCCCCGGAATTTTCGGGTACGCCAAAAAGTAGTTCCTATTAAGTTATAAACATCCCCCAAGTTTGGTTTTTTTTATATGCAGCCGTTCAAAAGTTATGAAGCCGTCCCAGGACTTTCGGACCACCCTGTATATGGGAAAAATAGCATGAAAAAGAAAATAGTTTTTCGATAAGAAGTCTCATTTTTCGGTCTTTAACTCGTTTTTTTACATGTGATATAACACCATAAGAAATGGCAGGAAAAGAAAAAAATCCAAAATTTAAAAAAAAAAAAAAATTAATTTATGATTGGATTTTTCAAAAAGTAAATGCCAAAAGCTTGGTAAAAATAATTAAATTGCATTGGGGTTGAATTGGATACAGGGGCAAAGCTGCCTCTCGTCATGATTTCTATTATTAACAGTGTTATAATGAGTGCTGCTATTTTTTTGAAAAATGTTTGAGCCCGTTTTTATGTTTTCTTATAATGTGACACTGGTGATACAATTTGAAATAAGTCACAATATACATCATAATTTCTGATATAGGGCTTTTTACATCATGTGACACCTGTCATACTACGCAGTGAAGGGCTAACTCGATGGAAAATGTTCTCGCGCATTTCTTTTGGAAACTGCCGATAGTTATCGATTTTTTTTTTTTTTTTTTTTTTTTTTTTTTTTTTTTTTTTTTTTTTTTATAAAATTAGATAGAGTATGCAGTGGCTTAGCTTCCTTTCGATGCGCCCCCGACCAAAGATTTTTTTGCGCCCCCCCCTCATCATGGTACCCCTCTCCCCCAACCCCTCCCCCTCCCCACCCCCTCCTCTCTCCTCTCTCCCTGTCCATCTCCCAATCCCCACCCCACCCCCTCCTAGTTATAACTTATAGTTATAACTATAAGTATATCATGCGGAAACACACATAAAACGTTTCACTTTCATGATTTTTATTTTTTCTTCGATTGAAAAATAGACGGAATAATAACAAAATATCTGCAGCTTTCACAGATATTTTGCGAAAGAGCTGAAAATTAAAAAAATCAAAATCTTTCCGAAAAATTCCGTAAAGAATCGCGCGCAGACAGTTCGGCCGCTCAACACCGACTGATTTAGCGTGGTGAAACGTGAAAATTCAAGGGAAAGTGAGAGACAAAAAATTAAAAAAAAAGATGGGCTCTGAGACCTCAGTTTCGGCCTTTTTCGGCAGGTTTTTTCTATGACATCACCGTCTTTTGTAGCGCGAGAGTTCACACACTGCATTGAATGTTACCAGATGTTTTTAATTGCTGTGAAAATATGGATTATAATGAAAGAAGCCGAGAGGACCTTCCGGACCGACTTGAAGTCTTTTAAGACAGTTTTATGACATCATCATCATCCGAGTACCTTCTTGCATTGTGATTTTACAATTGAGGCATTTTTCTGTAAATGGGCGTATGGCGATTTACGCCCTTTTTTTGGAGAACTCGTTTTTGAAATCCTGACGATGTGACCTAACAGGTGATATAAAGTTATTCATATGTTGAACGGAAAATAACCACGAATCAATCGTTCGAATGGACCCACCTCGGCTGAATTCAGAAACTTATGGGCTAAAGTGCCTCTTACGAGCGATCCTCGCAGCGGCTCGCGATATCTGTACTCACATCGCATCTGTATCTGATATTGATAAGAGCTCAGTGGATATGTCAGTGTGTGTGTGGATATGTCAGTGTGTGTGTGGATATGTCAGTGTGTGGGTTTTTTGTGTTTTTGGTTCCGTCTCCAATGACAACAACAAAACCCTCCTTTTTGGCCAAAAATGAGCCCAAAAGGGCCTTAATACCATCCCCCCTTCTTACAATTTCCTTTTCTTCAAGTTTATGACACAAATCTAACCCAAACAATACTTGTCGGATAGGCTGGGATAGGCGGATAGAAAAAAAAAAAACGTTTTTCGGTAAAAGGGCGTATAACGCTTCAACTTTGAACTTTCACTGCTAAACTAATTTTCACTCTAAAAACTTGAAATTAAGTAGAGTTCTTCTTGAATGTTTGTTCTACAAGTCAGTCTTTCAAATTTTGAAAAATCTGCAGTAGTCTCTAAGTTATAACGTTTTAAACTTTCAAACGCGTTTTTCTCGAAAGTCGTTTTTTCGCCATACGCCCATTTACCGAAAAATGCCTCAATTGTGATCCTCCTCGGAAATTGATTTGAATTCAGGAAGAATTCGAGCTAGAGCGGTTTCAAAATATATACTTACTTTCCGCAGTCCAACTCTAGCGGTCATAATCCCGCGCGACCGTATTTTGTCACGTTTTTGACCATCATTTGGCCAGCGATTTTCCTTTTTACCGCCACGCGCCGCGGCCGCGGCCGCGGCCGCTCGTTGAGGATCCTGAATAATTTTGTTTTCGGCTCTCGAGCCTTTAATACTACAGGGTGTTGAAAAACTGTTCCCGAATATTTCAGGGGCGGATTCTACAGGTAAAAATAAGACCTTTTTTTCTTATAAACATGTGTCCGAAAATGCCCCCCTTTTGAGCTACAGCCCCTCAAAGTTTTAAAAAATTTACGGTTTTTTTGAAATAGCGACCACTATTATGAACCAAATGTCTTAAAACTTGGTGTCCTTACGTAATTTTACGTGTAAAATCCATTACTGACCTCGAAAAATTCAGAAATTGATTCTAATTGTACTTTTCACGCAATATTGTACCTTTAACGGCACGAATTTTATGTTACGGATTAAAATTTTGAAGAATAATTACCGAAATCAGATGCGAAAAACCCTTAGAAAGATTTTTGGTACTCTTTGTTTCTTTCGATACGACGCGTTTTAAGCGAGATAATCGCTGCACAGTGTGGAAAAGTCAGCGCTTTTACCATATGAAAAACGGCAGTGAGTATGCAACCCGCCTCTCCGCTGCTTCTACGGGCCGGCCGCTATGGTAAAAACGCTGACTTTTCCACACTGTGCAGCGATTATCTCGCTTAAAACGCGCCGTATCGAAACAAACAAAGAGTACCAAAAATCTTTCTAAGGGTTTTTCGCATCTGCTTTCGGTAATTATTCTTCAAAATTTTAATCCGTAACATAAAATTCGTTCCGTTAAAGGTACAATATTGCGTGAAAAGTACAATTAGAATCAATTTCTGAATTTTTCGAGGTCATTAATGGATTATACACGTAAAATTAGTGAAGGACACCAAGTTTTAAGACATTTGGTTCATAATAGTGGTCGCTATTCCAAAAAAACCGTAAATTTTTTAAAACTTTGGGGGGCTGTAGCTCAAAAGGGGGGCATTTTCGGACACATGTTTATAGGAAAAAAAGGTCTTATTTTGACCTGTAGAATCCGCCCCTGAAATATTCGGGAACAGTTTTTCAACACCCTGTATATAAATGCAAAAATACCGCCTTGGCTTCAATATAGCTGTCGCGGGGGGGGGGGGTCATCTATTTTTTGCTGTCTATCGTTCCACTCTCCGCCCTTGATTTTTTTCTTCTTTCTTTTTCGCTTTTAATTTTTCTATCACTTCAGGATTTATCAGCCTTTGTTAGCTTTTTTGCGCCCCTCGTGGCGGTGCGCCCCCTACCTTAGGTTGGCCTGGCAGGCCGCACGGTGGGCCAGATGTATTTCGTAGCGTGCCAAAAGTCCGAAAAACGAGGTGCTTTGTTTTGACCAAATTTTCATATTGTTGTCAAAAAACCTGGAAAAACGTAAAAAGTGTCAACTTTGTTAGACCCGGAAAAAAAAATGTCAAAAAATGTCAACCCGGTCTCTTCATTTCCCAGTTGGACATAAGCTGAAAAACGAGGAAAAAAATTCCCAATAGGGACTTGCAGGGACAAACATCTTTTTTTTTAGTTTTAAGATCGCTGTTTTTACCGAAATATCTAAACAGGATCATCAAAATTACAATATTTCGGTAAAAACAGCGATCTTAAAACTAAAAAAAAAGACGTTTGTCCCTGCAAGTCCCTATTGGGAATTTTTTTCCTCGTTTTTCAGCTTATATACAACTGGGAAATGAAGAGACCGGGTTGACATTTTTTGACATTTTTTTTTCCGGGTCTAACAAAGTTGACACTTTTTACGTTTTTCCAGGTTTTTTGACAACAATATGAAAATTTGCCATAGAATGTATAATAATCGCTCAAAAATCAAAAGTTAGTAGTGAAAAATGCTCACCAGGTTCTGTACAATTCATTTCTTTTGCCAGATTTGCCGTAGCTTTGCATTGAAACTCATAAAGTAAACAAACATGAAGCACATGACCGAGAACCTGTTTCTCAACTCGGGTGAGCCTTGCGGATAGATGCATCTTTCGACCTCCGTATCTCGGTTATCAGTAAATTTGGAGACAAATCCGTTTAATGGCCTTACCCATGGGTCATATGGAGTACACATTAAGGCCATTATCGGTCAAAACAAAGCACCTCGTTTTTCGGACTTTTGGCACGCTACGAAATGCATCTGGCCCACCGTGGGCCGCCCGCTACGCACCTGAGAGTATGTTATCTCATCATTTCGAGCAAAAGCTTTTATGTAATTTTTTTTATCCTTTGATTACATATTTTTAGAGAGCATTTGCACATTTACTTTTATCATTAAATGGAAAAAATTCTGGCGGTCAAGAATGGAGCATTGGTTAACTTTTTCTACGTAAGTAATTGCATATTTATTCTTGAGAAAAATCCAGCAAATAAAACTACGATGAGCACCAGTGGCGTCGCGTGCAATTTGGCAACAGTGTATTCTATCCATTCAAACTCATGTAAAATATCGAATTCAGGGGGTGCACACTGCACAGTGCTCAAGGAAAATTCGATATATTTAGTGAGTTTCAATGGAGCAGTTGCATTGTTGCCAGATGGCACGCGACGCCACTGATGAGCACATTGAAAATTACAAAATTCACTCACAGACACACAAAATGACGCAGGCACCATGGAAGATTCCTATCTAATTTGAGGCTTTCCCAGTGGCGTCGCGTGCAGTTTGGCAGCAATGTATTTTATCCATTTAAACTCATGTAAAATATCGAATTAAGGGGGTGCACAGTGCACAAGGAAAATTCGATATATTTAAGGAGTTTAAATGGAGCTGTTGCATTGTAGCCAGATGGCACGCGACGCCACGGGGCTTTCCTCTGTGTGTGTTTTTTTTTTTTTTTTTAAAGAGAATGACAAGTTGGACAGGAACCTTCCATGACGACTGCGTATATCCGCCATTTTAAGAGCAAAGAAGTCGGAGCTAAGCAGGTATCCCGTATCACAGGAGATTCCTATCTAATTCAATTCGTATCTTCCTCCATACAGGGTTTTAGTAATAGCGACTGCCGGTAATGAGCGTTACAAACAAATACAGTTTGTCTCTCTCTCGCTCTCACGTGACCCGCATGTACTGTCATTTCACTCTAATTTCAAAAATCGTACATAGAGAAGAGACATCTTTCGTGAATTTTATTGGATCCTACACGGAAAAAAAAAGATTAGTGAAATTAACCATACGATAGCTGATTTTAGCACCTGCTAGATGTTATGGTGAACTTGACCTGAAGTATGGTACATTTACCGATACTTTGAGTAAATTCGACATGCAATCAGGTAACATCACCTAGTACCTAGTCAAAACATAGTATACTTTTGGTTAACATTGCCCTAACATCTATCAGGTGCCAAAATCAGCTATCGTATGGTTAATTTCACAGTAGTTTTTTTTTTCCGTGCAGAGGCATTTTAATGATAATAATAAGTTTTAAGATAAATTTTGATAATAATAAGTCGTAGAACAAGGCCATGTATGCGAATGTCGAAACTGGAGTGAGATGGACCGTATACATGGGGGTCCTGGGAGAGTGAGAGGGATGGGTTCATGTAATTTGGGCGACGGTCGGTCAGTTTCTAGCTAGGAAAATAAGGGTCAGCGCAACCCTTTTTCAGGTGCGCAGGACAAGTGCTGAGCTAATCGCCCAGTGCAGACCAGTTCAAGTCAGGGGTTCCCCAGTATGTAAAAGTGGATGGAGCCAAATCTACAGAACATTCTTGTTTCGTACCTATTTACTAATCGATTATTTCGAGTTATTCGATTTCATTCGGATCGGACCCGAATAGGCGAGTTTGTGGTGTAGTCAATGAGCTATAACTTTAGAGTAGCAGCGGGCTGGTCCACCTTGTGCCACACAGGGTAGAAGGAATCCCGGGAAAAAGCGGAATTTGGACGGCAGATATTCCAAGGTTTGAGGTTAAATTTTGTAGGTCGTTTGGAATTTGGCGGGAATTTGGACGGCAGATTCCAAGGTTTGAGGTTAATTTTTGCAGGTCGTTTCCGGCGATGCCCGAGTTTGTTTACGAAACGACCGGAAACAACCTACAAAATTTAACCTCCAAATCGATTCTTACGGCAAGATGGCGGCGCCATAGGTGACAACAATGAACCAGCGGAACGTTCCTTGATGTGTCACTCTAAAGTTATAGCTCCTTGGGTGTAGTTCGATGAAGGGTTCAATTTGGAGGTTATGTTTACGTGATTTCGACGAAGCCCTATTGTGGTCCACCAAACAAAAACGGAAAAAAACTGTCATCCCCCTCAAAAACCCCTTTTTTCGAGTGCAGACAACCCCCAATAGTCCAGGCAATAGAGACGAAAAAAGTGGCTTACCTTGCAAAAATGGAAGTAGTAGGTTTTTTGACGGAACTTAATGTATTTTTGGTCGCTGATTCCGAATTTTCAACTTCCCACCAAAAATTTCCCGGGGAACGTTGCCAAATTTACGTTTTTTCACCAAAAAAATCGGTTTTTTGAAAATTCCGAGCTCCACGTGCATTATTTTGAGAAAATACCTCAGTTCAAAAAGAAAGTAGACAAAAATGGAACAAAACCTCGTCAACGGTTTTTTTCTAAGATCAAAATTGACCGAAATATGAGCCATCTTCCGAACGCTCCCTCGCGGAAAATTGACGCTAACGCGGCAATACGCGTACTGCACAGCAGCCCCGCAGCCCGCGTGAAGCGATCCTCTTACGTGTCTTCCTTTCCTCCTCCTTCACTGATACTTTTAGATCATTTGGGTTCTGACACCCCCCCCCCCTGATACGCACCCTTGCCTCCCTTTTACTTAACCATAACCCCTATTTTATTTATAAGCAATAACGGAACAAGTTTAATGAAGAAAATTAATACGGTGGTTCTAAGAAAAAAAAATGGATTCAATTGTACACGGAAAAAAAAGATTAGTGAAATTAACCATACGATAGCTGATTTTGGCACCTGCTAGATGTTATGGCATTGTTAACCAAAAGTATACTATGTTTTGACTAGGTACTAGGTGATGTTACCTGATTGCATGTCAAATTTACTCAAAGTATCGGTAAATGTACCATACTTCTGGTCAAGTTTACCATAACATCTAGCAGGTGCCAAAATCAGCTATCGTATGGTTAATTTCACCGTAGTTTTTTTTCCGTGTACTCTCTATTTTTCGACCATCATTGCCCTTTGCCATGCCGCAATGCAAATTATTAGTCCTATTTATGCCTCCTTCGTTTTACGGCTGCTTAGGGGCCTGGTTAATAAAATATGCGACCAGATGAGAGGAATACCCTGCTGTTTATTTATATTCTGAATCTACAGCAACATTGGAGACACGAAAACCCGTCGGAAATCAAATTGGCGAATGGTGAAAGGGTTTATGATAAAATGAAAATCTCATGACAATCGCAAAAAATTGAAGAAGGGAAAGGGAGTTATATCACTGTCTTCATCGCATGCTTTCTTTCTGTTTACGTAGAAATTATTATTATTATTTTTTTTTTTTTTTTTGCTTAGCTCCTAAAAAAAAGAAAACATACATTCGGAGAAAAATTTCGGATTGAAATTACAGAACGTATTAGAAATTGGGGTATAAAGAAATTCTTTTTAAAATAATGAGAATTCTTATTGATTCAACGAGAATTATCATTGGTCCAATTGAACGTTCTGATTATTCAGAAGAATCCCAAGAAAAATCGTTGGATCAATAATAATTCTCATTATTTTAAAAGGAATTTCTTTTTACCCGATTATTAATAATACGTTCCGTTATTTCAACCAGAAATTTATCTGCGTGTATGTTCATCGACATTTTGGCCTCGTATTCCCGGCAGTGACGTTGCCTTTCCTTTCCCGTTAAACTTTCGTCCTCACGAGAAATGGTACTGATCTTCTTCAGCAGCCAAATCATAAATTATTTCCTAACGAAGCAAGATTGCGTTTTACCCCCAATCATCATTTCAGCTTTCTCCATTATGTCGGTTGTGAACTTTTGCAACAGCGTTATGGAGTGTCAATTCCTACGTAAAATCACATCATGTATATTTCTTCACAAAAGGAACTTGATAGATCAGATTAAATTAATGACTTCTGCAGCGCTAGGTTCTTTACCTTAAATCGGCTGGGTTTATTATTCCGTCAGAAAAACCAGGATTCTTAAGAAAAATGAATTCAGGATCGATAATTGCTTGTAGTTCTGTGATTTTCCCCAGAACGTTGCAATATTTTTGATGACGTAATGTTTTTTTTTTTTACATTTTCGACTCTCGAAGATAACTACCATCCAGAAAAGTACTTTTTTCTATTTTTTACGCCGATGACTCGCTTTCCGGCAAGAATCCAAATCTTTTTCCGAAAATCCGAAACATTTACCACACGCTCCCCCTTTAAAACACTCTCTCAAAAGCACCCAATTTTATCCATACTTAAAGCTTTAGTGAAATTTCTGATGAAAACTCACCACGAATATTTAAACAATTGCAGTTTTTAGAAAATCAATGATAGTAAAAATATTCGAAAACCGCGTACCCTATAAGAAACGCCCGAAGACTTGCGAAAACTAAAACGAAAAAAGCATTAATTATCAAACACGTCAACGGCAGCAATTAGCTTTTGTCATCAAGAGGGGTATAGAGAATGTCACGAAATGAAAATACGAGACCAATTTGGGGACGTAATTCCTATTTAAGACTGTCACATTCTTAAAAATCGATATTAGAGCGACTACGGGTGAAATACAGAGACTATACTTGAGATCTTCTTGGAAAGGTTTCGATTTGAATCGTCTTCCGGACT
This sequence comes from Trialeurodes vaporariorum, assembly GCA_011764245.1. Lineage (NCBI taxonomy): Eukaryota > Metazoa > Arthropoda > Insecta > Hemiptera > Aleyrodidae > Trialeurodes > Trialeurodes vaporariorum. The sequence goes on from VMOF01000013.1 coordinate 6,388,254, forward strand.
CAATTTTCAATTCAGAAAGAAACCTAGAGCCATAGAATGCCTTGAAATGTCTTGAGGAAGTTTCAAGGCATTTTCAAGTGAGATTGAGACACGAATTTGCACTCCAGAGATGCTCCAAAAAAGCTCAGTATTGTGCTCAAGGCAAATCTCAAAGGAATAACTTCAAGGTAGCTTCCATATCATAAATCTTACATACCTTGAAATATACTCAAAATTCCCCAAGTATCCTATTGCTGGTTTGCTAGGAGCGTCTCTGAATTGCAATTTCTCTCACTGGTCTCAACTCGGCTTGAATACTTCTCAAGCCAAGCCAAGTCTAGGGACGGCTCAAGCAAATACTCTAAATTACATCCGAAGGAGGCATAAATAGGACTAATAATTTGCATTGCGGCATGGCAAAGGGCAATGATGGTCGAAAAATAGAGAGTACAATTGAATCCATTTGTTTTCTTAGAACCACCGTATTAATTTTCTTCATTAAACTTGTTCCGTTATTGCTTATAAATAAAATGGGGGTTATGGTTAAGTAAAAGGAAGGCAAGGGTGCGTATCAGGAGGGGGGGGGGGTGTCAGAACCCAAATGATCTAAAAGTATCAGTGAAGGAGGAGGAAAGGAAGACACGTAAGAGGATCGCTTCACGCGGGCTGCAGGGCTGCTGTGCAGTACGCGTATTGCCGCGTTAGCGTCAATTTTCCGCGAGGGAGCGTTCGGAAGATGGCTCATATTTCGGTCAATTTTGATCTTAGAAAAAAACCGTTGACGAGGTTTTGTTCCATTTTTTGTCTACTTTCTTTTTGAACTGAGGTATTTTCTCAAAATAATGCACGTGGAGCTCGGAATTTTCAAAAAACCGATTTTTTTGGTAAAAAAACGTAAATTTGGCAACGTTCCCCGGGAAATTTTTGGTGGGAAGTTGAAAATTCGGAATCAGCGACCAAAAATACATTAAGTTCCGTCAAAAAACCTACTACTTCCATTTTTGCAAGGTAGAATGCTTTATTGCCTGGACTACAAGTTAGATTATAAGAAAGACCGGGAGCGAGCGAAGCGAGCCGGCAGTGAACGCAGCGCGGAGCGCGCTTATTCGCCCGAAGGGCGTTTACTTCCCCAAAAATGCCAAAAAAACGAAGTTAGCACGCAATAGCGATAAAATTGCAAGAAGATTTAATCCTTTTTTTTCTTGTTTTTTCCGAAAGTGTGAGGGGGTCAGGATATGAGTATAAACGATGGTCAAAAGTTCACGGTGATAACATTTTTTTCCAACTAAAAACTCATATTGACTGGTTCGGTCGAATTTTGGGGACCACTTAATCAGGGATTGAGCGCGATACCTGAATGAGGATCTCGTCGCACAGTACCGCCTGGCCGAATGCGACCTTTTTCGCCTTCGCAGAAAGTGACCGTCGCCCAAACTACATCCAGAGGGATGGTTTGGAACGCAACAAGAGTTTTACTTTACCGCGACCGATGAGTGTATTGTTCTGGATGTTGCCAAACCGTCGACTTCGCACTAAAAACCGTCCATAAACACACGATTTATTCCGTTATTACGTTGATACGTGCTGTTGTTTTTTAGCCTCGCACTAGGCAGGAATCTCCTAAGGTTTCGCTTTTAATTTCCAAGTCAATTTGTGAGTCTGTTGTTTTTCGCTGGGTTTTACTGAACAATGGGGCAGTTGCAAGGGTCGGGAATTTTGTGTAATTTATAAAGAAATTGATATTACTTGATACTTGATGAGATGAGCACAATGGTACCTTCGGTTTTTTCATAATCGTCCCAGTTTTGGAGATACGCACGTGTAAAGTTGTACAAAATAATGGAATTCCCACTTAAAACAATGTATTTTTGGCCAAAATCTCATCTCCGGAACAATGGGACTTAATTAGAAACCAAAGGCATCTTTGTTCTCAGCGCATCAAGTACTTTCATTTTCTTTATAAAAAACGCAACATTTCAGACCAACTGCCCCATTAGCTATTCCGCCGTTAATAGACTGTTTTAATAGAGCGATACATCGTATCGATTGCGATTGATTCAATGGTTAACAAACGTTTCGACTTTCGTCCCGTTTTTTTCGTCCGCTCGATTTTTTTGTCCTTTTTTTTTTCGTCCCATGAAGATTGGTCCTTGATAATTCGTCCAATCAAATTTCGTCCTGTAGAACAATTGGTCCTTTTATTATTTTTGTCCTCGACTGCAACGTCCATGAGTTTTTAGTCCAATTATTTTTATGTCCAAAGTATGTCTTTGTCCTGTAATTTTAGTCCAATTTTTTTTGTCCTTAATAAAAAGTTGGTTTCGTCCAATGCTCCTTTTCGTTAGTTTTCATGTGAAATAAAATGAAGGAATAGAATTTCACCAAAAACAAATTAATACTGTATTACAATTACGTGTTTTATTAATTAATCTTTTGAGAAAATGCAATTCCCAGAAAAAGTATGAAAAGAAACGTTTTTATTGAGCTGCATTGCGATGTAGCAACGGTTGTTTCTACATATAGAAATATTGTTGCGCCATCTATTCGGTAACGAGACGCACACTATAACTGCCGTATGATAAACCTTCCATTCAAGGAAAGTTTGTAACTATATGGGTACGCGCTATGCATTGATGACTTTTTTAAGAATGAATGAAGGAAAATACGGAACAGTGAAATGATTTTTTCCGTTCATAATACAAAACCTATTACAAAAATTATTTTTCAAACCAATGAAAATGAACGTAAATGTGTATTGGACGAACCAAACTTTTTTTGAGGACAAAAAACATAGGACTAAAATTACAGGACAAAAGACATACTCTGGACCTAAAAACAATTGGTCTAAAAACTCATGGACGTTACAGTAGAGGACAAAAATAATGAGTGGACCAATGGTTCTACAGGACGAAAATTGATAGGACGAATTATCAAGGACTAAATGTCGTGGACGAAAAAAAAAGTGGACAAAAGAAACAGGACGAAAAGTCTTGTAACCGATTCAATGCATTTTCCCCATAAGCGCATTTTTGAACGGAAATGTAGGCTATTAAAGCAAACTACAAATATTTATGCGACCTTTTTGCGGTTATGCATTCTACGTCCTCGAAAATGCTTAACTATGCCTGGTTCCTTGACTAAAACAGCCGAAATCAATGAGATATTACAGATTAAACGATGCGTTTGGAGGTTGAAATCACCCAAATGTTATTGCGTAGTCGTTGTGGAATTGGCGGGATTTCGGGTGAATCTAACCTACAAATGCAACAATTAATCTGTAATATCTTATTGATTTTGGCAGTTTTAGTCAAGGAACCAGGCATAGTTAAGCATTTTCGAGGACGTATAGAATGCATAATCGCAAAAAGTTTACAATAATTGTTTGATTTAATAGCCTAAAATCCGTTCAAAAGTTCGCTTATGGGGAAATTCCATTGAACCAGAGTTTTTTTTGGAACCAGAGGCCCTCGAACGGCAATCGATACGATATATCGCTCTAGTAAAACAGTCTATAGCGAAAGTAATTAGCGATGGCTTTATAGTTGAGGTTAATCTTCAGCATTTATTGTTAGTGCCAATTTTTATCACCTGAGTGTCACTACAGTGCATTGGAGTACATATTTTTGCAGACATAGTGAATCAAAGGCGCTTGTTTACGTTATACAATTGTTCGTGAAAGTGCCACAAATTGTCAAGATCTTTTTACGTCAATATAATTGAAAGCTACAATAAGAAATCAAGAATTTCTATGACAAGCTGTGTGTCACCCCCCCCCCCCCCCGTAGATTTCTTTCCCCCTTGCATGTTGCCCTGACAGAATTCGGTCTCATTAGTATATTTAGACGCAGTTGGTCAGGGGCGTAGTCGTAGCCTCAGTATGTTCCTCTCTCTTTGCCCATTTGAACGCATTCGTTAGAAAAGGATGGATATAGGGGCTGTCACCAGTGGCGGCTCGTGAAATTTGGCAACAGTGTACTCCTCCCATTTAATCAATGCAAAATAATCGATTCTCCCGGAGGCTGTCAGCCTCCTCAAGAATCGATTCTTTTACCTAAGTTTAAATGTAAAAATTGCATGGTTGCCAAATCGCACGAGCCGCCACTGGCTGTCACATGACTTCAGCCATTGTTTCTGTCCTTTTCTAACACACGCGTTTAAATGAGCTAAGAGAGAGAAAGAAACATTCCTGGCTACGGCTATGGTATGGAGTCTTGTGCTTGAACTGTCGTTAAGTACCCAACACATCTACTGAGTTGAAAAAAACTCCTTCAATTATTCGTGATACAAAACCAATTCCGACGCGTAGGAATAATTGCACACACAAGATCTCTCGTAGGACTTGAAGGCGTTCCGCAACGCACCGAACTAAATCGATTCTTCGAAAAAATCGAATCATTAATTTTATGAGCACAAATTCGGAAATAGACTGCTTTAGTAGAGCGATATTATATCTTATCGATTGCCGTCCGAGGGCCTCTGGTTCCAAACAAGCTCTGCGATTCAATGTATTTTTCCCATAAAAGCATTTTTGAACGTAAAAGGCTATTGAATCAAACTATTAACACGACCTTTTTGCGGTTACGAATTCTACGTCCTCGAAAATGCTTCTTGATGCCTGGTTCCTCGACTAAAACTGCCGAAATCGACAAGATATTACAAATTAAACGATGCATTTATTGGAGGTTGGAATCACCCAAATGTTATTGTTGTTGTCGTCGTAGAATTGGCGGGATTTCGGGCGATTCTAACTTACAAATGCAACATTTAATCTGTAATATCTTATTGATTTTGGCAGTTTTAGTCAAGGAACCAGGCATTATTAAGCATTTTCGAGGATGTAGAATTCGTAATCGCATAAAGTTCCCATCAATTACTTGATGTAATAGTCAAAACTTCCGTTCAAAAATCCGCTTATAGGGAATATAAATTGAACCAGAGTTTACTTGGAACCAGAGGCCCTCGGACGGCAATCGATACGATATATCGCTCTACTAAAGTAGTCTATCACCTCTCCCAATCCCTTCGTGTTTAATCGCAAAGATCAAATCAATAATCAAGAGCGCGATTTTCAAAACTTTTCAGTTCAAATCTCACAAGAATCAAGAAGAACGCATCAAAATTTAGGAAGGCACTTTTCTTTCATTAACAGGTATACTAACAATACTTACACAATTGATTCTATTTACAAACATAAATCATAAGACTTAAAGTATTTCATAGATTATGATTCCTCATTTCATTCTGAAAGTAGGCCTCTTAGCGACATAACTGTCCGCGACAAGCACCAAACATATCAGTGTTCTTTTTAACGAAATTTTAATGTATTTCAATGAATTTTCTTGTTGATTACATAAAAATTGTGCTACTCCACAGTATTAGAGACGCTGATGTCAAAAATGACATCATTTTCTACGTAACTCGACCTGATTTTTCGCATATTCTACTTTCAAGCATTTTTCGCGGTAAACACGGAAAAAAAAGATTAGTGAAATTAACCATACGATAGCTGATTTTGGCACCTGCTAGATGTTATGGTAAACTAGACCAGAAGTATGGTACATTTACGGATACTTTGAGTAAATTCGACATGCAATCAGGTAACATCACCTAGTACCTAGTCAAAACATAGTATACTTTTGGTTAACATTACCATAACATCTAGCAGGTGCCAAAATCAGCTATCGTATGGTTAATTTCACCGTAGTTTTTTTCCGTGAAGTATAAATTGTGGAAAAACTAGATTATTTCGATTAAAACTAAGGCCAAATTCGAACTTGGCAGGGTAATTTACGACAGTAGTACAGTAGTCACTCTTTTAACGCGATTACAAGAAAAAACTCCATGTATGTGTCTAGGGACCCTTATTTTGCGTTCATAGGGGGCGGACATCTATGTCGTTAAAGCGTAAAAATCCATTTCTGACACCTCCAGCGGAATGGCGTCGAGTGCAATCTGGTAACGCTGCATTTGGTCCATTTAAAACCAAGTAAAATAATCGTTTCGCAGGAGTGCACCGGGCACTCCCAACCTTTCGACCTTTTTTGCGGGTTTAAATGGATAAAGTATGCAGCGTTGCCAGATCACATGCGACGCCACTGGACATCTCAAATATAGTGCTTTGAAAGCTAGCTGCATCAGATCAAACTCCATTCTTATGAGGCCACTGTGGTGAAGCTTGCCAGTAGCGCACCGAGAGTTTCTTCATCTCTCTCTTTTCTCCATTAAAAAATGTATGTTAGACAAGGATGGACAACGGGATAAAACCCCCTCCTTCTGTCCTTTTCCTACTTATACATTCAAATGGGAAATGAGAGAGATGGAAGATATCCTGGTTGCGCCAGTGAAGCTTGCAGTTCGGAAATGCTGTATTCTCTACATTTAAAGTCATGGAATACATCGAACTATTGAGCGGGCGGGTGAAACTCTTCAATTCGCGACCTTTAGCATATGTTTAAATGTACGAAGTGCACGTTTCCAAACGTCCTTCGCAAATAGATGTAAGAAAGTGAGTTATGACGCGTCGTTTCATTTTGTCCCTTCAAACTCATTGAAAATATCGAACTATTGAGAGGGATGTGAAACTTCTCAAATGCGGCCTTTTGTAGGTACATGGCTACATTTGTACGAAGCGCAAAGGTTCCAAAATTGCGGGCTTCGCCACTGGATGTATAGTTGTATAATAAAGTGAGTTATGACGCATCGAGTCATTGATAGATGAACTTGTTTGACGATAAAAAAACTAATTACACGCCTCAATAATACTGCTTTTGATATGGTTTACCTTATTTACAAATTCATTAATGACTTAATGAGGAAAGAATGGTGTAATTTCAAGTACAAAATCTATACCTACCAGACTCTTTAAGTGAGCGGCGGGAAATTTAAAATTGATTAATCAAATGTCGGCTCTCAAAAAAAAAAAAAAAAAAAAAAAAAATGCAAACAAATCAGATTCATGGATTTTAAATTTTCCGCTCACCACTGAAACAGTCTTAATGAGCCGCATTTACAGTAAAGGTAAATCAATTAAATTAATCAATTTATCATTTATAACCTTTCAAGACCAATTTAAATCACAGAGAACACTATTGACAGATGATGTAAACCGAAAAATGACACTGGGAAATTTTAAATTAAGCTAAAATGGTCGAAAACGATGATTTTTGATGAATTTTTTATCACTCTGATACGGCCAGTTTATATCGCAGAGCATAACGCAGACTGCGTGTTGTCACAACTGTGCGTCCGCAAAGCTATCCTTTGGTTCTGAGTACCATGATCTGAGATCGAAAGAAAGCAGCGGCGAGGCGTGCGATTTGGCAACGGTCCTGTTTCCCATTTAAACATATTAGAAAGGTCGAAATGCGACTGAAGCGTTCGACCTTTTTGGTGAATTTAAATGAAGAAACTACATTGTTGCCATATTTCACGCTTCGCCACTGAAAGAAAGTGACCAAAACAGTGGGAAAAAAATCATCAACATTAAAAATCATCATTTCCAACCTTTTCAGCTTAATTTAAAACCTTCCAGTGACGTTTCTACACGGGGAAAGAAAAATAACTTGTAGAATTTACCAACTGCATCAGTGACGTACCATGCAATTTGGCAACGTTGTATTGTGTCCATTTAAATCCATGTAAAAAGTCGAATGCAAAGGTGTTCACCGAACACCCAATAGTTTGGATATTTTTAATGAATTTAAATGGACACTGTACAACGTTGCAAAATTGCACGCTACGCCACTGATCTGCATTTAGTTGATTTTCAAGTTAGCTACCAAGTATGGTAAATTTCACTAAACGATGGTTAAATGAACCGAAAAGCTTACTTAATTTTCCATAATGTACGTTACATTTACTATCTACTCGATAGCTGCCAAAACCAGCGCAGACGGTAGATTCTACCAGTTTTTTCTTCTCTCTCACTCTCTCTCCCGTGTATGAGTAAATTTCTATAGTTAAATGTGTTCTTGGCTTTTATTTTGTCACTGCGATTTTCGGTCAGTGTTTACTTTCTCAGATCCTGGTGCGGTGGCTCTGATCTCCTCCGGATTTCCTAAATCTGTTACCGGAAAATTCGAGTCTGATCTCATCCAAAGTTTTGTTGTGGGTCTCCAGAAGCACGGTCAAAGAGAAAATTCCGAAAGCCATGGAGAACACGGTGAATAGAATGATGGTTCCCTCGATCTTCAAATAATCGAGCATGACGTTGTATAACTTGAGCGAGAAGAACATGCTCAGATTGAGAGCGGCAAAGCAAATCCCGCACATGAGTCCGCGGACTTTGATCGGAAACATTTCGCTCGGCATCGTCCATGGAAGCGGATAAATTCCAAGACCTGTAGGCGGAAAAAAAAAAAAAAAAAAAAAAATGGAAATTTAATGTGAATTTAATATTGTATTAAATTGGCAACAGCCGTTTTCAAACTTTTTGAGCCGCGGACCACTTCTTATTCGCCGTTCAAACTACCCGCCACCTTGAGTCCCTATATGTATAGAGAGTTAGTTAAGACAAGTGAAAACATCCATTGGATGGGATTTTTGCACATTTGTTTACATTCTAAGAGCAGTTTTTTTTTTTGGCTTTATTCTCCTGTATATTGGAGAATCTACAGCCACTAAAAGCCGTTGCGTTGTTGTGTTTTGGTCCATTGCAAAGATTACAGTGCTGCGGAGTTTCTAACGATGTAATCTTTCTCTGCTCTTGGTTGATCAACATTTATTTACGCTTTTAAAGATTCTTTTGAGATTTATAGACATTCTTGAGATGCATCATGATTAAAATTAACAGATTCATCAACAGTTAACTCTTATATCCGTAAAACACGGTTGGTAAACAACTGCGATTGTAAACAAAAGTGAAAAATCGCATCCAATGGCGGCGTCCCTAGAGCCTAAAACTCACCGACCAATCAGAGGTTGACTACCTTATTGTCTTAATTCTCTACATAACAGGGTTTCTACCGCCACCCACTAAAGGTGATTCCAGGCGAAACTTTTCCAGATTTCAATCCGATGGATAGCGCCACTAGTCGCTTTTGGGCAAAGTCGTGTTTTTGGAATTTTAACCCTTTCATACTTGGTGTGCAATTCAATGTACATCTGAATAACATGGAATCTTATCGAGAAAATGAATAAAAACTATGCATATCGTTTCATGTGTGTTTCTTCCAGAGTTGGGAAAATGGGGTTGGTATAATCGATTACACGATTACTGAGTAATAGTGCTCGTCGTTTTTTCGGAAGGTGATTTTATGGTAATCAGGGCTGATTTTTTACAAGCCACCCATCATGTTAGTTGCAGACGAATTAGACCTAATCGAAAAGACCTGAAAGTTTACTATTTATCTGTGAAGAATACATTTAATTATTACCATCCGAAAGTTTGGATTACGCGATTACTCATAGTAATCGTGTAATCGATCACACTCTATTTGCCCAACTCTGATTTCATCAGCGAAATGGAGGCCAAAAATCCGTTCCTGAACAAAAAGTGTTTCCAGGTTTGAAAGAGTTAAATTGAAAGCAAAGCGAAATCGCAAAATCCAAGAAAGCCAGCAAGTGCAGGGTATTTTCTTATGGATATTTTGGAAAGAAGCAAAATTATTCAAGAATTAAAGCCGTCAGTTATATGAAATTCCTTTCGTCATAAGGTGAGCGATTGCGAGTGATACGAGGTCACGTCGAGGTCACCATTTGTTGAGCACTTAATGCACAACAATGACTTAACTGATACTTTACTATTTTAATGATTAATGATTCACGTTTAGGGGGTTTGACATGTTTTATTTCTTACCGTAAGACTTTTTGATATTGATAGGTTGACAAGACTTTTTAGGTTATATTATTTGTTACTTATCTAAGGGCTACCTAGGTCTGTGGCACCTGTGCACGGTGCTCGACAGCATATGTCTATCTGCCTATTTTCGTATTTCATTACGGAGCTTTTGCAAGGTTTTGCTACAGGCAAATGGACTATCAATTCTACAGTGTAAAATGCTGCGAAAATAACGATGAGACTTTTAAAACAGTCTGCATAGGGCAGTAATAATGGGATATCCTTATCTTAATTTCGTCACTCTCTCTATACTAACAAGGATGATTCACAGAGTAATTAGTCATCAGAGTAATGATCCAAATCCGATGAATGGTACCGTGACACCTAGTGCCACCGGTGTCCAATGAAAGTCGTCTCTAAGTGGTCACTTCTTGATGGAGTTACAGTATTGTTAGATGGGAATCTCCTATTATTACTGCTCGCACAAATAAAAGCGTTTATTGAGTTTAGGAGTGGATTTAGGAAGTTATTAGTGCTGCCATCGTTATTTTCGTTCTTTTACATCAGAATCGACTGTTCAATCGCTCATAGCATGTGCAACAGGTCCTGTTAAAAATTGTTTCTATCGTAACCCTTTTTCTTTTAACATAACCTTAATCACTTTTTATTATTAGTCAGCTCTCAAAAAAATACCAAGTCTTATTAATAAATAATAAAAGGACTATTATCTATCCCAAAAGAGGTAATTTCTTTGTTTATTCATTCGTTACATAAAGTCGTAACAGCAGTGGCGGCTCGTGCAATCTGGCAACCGTGCAATTTTGCCATTTAAACGTATGCAAAAAGATCGATACTAGGTGAGGCGCTACGCCTCACCAAGTAATCGATTATTTTACACAGTTTTAAATGGAGGAAATCCATTGTTGCCTTATTGCACGATCCGCTGCTGCGTAACAGGCCCCATTCCCGGCTTCATTTTTGAGTATTTCAGCTTGAAAGGTGCAAGCTATCTTCCTGAGGTAAGTCTGTATGTGCTGAAGTTCCTGAGAGTACTTTTGGCGTCATGGGCGCCCGCAGAAAAATTTCCAAAGGGGGGGGGGGCAAAATTGTTGAACCTCAATGGAAGGTCTAGGAGACCCCCCCCCCCCCCCGGGGGAAAGGGATTTTCTTTTCTTTTTTCATCCAAATGTTGTACAGTTATTAAGCCATGGTATTTGTTTCAAATAATGTAGATAGTTATAATTTTGACGTGTTTGATCTAATCGATAATGGGACAGCAGACGAAAATGATACCAAGGAAAATGTTTAATTCTACTATTCCTTGCAAAAAATTAGTTAAAATTACAAAATAAACAAATAGTGAAGTTTGTTAACTATTACTGGTTTGATTAACATTGCATTTCCTTTTTTTCTTTCCTTTTTTACCGTGAAATTTAGACTTTCTTTAATTCCAGGGGGTGCAAGTGCCCCTCTTGCCCCCCGCTGCGGGCGCTCATGTTTGGCGTAAATTCGTCGATTTTAGCCATAAACTGTGGACTTTTTGAGCAAACAATTGATTTACCTGTCGTCAAGACGAAAGCTACCAACGAGCAGGAGGGTATCCAGGAGTACCGCTCAGCAAGTTCCGGATATTTCGGCCTCAAGACAAGGAACGCGTAGATGAGTAGGAGCGGAACCATGGACGAGAAACCGGAAATAGCGCCGACGATCCGTCGTCCCATCCGACGAAGGAGGAACGACGAAATAACCGTGGCTATGATCCTGGTCACTCCGAGAGCCATGGTCACTAGATGAGCGTCCAGATTCGTCTTGAAGGCTTGGACCAGGTCCACCGAGTAGTAGATCATGATGTAGAAGCCGCTACCGTTCTGTAGAAATGAGAGCGCAGCGTTCATCAGTAGAGGTTTCCAGACGGTAGGCTCGAGGAATATTCCGAAACCTGTGAAGGATTTTGGAAATACCAAAAAATTACTGCATAATATCAATCCAATTTGTCTACAGGTGGGCGTAGGTTCCTAATTGTATGTGAACGTAAGCCAAATAAATCTCGGGAAATAAAATAAAAACAAAAAACCTTGGCTCCACTAATTTACCGAATGGACCCGTAATGGAATTGAGTTTGATTGACATTGAATAAAACCATCATTTAAATTTACAGAGTTTTCAACAGTTAAATACAGAGGCTCAAATAAATGGCTGACAGATTTGTGAGGACAAGGCTGATTAACATCCTGTACTCGGAAAAAAAAACTACGGTGAAAATAACCATACGGATACCTGATTTTGGCATGTACTCGGAAAAAAAAACTACGGTGAAAATAACCATACGGATACCTGATTTTGGCATCTGCTAGATGTTATGGTAATGTTAACCAGAAGTATACTATGTTTTGACTAGGTCCTATAGGTGATGTTACCTGATTGCATGTCGAATTTACTCGAAGTATCGGTAAATGTACCATACTTCTGGTCAAGTTTGCCATAACATCTAGCAGATGCCAAAATTAGGTATCCGTATGGTTATTTTCAGTAATCTTTTTTTTTCCGTGAAAGGCTGATTCTACTCTTTTGGACGAGACGAGACAAGATAACGGGGATTGATCAATCCGATGCATGCATCGGGTATCTCTAAAGGCCTAAAAATTCCCAGCTTTTTCGTTCGGAAGCCTAAATAAACTGTAGGAAATACACACGAACACTTTCTCGCATATCTAAAATTAAGTTGGGGACCCCCCCCGACCCCCCTTTGATTTTCTAAGGGAGATCCCCAGCCCAGACCCCCTATAATATTCTAGGGAGACCCTTCAGACCCCCCTTAAGGGATTAATTTTACGGTCGGCTAGATGTAGAATGTTTTCGCAAATTTTAATAAAAATTCAAACAGTTATACTTTAAACATTCGAATTTCCTCAGTGATTACCCATTTTCAAATTGATTTTAATGGGCACTTTTCATCCTCCATAACTGCGTTCTCTTCTCCATAACGTTCTCTTTCAAATAATCCCCCCCCCCCATTTGGGACCTCCTTCTCCCCTTAAAACTTAAAATTTCGAAAAAACAGAAAAATCCCTTCTGAGGAATGTTTAAAGCATATTTTCTGCAAAATTTGGATTCATATGGACCCATTATGGATTATTATGGATCCATTGATTCAAAAGTTATGCCAGGATACAGACAGACAGACAGACAGACATCTGCGGCATAGGAATACTTTATCAATTTCTAACTTCGTTTGAGTGAGTGTGAGAGAGTAAAAATGCTGCTATTCCACCGGGATAGTGCTTATCTAAACAACCGCAACGTTATCTGGTAGAGACAAAACTTTTGCTCAGTAAATCTATGTTAAAACCTATGAAGAAATATTTTAAAAACATTTTAATAAGGATTTTAACAAAAATATTTTCAAAAGGCAAAATTATTTTTAAAAACCTTTTTGAAATATTTTAACAAAAGCATTTAAAAAAAATTTAATTAAAATATTTTAAAAACATTTTAAAATATTTTTGCCTTTTGAAAATATTTTGAAAATATTTTTACAAATATTTTGACAACTAATTGGCATGAACGAATCATATTTTTTTAAAATGTTTTTTTAAAATATTTACAAAAGGTCACCGAAAACTTTTCGACAAGATTTTGAAAATGTTTTTAAAATATTTCTTACATATCTGGGAAGGCTGCCCCGGGCGCGGGCGGCTGTACTTAAACTTTTTTTTTCTGTGTTTATTTCTCTATACAGTAAAAAAACGAATTTTTTCCTCCTTCTCTTACATTGTTTTAAACGAACGATGGGTTGTGGGTATCGTGGGTCGATCAACACAGGATTTTAGATATTTTAATTTATTAAACCTCTGAAATTTAAAACCTCCGAGGAAAAGCGGCGGGGAAATGAGCTTTTTCAACAATTAATTGGGTACTGTGAGTCGCTGAGATACGCAAACTAATGAGGAGGCAAAAACGATCCTCGGTCCCTTGAGTTTCCGATTATTACAGGAACTCGCGACTATATTTCTTTAAGCGCACACCATAAATCAAACCAAGATTCAGGCGTCTCCACCGAAAGACGCTCTTGTGTATTCCAGTAGTACAGATAGCGCACCCAGAATATCTTCCATCTCTCTCATTTTCCCTTTGAATGTACTATGACCTTCAAAAGAGAGTAGCCTGGTCCAAATTTTTACTCTTTTAAATCTTGGCAATCTTTTAAAATTTTGCTGTTTTCAATTGTTCAAGGACTAATCAGAACGCCCTTTTTAAAGTAGGTCATGAAAAATCGAAAGTTTCATTGAAAATAGAGGACAAATATAACAGTAAGCATTTTGACGAGGGTACTTCGTTTTGAAAGTCATAGTACAAATAGAAAAAGGATAGAAACAGGGGGGTTTTATCCCCTTGGTCTGACAAATGTGTTTCAATGGAGAGAAGAGAGAGATAGAGAATATCTCGTCGAGCTACTGCATGGCAGTTATCGTCCGGTATTGCATTATGCATACCCTTTTAATTGAAGGAGAGTGTTTCCAACTCTGTTTTTCTGAAATCCCCTACATAGTATTTTTACGCTTTAACGACATAGTATGTCGTCATGAACCTTCAAGACATCATTACCGTCATGAACGTAAAACCAGATTTTCTTATCATAAAGATACCTCTCTCTCTCCTCTCCGCGAACATTGCCACGTACTTGGACCCAGAGACAAATAGAGACGGAGCATTATGCTGAAATACATGGGGAACATTTGAGGCATACTGAATTTTCGGGGATTCTACAAAATAACATGTAAAACAACAGTCACACCTTTTGATGTCGCATGGTGTTGAACGGTGACAATCGAAAAACACGAAGGGGGGTGGATTGGAGGGAAGTGTAGAGGAGGGTGCTCACCATTCAATACCATGCGACGTTGACTGTTGTTTTGCTGAATCCGCGAGAATTGAGAGTGCCTCTGCTGCAGCCGTTTATAGTGCTTCCGTCTCTATTTGTCTCTGCGTGGACCCGCTGATTTCAATTTTGCGGCCTTGGTGTTTACTCAAAACTCATACTTTTTCCATAATTTCCATGATACATCGCATACTTTGTAGGAGTCGAACAATACTTTCGAATTGTTATTGACCCCCCCCCCCCCCCCAATCCGCTGCCTATCGATCCAGCGGATGGAATCCATCGAACCGTTTCTCTCAATTTCGATGAATCCCAATGGACTCCATCCGCTGCCCATCGATCGAGACCGCTGTGAACAGATGGATATGCATTATTTGTTTACATCTTTGATCACAAATGGCGAACCCTATCCTCATCAAATCAAGCTAAATCGTACGGATTGACAGAGACGCTTCAATGGAACGATGGATAGATCAGCGGCGGCTCGTGCAATGTGGCAACAATGGATTTCCTCCATTTAAAACTGTGTAAAATAATCGATTACTTGGTGAGGCGTAGCGCCTCACCTAGTATCGATCTTTTTGCATACGTTTAAATGGCAAAAGTGCACGGTTGCCAGATTGCACGAGCCGCCACTGGGACAGATTAATTCAGGGGAGTCGGATGTGTCTATCTAAGCAATGTAAAACATGGTCATGTTCATGCACCTATTTCTCAAGATCTATTCAACCGATTTTCAAAAATTTTGGATCACTTGAAAGGTCTCATCTTCCTACAAAAATAGAAGAGGGTATTTTTGAAAATTTCAAAAATCCAAGTTCCGAAAATTTCATGATTTTTTTTTTACCAAAAAATTACAAACATTTTGACTTCAAGAGGACACAGTAGGAAAAATTAAAGAAAAATTGAGAAACCCTCCCGTCTATTCGTGTAAGATAACAAGACGATTCTGACAAGCCCAAGTTTTTGAAAATCGGTCTGGTAGATTCTGAGAAAAAGGTACACAAGCGTCAAAAAATGACAAAAACCTAATTCTTGTAAAAAGAGGCTTAAAAAAAAGGTAAGAGATGAATATTCTATTAAAACGCGTGTAATTGCAAAAAAAACGCTATGAATACTGAAATGGGCATAACATTGGGGCTAATCACCAAAATTTAAAAAAACTTCGTCTCAAAATGAAGCTGAAACTATAAAGAAAAATAATTCTTGAAAAACAAAAATTCGTCAAAATCGCCTAAGGGGTTCATTCAAAATCGGCATTTTTCGCCCACTGCTTGTTTTTGACGAAACTTTGGGTATCGATTGGGTTTACTATTAGTAGTGGATCCTGAAATTTTCCCAACCTAAAACCAATTTTTAGAGGGGGGGTGGGCCCCACCCGGTGGGGGGTCAAAGTTGAAACCTTTAAACTCGAATATCTCGCTAACGAATAAAGATTTTGAAATGTGGTTTGTGCGAAAAAACGCAAAATAAAATTTCCTTTCTTTTGACTACCCACATGTTCCACAAAAGGACGAGGCACACACCTTATGGGAATCTGTCTCCTGAGGAAATTGATGAAACTTTGGGATCTTATAGAACTTATGATGCTGATCAAAAGTCTCAATGGCCGCAAAGTCGTATCTACAACAGTTTTCGAGATATGGGGGGTCAAAGTCCCAGATTTTCACTATTCTGAGATCAAGTATTTTCGTTGAGTTAAAATGACATCCCCACATGTTTTACGCATAACTTTCGCCCTAAAAACGATAATTGATCGCGGTTTTCGCCATTACGCTGACCATTTAGATAGGTACCATTCACTTGACCAATGAGGCCATAATAAAGACTCGGGGGGGGGAGGGGGCTGAGACGTTAATGTTCTCTGACCATACAGGCAGCAGCTTTCTGGATCTCAGTTTCTACCTCGATTGAGATAGGGATTTTCACGAGTATATGCTCCTGGTTGGCACGTTTTTCCTCCGAATTCCTCCAGGAGATCCATGCAACACGTGTGCATGATGGGGGGGGGGAGGTCCGGAGGTGGGGGGAGCTGACATCCCCACATGTTTCATGCGTAACTTTCGCCCGAATGAAGATAAATGATCGCGGTTTTCGGGATTATACTGATCATTTATAGATGAGTATACCATTCACTTAACCATGGGGGCTATAATAAAGACAAACAGGGAGGAGGGGGGGGGGGCTGACATCCCCATATGGTTTTAAGCATAATATTTCGCCCGAATGAAAAGAATTGATCGTGGTTTTCCCCATTATGACCATCTAGATCAGTACTATTTAATATACCATCGGAGCTGGAAAGCTTATAGATGGGCGGTTGGTGGGGGGGGGGGGAGCCGGGAATATTTTTGATTGCTGATCATAGGCATATTTCGATTTCTGGCTCGATGGAGATAGGAATTTGAATTTGCACGAGTACATCTTCATTATTAAGATGTTTTCCCGATGATGTCGAATAGGAGATCCAAATCTTATGAATATGCGAGGGGGGAGGAGGGGGACTGACATCGAGTCTTACTTTGGTGCGAGTTCCAGGCGTTTTAAGTGACTCCTTTTATGATTTACTCTTATCTTTTTGTCACCAAAAAACATTTAAATCCGGGGAGCAGTGCCGCTTTTGATATAACATCCTGACTGTCCTGACATCCTGACATCTTAATAATGAACATGTACTCGTGCAAATTCAAATTCCTATCTCCATCGAGCCAGAAATCGAAATATGCCTATGATCAGCAATCAAAAATATTCCCGGCTCCCCCCCCCCCCCCGCCAACCGCCCATCTATAAGCTTTCCAGCTCCGATGGTATATTAAATAGTACTGATCTAGATGGTCATAATGGGGAAAACCACGATCAATTCTTTTCATTCGGGCGAAATATTATGCTTAAAACCATATGGGGATGTCAGCCCCCCCCATCCTCCCTGTTTGTCTTTATTATAGCCCCCATGGTTAAGTGAATGGTATACTCATCTATAAATGATCAGTATAATCCCGAAAACCGCGATCATTTATCTTCATTCGGGCGAAAGTTACGCATGAAACATGTGGGGATGTCAGCTCCCCCCACCTCCGGACCCCCCCCCCCCCATCATGCACACGTGTTGCATGGATCTCCTGGAGGAATTCGGAGGAAAAACGTGCCAACCAGGAGCATATACTCGTGAAAATCCCTATCTCAATCGAGGTAGAAACTGAGATCCAAAAAGTTGCTGCCTGTATGGTCAGAGAACAATGGTCAGCGTAATGATGAAAACCGCGATCAATTATCGTTTTTAGGGCGAAAGTTATGCGAAAAACGTGTGGGGATGTCATTTTAACTCAACGAAAATACTTGATCTCAGAATAGTGAAAATCTGGGACTTTGACCCCCCATATCTCGAAAACTGTTGTATAGTCTGTTCAGCGAGTTAAGAGCCATGGGCTGTTGAGCGAAAACGCATTATTTGACAACACTGCTGGGCATTCAAGAGAGATGTGAGACAGTTTAAAAAGGGTCTCTCATTGTCAGTACCTTCAGAGGCGAGTTTGGAAGGTCCGTCCACGGATCATCTTTTGTTCAACGGCTACCGCTAACTTCATTGTTTTGTGACGTTTCCTTTAAATTCTGTGTTCTATCTGAATTTTCTTTCCGCGAATTTAAAGACAAATTATGACCACTTATTCGATCTCAGCGGAATTTTTCCTTGAGATTGACTCCAATTTTCACGCAAATAGGCCAAGGTTTGTCTGAATTAATAGATTGAACTCTGAATTTTCCTGAGCTCATCATTCAACTTAATCTCGAGCTATTTGCTTGAAATTTGGAGTCAATCTCAAGGAAAAATTGCGCTGAGATCGAATATACTCTGTTCAAGATAAGAAGGCGGGTGAGAATTCAGGTAGTAATGCACTATTTAGCAACAGCGCGGCTATACCGGCTACTCCAACGTCTCCAACCCTTTGCAGTGTCCGTTGTTCTTCCGACTTCTCTCTTGGCACGGAGGATTTCCAAGAACCGACAGACTCAACAATTTACACACGTCCAGTAAAAATTGCGAAAGGTCAAAAATACGAAAAAACGGACGAAATTTTCGCCCTAAAGGGCCAAAACTCGGCAAAAATAGTCGATTCCGAATACTGATGACTCTCAGAAATTCGTATTTTTCAGTCGGAATTAAATTCAGAATATTTCGTCTAATATCGAATATATGAGAGTCATCAATATTCAAAGTCGACTAATTTTGCCGAGTTTTGGCCCTTTAGGACGAAAATTTCGTCCGTTTTTTCGTATTTTTCACCGTTCGAAATTTTTACTGGACGTGTGTAAATTGTTGAGTCTGTCGGTTCTCGGAAATCCTTCGAGCCAAGAGAGAAGTCGGAAGAACAACGGCCACTGCGAAGGGTTGGAGTAGCCGGTATAGCCGCACTGTTGCTAAATAGTGCATTACTACCTGAATTCTCACCCACCTTCTTATCCTGAACAGAGTATAGGTGGTCATAATTTGTCTTTAAAGTCGCGGAAAGAAAATTCGGATAGGACACTGAATTTAAAGAAAACGTTACAAAACAATGAAGTTAGCGGTAGCCGTTGAACAAAAGATGGTCCGAGGACGGATCGTTCAAAATCACCTTTGAATGAACTGACAGTGAGAGACCTTTTTATTTGTCTCACATCTTTCTTAAATGCCCAGCAGTGTTGTCAAATAATGCGTTTTCGCTCGACAGCCCATGGCTCTTAACTCGCTGAACAGACTATAGATACGACTTTGCGGCCATTGAGACTTTTGATCAGCATCAAAAATTCTATAAGATCTCAAGGTTTCATCAATTTCCACAGGAGACAGATTCCCATAAGGTGTGTGCCTCGTCCTTTTGAAATTACACTTGCAATTTGCAATTTTTTGATTTTCAGGCTCAAAATTTTTTACAAATTTTGAAATTCTGAAAAAACGCATTCTTCGATTTTGATCTATACAAGATATGTTATTCTCTAGAAAATTTGCTACAATTTAGTCTAAACCGCATGTTGGGGAAACTTTTAGTTTCTGAGTTATGAATTTTTAAAGTGTCAAAAATCGCTATTTTAGCGTTCTCAGCGACAGCGACGAAACTTAAAAAAAGAATTTCTCCGCTTCTAATCAACAAAACTTGATGAAAATTGAGAATTAGGGGTTTCGAATGTCGTAGAATTCAATTCTGCTATCAGATTTGAAGAATTTTGAAATCCAAGATGGCTACCAAGTAGATGGGTAGGCAGCCATCTTGGATTTCAAAATTCTTCAATTCTGATAGCAGAATTGAATTCTACGACATTCGAAACCCCAAATTCTCAATTTTCATCAAGTTTTGTTGCTTAGAAGCGGAGAAATTCTTTTTTTAAGTTTCGTCGCTGTCGCTGAGAAGGCTAAAATGGCGATTTTTGACACTTTAAAAATTCATAACTCAGAAACTAAAAGTTTCCCCAACATGCGGTTTAGACTAAATTGTAGCAAATTTTCTAGAGAATAACATATCTTGTATAGATCAAAATCGAAGAATGCGTTTTTTCAGAATTTCAAAATTTGTAAAAAAATTTGAGCCTGAAAATCAAAAAATTGCAAATTGCAAGTGTAATTTCAAAATTTTGTGGAACATGTGGGTAGTCAAAAGAAAGGAAATTTTATTTTGCGTTTTTTCGCACAAACCACATTTCAAAATCTTTATTCGTTAGCGAGATATTCGAGTTTGAAGGTTTCAACTTTGACCCCCCCACCCCCCCCTCTAAAAATTGGTTTTAGGTCGCGAAAATTTCAGGATCCACTACTAATAGTAAACCCAATCGATACCCAAAGTTTCGTCAAAAACAAGCAGTGGGCGAAAAATGCCGATTTTGAATGAACCCCTTTGCACATCCGACTCCCCTTCAAGCAGCTAAATGGAGCTGTTGCAAACTTTTGCTACAGGCTTATTAATAGTTGAATACGGGATAATACCCTGTAAAAATAACGATTAGCACACTAAAAAATCACGAAATCCACTCCTAAACTCACAAAATGCTTTTAAATGCGAGACCGTAATGGCGGCCTAGGCCGCGGTTTTCTTATGGCAATTGTATGCTTCTTCTTCTTCTTGTGTGGTGTTGCGAGAACACCTCGTGTAGATGGCGCTGATTGAAGATAAGGAGCCCCGATGAAAATCGCGGCCCCGGCCGCCATTACGGTCTCGCGTTTAAAAGCATTTTGTATGAGTTTAGGAGTGGATTTCGTGATTTTTTAGTGCGCTAATCGTTATTTTTACTGGGTAATACTCCATAATCAACCATTAATAAGCCTGTAGCAAAAGTTTGCAACAGCTCCATTCTCGATGGATCAGTGCAGTGGATGGGAGAAAACCCCATCTTATGTCATATCTCATCAGACTTAGTTAATCCATGATGGCATCCTTACCTACGGCAAAGCTGTCCTCCTTTTGCCTCTGTGTTGCATCCCTTAGTTCCACCATCCTGTAGTCCACATTTGCCGGATGCTCTATCCGCCGAAGACTCTTCAAAGCCAGCTCCGTCTTCCCTTTCTGCAAGAGCCATTGAGGAGTGTCGTAGTAGAGAAAGGTCGACGCGAAGCTAATAACGCTCACCAGACACATAAGCCCAGAAATAAGATTCCACGGTAAGAGAGCACCGATTATGAACATGAAACATAATCCGACAGACGAGAAAATGGATATCAGAGTGAGAAAGGAGCCTCTGTATTTCGGCGGAGATGCCTCTCCGACGTAGATCATGCCTGGGAACGTGAAACCTGAAACATAATTTATCTGCGTGTCACGATTTTTTTTTGGTAATGATTACAAGTTGAAGTTTCGAATGCGTTTTACTTTACCGGTTGACCCGTTTCAGTCATTAATGCTGATATTTTGAAGGGGCGGGGAAGGGGGCGTAAAAAAAACCACGGTGCAAATAACCATATGGATACCTGATTTTGGCACGTGCTAGATGTTATGGTAATTTTAACCAGACATATATTACACGGAGAAAAAAGACTGGTATAATTTACCATCATGATAGCTGATTTTGACCTTAGCAAAAAATGATGGTAAATTTCAGCAGAGCTCTAGTGACTTTGTCCATCATTCTGGCTTTACCATCATTTTTTGCTAAGGTCAAAATCAGCTATCATGATGGTAAATTAAACCAGTCTTTTTTTCTCCGTGTATGTTTTCACTAGGTACTAGGTGATGTTACCTGATTACATGTTGAATTTACTCTTAGTATCGGTAAATGTACCATACTTCTGGTCAAGTTTACCATAACATCTAGCAGAGGTGCCAAAATCAGGTATCCGTATGGTTATTTTCACAAATCTTTTTTTTTTTTCCGTGGGACGGGGGATTCCCCTATACTCATATTCGCACCAGAGACAACAACAGAGACCACGCACTAGCCACTCGCGCGGTAGGCGATTTTATTTTCGGGGACTCAACAAAATAACAAAGGAAACAACATCCATCGTCGGTTCCTATAAGTGGATTGTTGACAAACACGACCAAAACATTGATGCTCCGCTCTGATTGGCTACTGACATCAACATCTTTGCTCAACAGTCCAAATAGGAGCCGTTAGACGTTGCTTTGTTGCGACCCCGCAAAAAAAAAATTGCCACAATGGGCGAGATAGCTAGTTCGTGGTCTCTCTTGTCTAATTCACTCACGTCACGATCAGCTGAATTTTTTTTAAAATTTTGAAACAAAAAAAAAAAAACAAAAAGTTGGTCCATTGGTTTTCAAAATAATGAATAAAAGAAACAATAGAATTCAACATCATCCGTTCAGTTCATCTTTTGAGTTGTTGAAGTTGTTTGAACAGTGGCGCAAACTGCGATCTATCGATTTCTCTGACGTTTGAAACTACAAAAACAATCGAAAATCGAGAATTTTTTCTCAGGTAGGCCACCTGCATTGCAAGGCTCAATGAGTTAAGTACCACAGGTTGCCTACCTAAACCAAAATCTAAGAACATAAATGTCATGTCAGCTGACATAATTTAATTCGATGGTTGCACCAAAATTTACAGGATTTGTTCGGTTCTTTAAAATGAGACAAAAACGAACCGTTCATCTCAATTTGAAGCAACAAAAATCAAACCATGAAAAACGCAATAGAACGCCAGCACTGTACTGAGAGAATTCTTTTCTTAATTCAAAGTGTATTTCGTTTGTATTAAAAAAAAACTGCTTGATGAAATATTGACTAAGGGGGAATTCCTTTAACCCAAGGAAAATGTCTGCTGCTACAAGTAAAATATTCCTTGTAGTGACAGTGATGGGTCTGCTGGATACTTTTGCTACAACAATATAGAACCTTGATTCTTAGGTAAAATTCGGCGAAAATAACGATGCGCACATTAAAAACGTTCAAAATCCACTCATTAACTCAGGAAATCACTTCAATTTCTAACAGCCCGCGCTGCACTAGACACTATTTGCACCGGTATACTACTACATAGACGGAACCACCGTGCATAAGTAAACAACATCGTAACTACAAAATGATGGACTTTCTTTTTTAATACGTGAAATATAAGCTGCATTTGCTGTCTGCTCTTTTCGGTTTATCAAAGATTACAAAATAACACAAGAAATGTACGCATCTGAACGAAACATCCCAATGTTTGTAAGTGCTGTTCATGTTTACATAAACGAGATGGTTCCATCTATACATATAGTTATAAGTCGGTGATATAGTGTCTATACTCTGTTCAGGATAAGAAGGCGGGTGAGAATTCAGGTAGTAATGCACTATTTAGCAACAGTGCGGCTATACCGGCTACTCCAACCCCTCGCAGTGGCCGTTGTTCTTCCGACTTCTCTCTTGGCATGGAGGATTTCCGAGAACCGACAGACTCAACAATTCACACACGTCCAGTAAAAATTGCTAACGGTCAAAGATACGAGAAAATGGACGACATTTTCGCCCTAAAGTGCCAAAACTCGGCAAAAATAGTCGACTTTGAATATTGATGACTCTCATATATTCGATATTAGACGAAATATTCTGAATTTAATTCCGACTGAAAATTCGAATTTCTGAGAGTCATCAATATTCGAAGTCGACTATTTTTGCCGAGTTTTGGCCCTTTAGGGCGAAAATTTCGTCCGTTTTTTCGTATTTTTGACCGTCAGCAATTTTTACTGGACGTGTGTAAATTGTTGAGTCTGTCGGTTCTTGGAAATCCTCCGTGCCAAGAAAGAGATCGGGAGAACAACGGACACTGCAAAGGGTTGGAGTAGCCAGCATAGCCACACTGTTGCTAAATAGTGCATTACTACCTGAATTCTCACCCGCC
The DNA here is from genome assembly GCA_011764245.1 of Trialeurodes vaporariorum. Taxonomy (NCBI): domain Eukaryota; kingdom Metazoa; phylum Arthropoda; class Insecta; order Hemiptera; family Aleyrodidae; genus Trialeurodes; species Trialeurodes vaporariorum. Next base: position 6,412,193 of record VMOF01000013.1, read on the forward strand.
TTCTTATCTTGAACAGAGTATAGCTAGTGTAGCGCGGGTTGTTTGAAATGGAATGTATTTTCTGAGTTAATGAGTGGATTTTGAAAGTTTTTAATGTGCGCAACGTTATTTTCGCCGAATTTTACGTTAGAAACAATGTGTCATATTGATGTAGCAGAAGTACACAACAGACCCATTGCACAGCATTTATGTGTACTAACACGATCGTTGTCATTCTATAGTTATAGCTGCAGGCTGATTCTCCCTATTTGGACGAGACGAGACGAGATAGGAAGAAACGATGAATCCCATTGCTTTAAAGGGCGTCACGTGACAGATTTGAAGTCATTAAAGCGCGGTCGGCGCAAGCTCCGAGTCATGAATTTCAAAATCATGACTCGGAGCTTGCGCCGACCGCGCTTTAATGACTTCAAATCTGTCACGTGACGCCCTTTAAAGCAATGGGATTCATCGTTTCTTCCTATCTCGTCTCGTCTAGTCCAAATAGGGAGAATCGGCCTGCAGGTTGATCATTACTCACCAAATCCAAGTCCACAGAGAAATCTCCCTATGATGATCATCATGAAATTCGGGGCGCCCGCAATGACGGCGTAACCAGTTGCGGTCAAGAAGAGACTCAATTGAATCATCCTCAGTCGACCGAAAATGTCACCGATCAGTCCGCAAATGAAGCTCGAAATCAGTGTTCCGATGGTCAGCATACTTGCTGTAAATCAGAATTTTAGACAAAAGAACGATTCTGAAGAAGGTTACGAGAGGCACATGACAGTGGCGGCAGCTCGTTCAATGCGATGACAATGTTTTTCTTCCATTTTAATGTGTGCAAAACAGTCGATTGTCAGTAAAGCACTGCTTCACTATCAAATCGATTGTTTCACGTAGAATCAAATGGCTGGAAAATGCTGTTCTCAAATTACATACGATTTGCTACTTACACATGGTCACCAAATGGCTGGATACATTTTTTTGACTGACTTAAGTTAGTGGTGGGATGTTGATGACTTTCTTCCGTTCTATTCGACTGTGTTTCAGTTCGGATAAAAATTGAAAAAATTCACACCTTCTGTGAGTCCTTGAAAAGACAAATTTGGAGCAAAAGTAGCAAAACCTTTGCATTTGTTAAAATAAAAGCTTTAGCACTCATAAAAACACACAATATTCTACAAAAAAAAAAAAAAAAAAAAAAAAAAAAAAAAAAAACCCTGAAAACACTTTTTCTACTCCTCCTTTTTGGCTCAGTAGACTGATCAAACTAAAAAAAATTTAGCCTAAAGCAACTAATTGAGTTTTGATTACATGATTCTTCAGCTACCCCGATACATATGATTAAAGCATTATTTTTCACACATAAAAAAAATTATTGTTGGAATTATTACGGAACGTATTATAAAATATGGACCGATTGTAAACTTCATTTAAAATAACTAAAGCTCCTAATGACTCAACGGTTCTTCCTCCTGAGGTATCAGAACATTCTATTGGATTAGCAAGAATCATGGTATTTCCAAGGGGAATTTTTCTCAACAGCGACGTGTATTGAGAATTCCAGTAATGGGTCTGTTGCACACTTCGGCTAAAGCTTTTTAAAGTATCTATTCATAAATAAAAAGCGTAAAAATGACAATGGCAGCATCAGAAAACACCAACATTCATTACTTAACTCACAAATTGCTAAGAACACAAGAGAATATATTCACCCGTGTATCTTTCCACTAAGTGCACGATATTTCGCGGGGTTAGTGCTGCACATTCAAATGATCATGGCCGACTGTCATCACAGCTGACTTCATAATCAAATAAACAGTACACACTGATGGCGTCTGTTCAAATTCTTACGTCTCAATATCCTCAATTCCTCATGATAGGTTAAGAAAGGTAAGGGAACCGATATTTGCTTCGAAAAATTATCAACCTGAAACATGACACACGGGAGCTCCCAGTATGATTCAAACTTCAATCATCATCCTTGGAACTCCTGTGTGATGTTCTTGTTTCATTTTGATAATTTTTCGACTCAAATATAGGTTTCCGTACCTTTGACAACCTATTCCGAGGAATTGAGGATATTGAGACGTAAGAATTCGAACAGACGCCGCCGTCAGTGTTTACTTTTTATTTGTTTATAAAGTCAGATATGATGACAGTCGGCCATAATTATTTGAATGTGCCGCGCTACCCCCACGAAATATCCAGCACTTGGTGGAATGATACACGCGGGTAAATAGTCTCCTGTGTTTTTCGCAATTTGTGAGTTTTTTTTAGTGTTTTCTAATGATGCCATTGTCATTTTTACGGCGTTTTACAAATAAAGTGATACTTTAAAACGCCTTAGCCGTAGTGTGCAACAGACCCATTATAAGCAAACTTCCTTCTTAGCGTTTAAAATGAATTTTTTTGTCTGCGTGCAGACAAGTAGACAAAGTAAGAGATTTAGGGATAGTTAATTAGTCAAGGCCTCTTCTTAAGTCGGATTCTAAAAGTTTGTTGGTTTCATTACTGAAACACCCTGTATTTAAAGCGTCTCTGAATGTAAGCTTACCGATCCATGTCGCCTCGTCCTTGGTGATTTGTATCGAACTCTCCGGGTCCATCAGTTGCGGCAGCATCTCTGCAGATTGGCCGAACATGGTCCCGACGACGATAGAAACTGGGATAGAGCATGATGCTACCAAAAACTAGAATCGCAAAATAATATGCCATCTATTATAGTCGGGACTCCCCGATTTATGTTGATCGGTCAAAAATTTAATAAAGGCGGAACAGTGGCGGCTCGTGAAATTTGGCAACCGTGTCCTCCTCCTATTTAACCAATGTAAAACAATCGATTCTCTCGGAGGCTGTCAGCCTCCGCAAGAATCGATTATTATTTTACCTACGTTTAAATGGAAACTTGCATGGTTGCCAAATATCACGAGCCGCCACAGAGGCGGAATGAAAAATAAATATAAACTGCATGGAATACCGTACGAAAACACTTGCTCACACCATTTTTTCTGGGGGAGACCCCGGATCACCCTTTAAAATTCTGGGGGTGACCTCCAGACCCCCATCTTAACCCATTTCTGATTTTAATGAAAACCGTTTTTCCTCCATAACTAACTTAAAAGTTAAAATTTCAAAAAAACAAAAAAATAAAAAAACGCCTCTGGGGAATTTAGAAAGCAACATCTGTGCAAAAGTTGAATGCACATCGCACATGGATTAATGGTTCAAAATGTATGTCGATATACGGACTAACATACTGACAGACGGACAGACGCCACAGAATTTGTTTGCATAAAACTATCTGTGAATTTAAGAGGGTTAAAAAATATGTGAATATGATGGAAGGATGTTCCTTTGGATAGTATTAGGCATGACGAAAGGCCATTACTTTGTAAAAAATATGATTGCTTTAGTCGTGAGAGGCCAAGTATCGAAACAAAACACCTGGAAAATCTCTGCACCATCGCAGTACTTAGTATAAGAGTGAGAAAGTAAAAATGAGGAACAGCAAAGGTTTTCCCTATCTAATATCAACAAGTATTTTACAAATGTACTATCCATAACATAAAATTTTTGCAGTCAAAGGTACAATGATTTTCAAAATAAAGTATCCTGATAGAAATTTTCATGATTTCATTTCTCGTCCAATTTGAAAAAAAAAATACGGTTTTCAGGTACTTCAGAGTCTCGCAGTACTGCCACTTGTTACATTATGCCTCAAAGAATTTAAAAACGATGGAAAATAAAAGAAAAACTCATCAAGAACAATTTCTTTGGGGGACTCAGGGGACTTTCTTTCGAAAGTCATAGTGCCAGAATACCTAAAAGAACAGCTCGTAAGTCTATTTTCCCATTAACAATAACATTAAGGGTGCCCTCGAAGAGCAGAAGGATAATTTTGAGAGCGCTCTGCCAATTTGGAGTCAGAAAACCCCCAAAATAAGCATGTCTCCTCGTAAGTATTTTTACCCACTTAAAATAACAATTATTGTTGATGCCCCGGAAGAGCAGAGGGGAAGTTTTGAGAGCCCTTTGCCAAGCAGGCATAAGGAAGCCCCCGAAATGAACAGGTATGCTCGTTGGTCTGTTTTCCCATTTAAAATAACATTGAGGATGCCCCGGAAGAGTAGAGGGGAAGTTTTGAGAGCCCTCTGCCATGTTGGCGTTAGAAGACCCCCGAAATAAACTGGTCTGCTCGTAAGTCTGTTTTCTTATCTGAAAAAACATTTGAGATGCCCCGAAAGAGCGGAGGAGAAGTTTTGAGAGCTCTCTGCCATGTTGGCGTTAGGAAACCCCGAAATATACTGGTCTGCTCGTAAGTCTGTTTTCCCATCTAAAATCACATTGGAGATGCCCCGGAAGGGCAGAGGGAAAGTTTTGAGAGCCCTCTCCTCTGCCAAATTGGCGTTAGGAAACCCCCGAAATGAACTGGTCTGCTCGTAAGTCTTTTTTCCCATCTAAAATCACATTGGAGATGCCCCGGAAGAGCAGAGGGAAGTTTTGGGAGCCCTATGAGGTGTTGACTGTAAATTGGTGAACAGATGTTACACCATCCATCGTCAAATAACTCTGCAGTTTGACGGGATCATAAACAATACCAACCTAACTACATATTCGAGGAAACTCAATTGTGTTTTTAGATGTGTTTTCGGGGCATGGATGGCATCAATGGGTCCGTTGCAAACTTTTGCTACAACGATAAAGTGTGTTTCATCGTAGGTAAAATCGCCCGAAAAGTCCACTGGTGGCATCAGAAAGTCATGAAATGCGATAATAAACTCACAAGAGACGTTTAATGAAATCCAAGATGGCGGTAAAATATCGAGCAACCTGTATGCATGCACCTCGAACATCCAAGGATTGCCAACGTTGACAACCTCACAGCTTCAGAGGTTATGTGTTCATTTACGTTGTGATTGGGTGTGATCGATATTGTGAGGTTGGCTATCCTTGGATGTTCGTGGTGCATGCATACAGGTTGCTCGATATTTTACCGCCATCTTGGATTTCATTAAACGTCTCTTGTGAGTTTATTATCGCATTTCATGACTTTCTCATGCCACCAATGGACTTTTCACGCGATTTTACATGAGATTGTACACTCTATAGCGCTGTAGCAAAAGTTTGCCAACAGACCCATTCGATTTCGAATTCACCTCCGGACTTGAATTCAAAATCGAATTGATGCCATCGCTGACTGAAAACACCGAAAAAGTTCGAAAAACACGACCCTTTTTCGTGTCATTTACTGTTGTCATGCGTATACTCTGTTCCAGATAACATTGCACCTGAGTCGGACGAATAAAAACCGTAAATGGCAACAGCGCGTTCTGAGCCGTGGCGTTCTCGAACGCTGAGCAGGGTAGTTTCTTTGTCCGAGGTTCTATTGTCCGACTCGGGGCCGGACCCTTTTTCCATACATAGTGAGCGACTCCCGGCAGAAAAATTAAATTTTTTTGTGCTTACGATTTTTGAATTTTTGATTTAAAATTCGTATTCTGCTGAACGTGTCGAGAAAATTGATACCAAACTGTTGGGAAAAAAATGCATGCTTAATACATATGAAGCGGACGTTAAATCAGAGGAATATGTATATCATATGTACTAAACGTGAATTTTCCCCCCGATAATTTGGTATCGATTTTCTCGACACATTCAGCAGAATAAGAATTTTAAGTCAAAAATTCAAAAATCGTAAGCACAAAAAAAATTTAATTTTCTGCCGGGAGTCGTTCACTAGCTGTGTAAAAAGGTTCAGGCCCCAAGCCGGACAATAGAGCCTCGGACAAAAAGACTACCCTGCTCAGCGTTCGAGAACGCCACGGCTCAGAACGCGCTGTTGCCATTTACGGTTTTTATTCGTCCGACTCAGGTGCAATGTTATCTGGAACAGAGTATAGGTTGGCAATGTTGTTGTCGAATATATTCGTCGCGAAAATTCGCCTATTGTTTCGTTGAAGAACGGAACATCAACCGAACATGCAACGGTTGGCTTACCAACCGTTTCGTGGTGGATCTAGACTCATCGATGCCAATTTGACAATCCTATACTTTGAGCGTGTACGAAGGGCTATAATCTCTTCTTTTATTCAGCTTTTCATTCGTCCGCCCACGAATTCGGGGGCGCCGACAAAATAAAACTTTATCCGCGCTCTATTACGTAACAGAGAGGGGGGGGGGGATTTCGCGCTCGGCGCCTCCCGATCTACCCCACTGTCCCCACTATTCTAGACTCCACTCGTCGCGTCACACGCGCAGCCTCGAATGGGGTCAGACTGGCGAAAATATTTCTTGAGGATCCGCCAACGAACGAACAGATTTGTAACTCCTTCTCTGCTGCCCCACGATTGCGCTTCTTTTTCCGGCGAGCGTGTTCAGTTTTCATTGATGGGTTGTTGGGTTAACCGCGCGGGACAAACAAGGGCGACCGGTTAGTTAGTTTGTTTCGTGTATTTCGCGTCTCATCGCGGCGTGTCAAAAGATCAATCCGCGGGCTCGAATGTCTATTTTGATGACTCGTGATTTTCGCGAAGGTTATACGATTTGAGTCGCACAACTATTCGTGATTTTTAAGTTGATTTTATTTTCTTCATCGGTGAATTTTCGACGTGACTTTCATCAATTTTCTTCTTGTTTATGTTCGGTGTGTCCGGCAGGACGGTATCGTGGTTATAAAAGCTGAATCACCGGCTTTCGAGGTTAATTATTATCGTGCTTTTGGTATGCAAAGAATGGGTCTGTTGCATACTTTTGCTACAACAATATAGAACCTTGATTCATATGTAAAATTCGGTGAAAATAACGATGCGCACATTAAAACCGTTCAAAATCCACTCATTAACTCAGGAAATCACTTCAATTTCAAACAGCCCGCGCTACACTAGACACTATTTGCACCGGCATACTTACTACATAGACGAAACCACCGTACATAAGTAAACAACATCGTAACTACAAAATAATGACATTTCTTTTTTAATACGTGAAATATAAGCTGCATTTACTGTCTGGGCTTTTCGATTTATCAAAGATTACAAAATAATATAAGAAATGTACGCATCTAAACGAAACATTCCAATGTTTGTAAGTTCTGTTCATGTTTACGTAAACGAGATGGTTCCATCTATGTAGTTATAAGTCGGTGATATAGTGTCTAGTGTAGCGCGGGTTGTTTAAAATGGAATGTATTTTCTGAGTTAATGAGTGGATTTTGAAAGTTTTTAATATGCACATCGTTATTTCCGCAGAATTTTACGTTAGAAACAATGAGTTATATTGATGTAGCAAAAGTACGCAACAGACCCATTTATAAAATAAAGTGTACACAAGAGTCGCAATGGGGCTCTTGCGAACTTTTGCTACACGGGATTGAAGAGTTTATTATTGCATAACAACCTGTAAAAATGACGATGAGTATAGTGAAAAATCACGAATTTCACTCTTAGAATCGAGCTTAATGGCGGAGAGACGCAGGTATCATGGGAGATTCCTATCTAAATTGAGACCAGAGTTGAGACATATCTCTGTTTCCGTACAGAAAGTGACATAATAAACAGGAATCTCCCATGATACCTGTGTCGAACCGCCATTACGATCTTGCCATTTTAGTAGTTATGTAGGTTTATTACTGACTTTTAGACTTTCTTATTGTGATTTTCGTGATTTTCGCTGGTTTTTACATCAGAGTGGACTATTCATTTGCCCACAGCAAAAGTTTGCAAGAGCCCCATTGCATTGAGTGCTACTAGCGTGGCCAATGCTGATAAAAGTTGGCTTCTGATTGGTTGGAAATTGAGGGAAACGTCCAATCTGTTTTTGGCCTAATGCAATTTAACACGCAGTTTTCGTTCCAGGCCGTTTATCTAAAAATCTGTGTAAAACTGACGTGTAGCAGTTAATACGAGTCGATTTAGCAGAATTTTCTCAACAAACTGATAGGTCTTAAGTGGCTCTTTATTGCAACTTCGAGAAGACTGTCTCAGTTGAAAAAGACACATAATAGTGAGTTACTCAACACACGCCAAGCATTAAGTTACCTTATTAGTACTTTTCAACTGACATAGTCTTTTTGCATTTTCAATAAACTGGTACTTATGAGTCTTATGACCTATCAATTTGTTGAGAAAATTCTGCTAAATCGATTCGTATTATTGCGACGTGTCCATTTTGCACAGGTTTTAAGATAGGCGGCTCGGAACAAAAACCTCGTGTTAATTTCCATGAGGCATGCTGAATTTCAGCCTTTCTAACTGTGATTTTCGCTGGTTTTAACATTATTGTTGACAGCAAAAGTTTGCAAGAGCCCCATTTTCGCGATCGGATATCATAAACAATACCAACCTAACTACATATTCGAGGAAACTCAATTGTGTTTTTAGATGTGTTTTCGGGGCATGGATGGCATCAATTCGATTTGGAATTCACCTCCGGACTTGAATTCAAAATCGTATTGATGCCATCGATGCCTGAAAACACCGAAAAAGTTCGGAAAACACGATCCAGTTTCGTGTCATCTACTGTTGTCATGCGTAGGTTGGCAATGATTTTGTATAATTCTGTTGGATATATTCGTCGCGAAAATTCGCTTAGAGACTCTACTCACTACGTGGAATCATCGGTGAATGGGTCTGTTGCAAACATTTGCTACAACAATTAAAAGTGTTTAATCTAATGTAAAATCGCCTGAAAAGTCCATTGGTGACATCAGAAAGTCATAAAATGCAATAATAAACTTACACGAGGCGTGTAATGAAATCCAAGATGGCGGATAAATATCGAGCAATTTGTATGCATGCACCACGAACATCCGAGGATGACCAGCTTTGACAACCTCACTGGAGGTAGAGGTTATGTGTTTGTTTACGTTGTGATTGGTTGTGATCGATATTGTGAGGTTGGCTATCCTTGAATGTTCGTGGTGCATGCATACAGATTGCTCGATATTTTTCCGCCATCTTGGATTTCATTAAACGCCTCTTGTGAGTTTATTATTGCATTTCATGGCTTTCTGATGCCACCATTGGACTTTTCAGGCGATTTTACATTATATTAAACTCTCTTAATCGTTGTAGGAAAAGTTTGCAACGGACCCATTAAATCTGTTATGCACATAAAGCGGCAGCCCTACCTTAACACTAGAACGCCCAACGTCCCATTTTTGGGACGGATCGAAATTAAAAGATGTCTCACGAGCCTCCAGCTTGACGTAGGACCCTGAAATTTTATGACTTTTCATCATTTTAGGAGTACCCCCCGACCACCAAGTTTCATCGAAATCCGCCTCTTCCTTCAAGAGAAGAAAGCGGTTCTACCTTCAACGCCCACGTCCCATTTTTGGGACAAACTGTTGTCTTTGCGGTTTCAAGCCAGTGAAAAGGATTAAACTTCTTGTAAATGTCTCAATAACATAAATGGCTGAAACAAACAGTTTTTGAACATCAAGGGAGGGCTCCCTCCCGATCACCCTCTCCTCCCCTCCCCCTCAAACTAGCATACTTTCCCCTTCTCCCCTCATCAGAAACAGTAACTTTCATCAGAGAACAGTGCCGGGAGTCGCATGCGAGTGGAGTCGATTCCTCTCCAACAGATCAGGAATGAGCCACTGTTCTCTTATCTAATTTTATGTAGATACCTTGCTCCCTTGAGCCAGAATATTTTTTGCTGGCACTATTACGTGCCTCTGAGATGTTAGCGTTCAGAAACCAGGAATGATATAATATGAACTTCTTTGAGAGTACCGCCCCGAAGAAATTCCTAGTTACCCTCATTAGTTCCGGCGCCTTCAATTCCTCCTATTTTCTGTTAGAAAAAAGTCTGCTCATTTCCCTTTTTATTATTTATTCTTAGGCATAATGGGGCTCTTGCAAACTTTTGCTATATGAGATTGAAGAGTTGATTCTTGCATAAAAACCTGTAAAAATGATGATGAGTACACTAAATAATCACGAAATTCACTCTCAGAATCGGGCTGAATGGCGGAGCGACGCAGGTATCATGGGAGAGTCCTATATCTAAACTGAAATACATCTCTGTGTTTCCGCAGAGAAAGTGACAATATAGACAGGAATCTCCCATGATACCTGCGTTGAGCCGCCATTACAAACTTGCCTTTATCGCAGTTCTGTGAAATTATTACTAAATTTTATACTTTTTCAATGTGGTTTCCGTGATTTTTGCTGCTTTTAACATCATAATAGACTATTAATTTGCTCACAGCAAAAGTTTGCAAGCGATTTTCATTGTTTCTAACACTGGTAGACCAAAATCTTGTGAAAACAAAGCAAATAAAAAAACAAACGGAAAAAAACAAAAAAAAACAAAAAAAAACAATCGCAAGAAGGTCAGCTTTGTATTTTCCCCCATCTTGTTTCCCTCTCTTCTAATTCTCCCTCGCAATTGCGAGAATTATTTTTCATTATAAATAGAAAGGTTGAGAATGGAAAGTGAACCTTAGAGGACCAGTGGGACTATTGCAAACTTTTGCTATACGGAATTGAAGAGTTGATTCTTGCACATAAACCTGTAAAAATGACGATGTGTACACTAAAAATCGCAAACTCCACTCTCAGAATCGGGCTTAATGGCGGAGAGACGCAGGTATCATGGGAGATCCCCATCTAAATTGAGACATATCTCTGTGTTTCCATAGAGAAAGTGACTAATTAGACAGGAATCTGCCATGATATCTGCGTTGAGCCGCCGTGCCATAACGGATTTGCCGTTATAGCAGTTATGTGAGTTTATTACTGAATTTTAGACCATCTGGGTGTGATTTTTGTGATTTCTGCTGGTTTTTACATCAGAACGGATTATTCATTTGCTCACAGCAAAAGTTTGCAAGAGCCTCATTAGTGTCGTTTTAGGTTGTGTGTAAAATTACCGTGAGATGATCTAAATGCATTTTTTGCGATAAGATATCGTGAAAGGGGAAGCTGAAATGAGGGGGAGTGGATGGGTGAAGGGGGGGGGGGTATTTATCATAACATACATACAGTAGGGCCATAGATTTAAGTGCACGGTTTCATGTTTTACGTATACTTTTATTAGGGATCGAAAGAGCAAAATTATAGCAAACAAGTAAACTAATGCCCCTTCATTTGCCTGGATAGGCAACAAAAATGCTTAAAACGAAGTAGAAATTTCGTACAATTAGTCTCACAAAGTTTATAAGTCCAAATAACACTTTGATCGATATCATATAAAATATCATTCTGCACTTTACAGCATTGTCCCAATTTTGGGACGCTGGGCGTTTTAGGTAGGAGCATAAGTCCGGGCGTTCTAGTGTTAAATATTCCCAATGGCGGACCCACAAAAATTGCCACTCTTTCTCTTTTCCCTTTAGAACGCGTGTGTTAGAAAAGGACAGAGGAGAGTCAGTCACGTGATTTTTCGCCCGCTTTTCTATCCTTTTCTAACAGAAGGGTTCTAATGGGATAAGAGAGAGAGAGAGAAGGAATTGTCATGGTTCGGTAACCGGAAAGTCTTTTGAAAACAGAAAATATTTTTCATTCAATACTTTGTTTGCTTTATTCGTTCGTTCCGCGCGTTTGATAAATACGGTTTATGATCAATCGCATTTCAGTGAGAGTAAAAAATTAATTAATTTAATTAATTAGTGTCTTCGATTTTGTTAAAAAAAAAAAAAAAAAAAAAAAAAAAATTATGTTGATTCTAACGAGAGAAACACGTTTTTGTGAACTCGGTCAAAGATGACGGAAGCTTCTGTGCTTACAGAATAATCAAATCTGAAGGTATGAAAACATTTATTCATCTTAAGCATGACTTGAAGTAGATCTGATAAATATAATCACAGTCAAGGCTGAAATATAGTCTTGATTTTGAATTAAGACGGAGAGATACAGACTTGGGCGTCCGCAGCGGGGGGCAAGGGGGGCACTTGCCCCCCCCCCCCCCCCCCCCCTGCAATTCAAAAAAGTCAAAATTTCACGATAAAAAATGAAAGGAATAAAGGGAATGCAATGTTAATCAAAGGAGTGATAGTTAACAAACTTCATTATTTGTTTATGTTGTAATTTTCACTAATTTTTTGCAAGGAACTGTAGAATAATTAAACATTTTTCTTGATATCATTTTCGTCTGATGTCTCTTTATCCCTTATATCAAACACGACAAAATTATTACTATTATTTGGTACACCTACCATGGCTTAATAATTGTACACCATTTCGATGAAAAAAAGAAGTTTTCCCTTTTTCCCCGGTGGGGGGGGGGGTGTCTCCCAGACCTTCCATTGAGGTTCAATAATTTTGCCCCCCCCACCCACCCCTTGGAAATTTTTCTGCGGGCGCCCATGGATCCAGGAGTGCAACAAGTTCCAAATCGCAGGAGGTTTCACGCGATCTGGGATTTTTTCCTAGCCAGATTTTAGAAAAAATTCCTCACACAAATTCGGAAATTAGTTGACTTTTATTTCATTTTTTATAATTTCTTCCTTTCTTATTTATTATTATCATTTAGTTGTTGTTAATTTGAACACATTATGTTCTGAAAATGGCCGGCATTTTTGAAATTCTGCGGCCGTTTTCCCTCAAATTTCAAAAAATCTCCTCAGATAGTCACGCGATCCGTGATCCATCGTGGGAGATATACCTCTACCGGTAAAAGTGAGGATTCAACAAACCGGCTTCATTGTTGATCGCGGTCTCAACCAAAGATTACTGAGACATGCAGAAAAGCATAACCTCAAAGTTTTTTTTTTTTTTTTTTTTTTTTTTTTTTTTTTTTTGCTTGTTTTATGGCTTATACTCCAGTCAAGGAGCCTACAGCCAACTATAGACTAATGTCAGTGTGTGAATGTTTGTTTAATGTCAGAAGACAACAGGGGACTTGAAACATCCATGCTCAAAGCACTCAGATTTCCACTGAAATCTTTGCCGTGGACCCACTTTTGAGGAGACCGAGCGGCAAGACCAGTGAAAAATCTGCTGCCACTACCGGGATTCGAACCCGGGACCTATGGATTGGCAGTCAGGTGTCCTGACCACCAAGCCACCGAGGCCGGCTAACCTCAAAGTTGCTCGGTAATAAACAACGCCGGAAATGGGCCTCCTTCGTCCATTTGACGGATAGCCGTAAAACGGAAATTTCTCAAACTGACTTTTTCATCGATTCCTATGTAAAAACTGACGTTCTTTTGATTTGTGACGTCAAAAACGCAAAATTCTTAATATTTTCTAAGTAATGACGAAAAACATATAGGCGTAAGGCTGAGGCATTAAAGCCAAGGATTCAATAAATGTTGTTTTCGCTCTCCTGGAAAGTTGCAAAAATCTCAACACGTCAGATGGACGACAATTTTTCGACCAAAGGTTTTGACATTGCCACCAAAGCGTTTTTTCTGTGACCACACGTTAGCTCGAGAATCTAAAATTCAAAGAACTTTCTTATTAATTCATGAGAAAAAATATTGTCTGGAAAAAACTGAATTGATCATAAAATTTATTTTGGTTCCTTCACCCAATGAAATTTTGGACTTCACAGAAAAAACAGAAGAAACACTTCAGTACCGCTGACAAAACCTTCATTGAAATTATTCATAAAACATTAGGAGATAACTAAATTATTGGTTCGCTCAGCAAAATATATTTAGCTAGGCGTACAGAACCTTCGGTTAGCTCTGCTAAAGTATTTCGCTAGGGAATTTTCCAACCAAAGATTTTGTTAACGCAGCGGTACCAAAGAGTTTTTTTTTTTTTTTTTTTTTTTTTTTTTTTCTGTGACCGCACGTTAACGAGGGATTCTAAAAATCAAAGCACTTTTGTTAAATGTTCATGAGAAAAAAAAAGTGTTTGGGAAAAAACTGAATCGATTATAAAAGTTACTTTGGTTCACTTCACTGTTCACGAGATGCAATTTCGAACTTCACAGAAAAAACCACTTCGGTAGCGCTAACAAAACCTTCAGTTAAAAAATGAACCAACAAAAGACTTTAGGAGAGCCAATCAGTGGCGTCATTTCGAGTTCGGCTTGGGGGGGGGGCAAAAATGTGATGACCTTTTTTTTTTTTTTTTTTTTTTTTTTTTTTTGCTCATCAACATTATTTTAGATACTCTACAGCCCTGCATATCCTGTATTCAGGCCCTAAATTCCATCAAAACTCACCAAATTTTAGTTTGAAACTTTTTTCTTCTCAAACAAAACAAAAAAAAAAAAGGTCCCTGTTTTTCACTTTTGGCCGACCCTTGGGGGGGGGGGGGGCAGTTGCCCCCCCTGCCCCCCCCCCCCCCCCCCCCGCAAATGACGCTACTGGAGCCAATCAAATTATTGGTTCACTTGGCAAAATCTCTTTAGTTAGGTCTACAGAAACTTCGGTTAGCTCTGCTAAAAAATCTTGCTGCGACATTTACCGACCAAAGGTTTTGTCGGCGGTACCAAAAGGTTTTTTTTTAACCCCCCCCCCTCCGGTGACCGCAAGTTAACACGTGATTCTAAAAATCAAAGCACTTTTGTTATTTATTCATGAGTAAAAAAAAAGTGTCTGGGGGAAAAAAAAAACTGAATAGATTATAAAAGTTATTTTGGTTCACTCCACGAGATGCAATTTCGGACTTCGAGAGGTGTTTAGCATAATGTCCGAATGCAGCTCGAACTTGCGTTAGCGTGGGTGGGATTAAATCTAGTTACCGAGTTAAAAACCGACCATGCGGCACGACTCATGAGTCAATGCAATGCTGCCAGATTTGGCCATAGCCATGATATTGTCTTACTCTCTCTAAGCCCATTCAAACGCATGTGTTAGAAAAGGACATAGAAACAGGGGCTGAAAGTAGGAGTATTTCCTACTTTTTTTTTTTTTTTTTTTTTTTGCAAAATCCGGCAGCACTGAGCCAATGCCTGAATTGAGAAAATATAACGGATAGCGCAATAATTTGAGAGACTGGAGGGATGAGAGAATTATCGAAGAATGAATGAAAAAGCGGGAAATTGAAAAGAGCGGCGCTGCGCCGCGCGGACACTTAGGCGCCGAATAACAGGGGGGGGGGGGGGGTTATACATATATATGGGGAGCGCGGAGTTGCAAGGTCTGGCGTCAAAGTTCATTTACACATCAACCATGTTTGGCCGAAAGAGGTCAAGTACAGCCGTGAAAATAGGCCAGCGCTAGATCCGCAAATATTCCTAAAGATACTATAGGTAAGTACTTACTATCGACGCCTAATTTGTCCCTAAAATTTGTCAAAATCACCAATCACCATGCCAATTCATTTTAAAATGCAGACTAGAGTCCCTATTTATGAAAGAGTCAAGACACGTGAACAGAAGTGAAGAAGAAGAAGGGGTCCGAGGAGCCTGGAGGCGCGCCTCTTGTTTACATTTTTATCCAACGATCTTCCCGCCAAAAGATTACTTATACATGTATTCTTGTGTAAGTAATCTTTGTTAGGTCAACCTAACCTTCAATTCCTGTTGGCTTCACTACCTGTTTTAATTTACAGTGAAGAGTAATAATGCGTGAATTTTATTCAGTTCTGAACATACTTTCATCGATCTAATTAGCAAATTTCATCAGTACAAGCTAAAAATGCCGAAAGTTTCCTCAAAGCTGGGCAGCATTGAAGATGGTTCCATGAAGATGTAAACAAGAGGCGCGCCCTCCAGGCTTTATAGACCCCTTCTTCTTCTTCAGTTTTCAGCAGCCAATCAGAGATGGAACCTCGTATGGCGAGACTCTTTCATATATAGGGACTCTAATGCGGACCAGTGTTACTTCTCAAATTGAAGGGTTTATTTTGAACTGTTCAATGTAAAACGACGCATCCAGAGGCGTCGCGTGAAATTTGGTAACGTAGCGTTCCGTCCATTCAAAATCACGAAAAACGTCGAACTATTTCGGGTTTAACAATACTATACACCCTCAAATCGATTTTTTTGTACGGGAAATTTAGCGTTGCCAGATTGCACGCGACGCTACTGTAAGTACCTATGGTTTTCACTAAAAAAACACAGATTAAGGTACTTCCAAGCGAAACTTTTCCAGATTTCAATCCGATGGATAGCGCCACTTGCCGCTTTTCGGAAAAGTCGTGTTTTTGGCGTTTTAAACTGAAACCATAGATAAAACGCAAAATCCAATAACGTGAGCACCTCCGAAATTTTTTTATGGATTTTTTGAGCCCAAAACGAGAAAATTGGTAAAGAATTAAAGCCTTAAATTATGAAATTCGTTTCGCCATAAGCTTAGTGAGTGAGAGTGAGCGCGAGTGATAATAGGTCTATCTGCCTCACTCGCACTCATTGAGGCTCATGGGAATTTTCGTATTCCATAATTTCCGGCTTTATTTTTGAATTTTATAGTTTGAAACTTTCAGGGTATCTTCCTGAAGTATGCTCGCAGGTGCTGACGTTCCTTAGATGTGTGTGTGTGTTTTTTTTAGCGTGAATTTGTTAATTTTAGCATAAAAATGTTGTGACTTTTTGAGCAGCGTGACGTGGTATCCACGGTTGGAACTAATCGACCCTGGAATCACCTCAAGTGCAGACCAAGCAGTTCCTGACGGATCCAGGAATTTCTCTCTCCCACCCTCATCTCTCTTTCCCCATTAGAAGGCGTGTTATAAAGTAGGGGCGCGGACACAGGTACTTATGCATAACAGATATGCTCGACTCGCTTCCCGCGTCATCTTCAGAGGCGCCAAAATCAAAAAAAGTAGAATCTAAGATGGCCGATAAACGAAGAAAACACTGGACGAGACATGGTACATGATCAGCAGAAGGTTTGTTATGAAGATGGATAGAAGTGGAACTTATACTATTTAGTGTTTTTTCTCGCTTCGTTGTCCTGTGTTTTCTTCTTTTGTCGGACATTTGTGCTTCAGATTTTCGCGCCACTGAAGATGACGCGGGAAGCGAGTCGAGCATACCTGTAAAATATACGAGTGTACCTTGGGGGCTGGGGGCCTGGGGCAGACACTTGATTTTCGCCCAATCTTCTATCCTTTACGAAAAAATGCGTTCATGGAGGAAAAGGGAGAGAAGGACAGCTTCCTGATGAATCCGCCGACCGCAATGCCAGTCGCAGGGGCGGATCCAGGAAAGTCTCAAAGGGGGGGCCATTTTTGTAACGTGAGTGGGGGGTTTGGGGGACCCCCCCCCCCCAAATCAATGGGGGCTGAGGGTCCCTCCCCTCCCCCAGAAAATTTTGAAAATTTAAGCTTTTCTACAGTCAATTTGAGACATCTTTTAACAGTTTACTCCTCATGTTTATACTACCTCATTTCAAATTTTGTTCGTAAAAGTGGAAGATCCTGGCCTTGCTATATTGTTTCCCCATTCCCACTTAATAATTAGAAAGTCTCATGAATCATACTTATATTATCTTTTTCTTTTGTTTTCCCCCACGCCTGGCCTACTTTTCTCTCCCTCTTACTGTTTTTTTTTTTTTTTTTTTTTTTTGGCCCAAGGGGGGGGGCCTTGCCGCCGTGGCCCTCCCTCTGGATCTGCCCATGGCCAGTGGCGCAGCCTTTCAAAATAACTTCGCAGAGCAGAAGTTGTAGGTCCTTCGGAGAAAATTGCAACTGTAAATACCGAAGCATTAATTCGGTAGGGTAATAGTTTTTCTTGTCGCTTTTGCTCTCTCGAAGGAGTGCTTTAGCGAAACCGCAACTAACTTCGGTAGAGTTACAACTTTTTCTCCGCGAAGCTAAACATATTTTAAAATGCTGCTTTGCAGTGACGGTCCGTAGTTCCAAGAGGGGGGGGGGTTGAAAAATGTGATCACTTTATTTAAGCCCTGATAAAAGTGGGGGAGCAAGCTCCCAAATCACCCCCCCCCCCACCCCCCACGGACCGCCTTTGTTTCTTCGGCTCAACTTACACTTCGTTTTTTCAGTGTTTATTATTGTTTTCATTGTGATGCAACGTGAAAACGTACCTTTACTGGTTTGAACAAAATTTCCTGGGGAGCAGAAAAAATTATACAATGTCAAAAGTTGGTGGAAATTGGGTTTCGGTGAGGATTAACTTAAAACGTCTCTGTGTACCTTTAGTACTTTGGAGAACAGTTCAATATTCGGTCTGTATTCAGCAACAAGTCGACTAATTGTAAGTGAATACAGAAAAACGTACTATCAAACGCAAACATTCTGGCAGTCAGGAATTCTAGATAAGTAAAAGGCGAATTCTTGTGTCATGAAAGCAAACTTCTACGCTTCAATGGGGCAATTGCAAGGGTCTGAAATTGCGTGTGTTTTAATGAAGAAAATGAAAGTATTTGATGACCTGAGAACAAAGATGCCTTCGGTTTCTACTAAAGTTCTATTGTTCCGAAGATGAGATTTTGGCCTAAAATACATTGTTTTAAATAGAAATTCCGCGTAATGACGTCACTACACACACGATTTTTTGCAACTTTACACGAATGTACCTCCATAGAAAAGACCAAAGGCACCATTATTCTCAGCCCATCAAGTGTTATCATTTTCTTTATAAAAACACACAATTTCAAATCCTTGCTACTGCCCCATTTCATTCTTGACTGTCTAAATTTTTATGCATTCGCTCGTAATTACTTTCTCATTTCTCATCAAATTGGCGTCATTTGATCTGAAACGAATGACTCTCAGGGCTTGTTCACAAAGTCTCATGACGCTCAATAGGATTTATCGATTTCTGCTATGACTCATCGGTGTCGTCTGAAATATTCGCGTGTTGTCGATTTTCTGAGTTATCCGGTTTTTTTCCATTTATTTGACTTAATATAACAATTGGTCTCTTTACAGGTAAATCTGGCAATATTTCCTAAAAGTTTAGAATTAGCCCTCTATCATAAATCTCCGTTGTTACCCACGCAGTTAACACGGAAAAAAAAGATTAGTGAAATTAACCATACGATAGCTGATTTTGGCACCTGCTAGATGTTATGGTAAACTTGACCAGAAGTATGGTACATTTACCGATACTTTGAGTAAATTCGACATGCAATCAGGTAACATCACCCCAGTACCTAGTCAAACATAGTATACTTCTGGATAACATTACCATAACATCTAGCAGGTGCCAAAATCAGCTATCGTATGGTTAATTTCACCGTAGTTTTTTTTCCGTGAACCACCAATATGACCTTGCTTTTTTAAAGTATTTCCTAACGTTAAGGTGTAGACTTTGAAACTTCTATATGTGCTCCAATCGTTTTTTTGACATAATTACAATTTATTTAAGAATGAATCACTATTCTATTTGTTTTTCGCAAAAGTTTGCAACATGACCCATTCATAAATAGACCATTGAGAATGAATAGCGGGAGTGCATAATGGAGGACAACCGACGCACAATGGTCTGATTCACCCCATTAATCAGTGAAAACAAATATTATTAAAAAAAAAACCTTTAGGACCTTTGAAGCTTAATTTAAAGCTTTCCACCGACTTAATGGGGCTGTTGCACACTTTTACTATACATATATGCTCAGTGGCGTAGCCAAGGGGGGGGGGGTGTCCAGAGGGTCTGGACCCCCCCCCCCCCCATGACACCAACATTTGTCCTAAAAAAAGGTAATTTTTTGCGTTTTCAGACAAGTTTTACCAAATTAGTATTTTTGGACCCCCCCCCCCCCCCCCCTAGAAAAATTCGTGGCTACGCCACTGTATATGCTATTTAATAGTCGATTCTGGTGTAAACACCTTCAAAAATAACGATGGCAGCACTAAATACTTCCGAAATCCACTCCTAAACTCAATAAATGCTTTTATTTGCGCGGGTGTAATGGTGGCCGAGGGCAATAACAATGGGAGATTCCTATCTAACAATACTGTGACTCCATCAAGAAGTGACCGATAAGAGGCGACTTTCGTTTGACACCGGTGTCACTAACAGTGTCGCGGTACCATTCATCGGATGTGGATCATTACTCTGATCACTAATTCCTCTGTGAATCATACTTGTCAGCATAGATATAGTGACGAAATTAAGATAGGAGTCTCCCATTATTACTGTCCTCAGCCACCATTATGCCCTCGCATATAAACGCGTTTATTCCGATTTCGGAAGTTTTTAGTGCTGCCATCGTAAGTTTTGAAGGTTTCTACACCAGGATCGACTAATAAATCGCTTATAGCAAAAGCGTGCAACAGCCTCATTTATCGGTTTAAATGGGTCTGTTGCATACTTTTGCTACAACAATATAGAACCTTGATTCTTACGTAAAATTTGGCGAAAATAACGATGCGCACATTAAAAACAATCAAAATCCACTAATTAACTCAGGAAATCACTTCAATGGGTCTGTTGCAAACTTTTGCTACAACAATTAAGAATGTATAATCTATAGTAAAATCGCCTGAAAAGTCCAATGGTGGCATCAGAAAGCCATCAAATGCAATAATAAACTCACAAGAGGCGTTTAATGAAATCCAAGATGGCGGCAAAATATCGAGCAATCTGTATGCATGCACCACAAACATTTAAGGATAGCCAACCTCACAATATCCATCACAACCAATCACAACGTAAACAAACACATAACCTCAACCTCCAGTGAGGTTGTCAAAGTTGGCAATCCTTGGATGATCACGGTGCATACATTCAGATTCCTCGATATTTTGCCGCCATCTTGGATTTCAATAAACGCCTCTTGTGAGTTTAATATTGTATTTCATGACTTTATGATGCCACCAATGGACTTTTCAAGCGATTTTACATTGGATTAAACACTTAATGTCGCTGTAGCAAAAGTTTGCAACAGACCCATTTCAAACAGCCCGCGCTACACTAGACACTATTTGCACCGGTATACTACTACATAGACGGAACCACCGTGCATAAGTAAACAACATCGTAACTACAAAATGTCGGAATTTCTTTTTTAATACGTGAAATATAAGCTGCATTTGCTGTCTGGTCTATTCGGTTTAATCAAAAATTACAAAATAATATAAGAAATGTACGCATCTAAACGAAACATTCCAATATTCGTAAGTTCTGTTCATGTTTACTTAACGAGATAGTTCCACCCATGTAGTTGTAAGTCGGTGATATAGTATCTAGTGTAGCGCGGGTTGTTTGAAATGGAAGGTATTTTCTGAGTTAATGAGTGGATTTTGAGAGTTTTTAAAGTGCGCATCATTATTTTCGCCGAATTTTACATAAGAAACAAAGAGTTATATTGTTGTAGCAAAAGTACGCAACACACCCATTACTTGATAAAAGTTACTTTTATACGGTTAAAATTGGTTTTGAAATTTTATAAATGATGATTAATTGACGTAAAACTTACTTTCCAATTTTTGGCCACTTTTTGACGATCTCAGACTATTGTGCAGCGGAGTAAACGGTATCACTGAACTACGGCAACATTTCCACGATAGAGCCCGGGCGTGGGTTTGGTTAAAAACAACGAGTTTTTTTTTTCTCTTTTTTTTTTCTCCAAACATTCCTCTCCCGGGTATATCGGATACGATGTAATTCCGCGGGCAGATGGAAAGACAATAAATCATGAACCCCAAATAAGTTATCCCTCTTCTACGGGCCGGGAATGGTGAGGGGGCTGAGCGGGGAGGGGGGAGGGGTTGTAGGTTAACAAGACTAGAAATAAACATGTCAGAAATTGTTTGACATTCGTTCGTTTCAGTTCCCTGAGCGTTTTGCGTTCATTTCATTTCATTCATTAATTGCTACGTTTCGTCTGAGCGTCTTTATTTTACAACGGATGAGTGGGGCGGGGGTAAGGGGGGGGGTGGGGGGGGGCAAGAGCGCGGCAAAAATTCCGCACCTATATACTCTCGCTACAGAGTGTTTCATAAAATTTTAACCCGTTGTAAAACCTGAGTCAAAGTTGGTGCACTACAGCAAAAGTCCCATAGAAAAAACCTGAATGAATGACATCGCTGCGGACTCGGCTTGTAGTATGGGCTTGAAAATGTGATACATATTGAATAGACAGGGGCGGGGGGAGGGGGGGCTGATACTGATCTTTTGGACGAGACGAGTTTGAGGGAATCGACCATTCTCATTGGTTTAAACGGCGTCATGTGACAGATTAGAAGTAATTTGAGTCGTTCATTTTAGAAAAATGACTCCTCCGTCTATTGAATAAGTACAGAGATTACTAAGCCTCAGAGATATAGCACTTCCTATCTCCGCCGTGGTCAGAAACTGTTGGCCGGGCTCCGTAAAAAACGCCTGCAGAATGGCTGTGATACAACGTGCAGTACGCTGGTGATCGTAAACATTGTTGTTATTTGATCATGTTGTTGGAATTTTGAAATGAGGTTAGATTCTCTACAGCATCTAAATCTTTGTCATTTAATGTCCGATGGGATGAAGTGTCTTAGATTTTCAGACTCGCGTTCAAAATATACTCAGAGCTCATTAAACTTCCCAAACACTTTATTAATCTTATTAATTTAGTTAGTGGCGTTGCTGTCAAACCTCATTTTGAACAACAACAGTGGTAACAATGTTTACGGTCACCAGCGTACGCCACATAGCATACTTCGTAGGAGTCGAGCAACACTTTTGAATCGTTTTGCCGTAAATCTCTTAGGCTTTAGTAATCTCTGATTGAATGACTCGAAATCTGTCGCGTGTCTTCAGGGAATTGTCTTTCTCTCTCTCCCTTCATTTGAAATTATGTGTTAGAAAAGGACAGCAGAGGAGGCCATCACGAGACTTTGGCCACGTTTTCCAATGAGAGGAGAGAGAGAGAGACAATTTCCTTTATCCGCCCATGATGGTGGCACGATCAAAATTGGATCCAAGCCAGTGGCGTCGCGTGCAATTCGGCAACAATGTATCTATCCATTTAAATTCATGAAAAATATCGAATTCAGGGGGTTCACAGTGCACAAGGAAAATTCGATATATTTAATGAGTTTAAATGGAGCAGTTGCATTGTTGCCAGATGGCACGCGACGCCACTGATCCAAGCAAATTCATTATCTCGCTCACTTTCGTGTGGATATTCCCCCATTTAAGAAATTAGATCCAAATTTTCGAATGCAACTTCATGCTAGTTAACAACCATCTTTCTCAAACGTGTTATCTCACCAGATGCCAACAACCTTGAGGCACATAATAATACAATCAGAACGGAAACTCTGTCGGATTTTGAAGCAAATTCATTCCGCGTCCGCCATGTTGGGATATAGGATGTTTACATCTGGATTCGTGCTCGAAAAAATAAAAATATATAGGGCATGATCCGCGAAATTTTCATTCTGAAATGCCATTAGAGTAAAATTGAGGCCGGAAAATTAAGATTTCTTTCCAGATTTCACAGAAATAAATGAGTTTCAACACAAATCAGCCACGTCCGCCATGTTGGGATAAAGAAACAACCATATAGGCGTCGCCTATTGGTGCCGTTAAATTTCAAACTTGCTTCCATTGGCTCTTATGGGAGTTTTCGTTCTGATTGTATTATTCTGTGCTTGAGGTATCTTTGCTCTCCGACACACTTTATGAATGAACACAAGTGAATTTACTATACTCTGTTCAGGATAATTTGAAACTTGGCGAGTCTGGTAGAAACGCACTACTTTGCAACGCGGCACCCATTGAGACGATGATTTCGGGTGGCATAGCTCATTCGGGGTTTGTCCCACTCCACCCGCCGCCGTGATGGAAGAATACCGAGAAACGGCAGACTATGAATTTTATCTGTGCAAAAGCCAAATTACAAATGGTCAGAGATACGATGAAATGGATGAAATTTTTGCCCTAAAGGGCCGTAACTCGACGAAAGTAGTCGGAAAACATATCTTACCATTCTCGAGGATTTATTTTGTTAAAATAAATAAAATAAAATAAAAATAAACAAAGCCTTTCTTTAAATGTTCCGACTTTTTTTTTCGAGAGTGGTAAGATATGTTTTCCGACTACTTTCGACGAGTTACGGTCCTTTAGGACAAAAATTTCATCTATTTCATCGTATCTCTGACCGTTTGTAATTTGACTTTTGCACAGATAAAATTCATAGTCTGCCGTTTCTCGGAATTCTTCCATCACGGCGGCGGGTGGAGTGGGACAAACCCCGAATGAGCGATGCCACCCGAAATCATCGTCTCAATGGGTGCCGCGTTGCAAAGTAGTGCGTTTCTACCTGACTCGCCAAGTTTCAAATTATCCTGAACAGAGTATATCTCAATATTATATCGAGAGATGTTCTACGTTCAGTGAGGAAATATTGCACAGTTCAGTTCAGTTCACGACAGCAATGCATGAAAATACTCGCATGTGTAATCTTTTCTCAATCGAAGGAGTCGTCGATGACTTAAAAAAAATTAGCGGATATATAATTTAACGGCAATTGCTGCACCGATTGAGAAAAGATTACAAATGCGCGAGTATTTTCGTGCATTACTGTCAAGAACTGAACTGAACTGTGCAATCTTTTCTCAACTGGTGGAACCATCGGTGAATTGGAAAAATGCCATTAAGTATTCACGAATGACAACACTGCCTTTTTACATCCAACTCCTCAGTTGATACTCCCCCCCCCCCCCCCCCGTTGATGATTGTGACCTAACAAAAAGTTACATCAGCCTGTATAATCCAACGGGAACTATCAGATCCAAACTGAACGTTCACCGTGAATATTTTTAGATACTTGAACCCGGAAGTTTTAATTAGACCAATTTACTACGCGAACATTTTAATCAGGCCAATTACCTCAAATAAATCACTACTTTACTCTCATCTTTGTGGGGACAGTGTTTTGGAGGTCTTGAAATAAAACCGAGAATTGCATCATACGTGCATGTATACTATGTATGACGTTGCTATGACAATATCAAGATATCCGTATGTGTGTACGCGCGGACGCCTTCGCTTATGGGGCTGAAACATGTTATAATCTCCAACGAGGAATAGCAGTGGCGGTTCGTGCAACTTGGCAACAATGTTATCCCTCCATTTGATTGTATGTAAAACAATCGATTAGAAAATGAAGCAGCGCTTTATCAGCAATCGATTGTTGAACATAGATTCAAATGGAGCAAAAGCAATGTTGCCAAATAGTGCGAGCCGCCAGTGAGGAATAGAAATACAGAGGCTCATACATGTTCTGAAATATTACATTAGATCAGAGTATTTTCGTGCAGAAATGAATTATTTATTCACTAACTAGTTAATTCATTTCACTTATCACATAGAATATTATTTATAATATTACGTTTATATTTCATTAACAATATTTAAATATATTATTTATGTGATCGTTATTTATTACATGAATTATTCAAGATTATTCAAAGCTTTCAGTCATACATTGAAGTGAACTGTGTAATCTTCTCTCAACTGGTGCGGTGGAGTTAGCCGATGAATGGGGCTCTTGCACACTTTTGTTCGAGGCGATTTAATAGTCGATTCTGGTGTAAAAAACTCCAAAAGTAACGATGGCAGCACTAAAAACTTCCGAAATCCACTCCTAAACTCAATAAACGCTTTTATTTGCTCTAGTGTAATGGTGGCATAGGACAGTAATATTCCTATCATAATGGAGCTGTTGCAAACTTTTGCTACAGGCTTATTAATAGTTGATTATGGGGTAATACCCTGTAAAAATAACGATTAGCGCACTAAAAAATCACGAAATCCACTCCTAAACTCACAAAATGCTTTTGAACGCGAGACCGTAATGGCGGCCGAGGCCGCGGTTTTCTTATGGCAATTGTGTGCTTCTTCTTCTTCTTGTGTGGTGTTGCGAGACTACCTCCTGTAGATGGCGCTGATTGAAGATAGGGAAACCCAATGCAAACCGCGGCCCCGGCCGCCATCACGGTCTCGCGTTTAAAAGCATTTTGTGAGTTTAGGAGTGGATTTCGTGATTTTTTAGTGCGCTAATCGTTATTTTTACAGGGTATTACCCCATAATCAACTATTAATACGCCTGTAGCAAAAGTTTGCGACAGCTCCATTTCGTCACTTTCTCTATGCTGACAAGGATGATTCGCAGAGTAATTAGTCATCAGAGTGATGATCCACATCCGATGGATGGTACTGTGACACCTAGTGACACCGGTGTCAAATAAAAGTCGTCTCATCTTGGTCACTTCTTGATGGAGTTGTGTCTTTAGATGGGAATCTTCCATTGTTACTGCCCTCGGCCACCATTACGTTCGCGCAAGTAAATCGCGTATATTGAGTTTAGGAGTGGATTACGTAAGTTTTTAGTGCTGCCATCATTATATTTTTTTTTTTTTTTTGTAGGTTTTTACACCAGAATTGACTACTGAATCGCTTATCGCAAAAGTGTGCAACAGCCCCATTGAAAAATGCCGTACATTATACACTAAACGGCAGCTCTGATTTTGAGACACAGAATGCAGTGGCGGCTCGTGCGATTTGGCAACAGTGTTTGTATCCCATTTAAATACATGGAAAACAATCGAAACTCGAGGAGGCTGCCAGCCTCCGCTTGAATCGATTTTTTACCTAAGTTTAAGTGGAAAAAATGCATGGTTGCCAAATCTCACGGGCCGCTACTGCGACAGAATGACCAATTCTTTTTTTTTGTAAGTAAAATTGAAGTGTCAAAAACTCCGACCGTGACGTAATATGCACTAAATCATCGAGGTCTAGCGTAATAATGACTTAATGAGGGCAGTGATCGGAGAGGGCATAGAATTGCCGATGTTTTTCTCTCGGTCAAGGTCATCTGTGATTTTCTGAACGCTGCCAACACAACAATCGCCCAACGCACTAACTCCAACGTGTTTGAACTCTGATCTTTTCTTGAATCACAATGACACTCGCTTCGCGGTTGGTAGCGTGTCGTAAGTTTTATGATTTATTTTTAACGGATCGAAACTAAATTAAGGCTGTTATGTTTGGGCGCGAGGTTTGTGTGACTGAGAAATCTGCGGAAAAGCCCCCCGTGTTCATCGGTGCCCAGTGGCGCGGCGTCGCGTGCAGTTTGGCAACACTGTAATTTGCCATTCAAACCCATGCAAAATATCGAATGAAGGGAGTGCGCTGTGCAATTCCAATAGTTCGACCTTTTTACATACGTCTCAGTGGCGCACCAAGAACTTTACTTTGGAGGGGGTTCCACCGTAAATTTTCCATTTTCTGAGGCCTTAGGTGGGGTTTTGATAGCAATTTTGGCAGAAGGTGACCTTTCTTAGCGCATAATCTTGATGCTTGGGGGGGGGACTCTAAAACCACCCCCTTCGATGCGCCAATGAATTACGTCTAAATCGATAAAATACAGTGTTGAAAGATTGCTCGCGACGCCATTGATCGGTGCAAACCAACGATGAGCAAGAAACATTTCAATATTTGGCCAGTACGAGGTGTGATCAAAAAGAAACCGAACTTTTTCCACTGTGTGCAGAGAAATGATCCAATCAACGTTTTCTTGGTCTTATCTGATAGCTAATAATCTGACCAACACGCTGGTTTTCAGGGATTTGAATTATCTTTATTTGTTAGGCCGCAATATTGCTTTGAATACAGGGTGTTTCTGTACAATCTGCGATGAGCGTTATCATACTGGAGAAACCACGAATTTTCGGCCCACAGTTCTGGCCTTTTTCGGCGCACATTTTCTCGAAGTCTACGCAAAACATCATTGTAATAATGGCGATTCACAGTCTGATTGGAGGGTAAAAACTCGTGATGGATGACACCTCGCGCATCAAAAACAAACTGTCAACAGAGCCTTCGTTTTTGTTCTGATTTGGCGAATTTTTTTTGACCTAGGGGCCGACCTTTCAACCCACTGCGACGACTGAGCTTTTGTCTCTGCATCATACCCATAAACCCATGATTCGTCGCCTGTAACAATTTTATTTAAAAAACTTGCATCGGCATTTGAGCGCTCCAAAAGCTCTTGACTGATTAAAACTCTGTTAGCTTTTTGATCTTGAGTCAATAACCGGGGAACCCACTTTGCTGCAACTCGCACGAGTTTTTAACCCCAATCAGACTGTGAATCGCCATTATTACAATGATGTTTTGCGTAGACTTCGAGAAAATGTGCGCCGAAAAAGGCCAGTTATTTTGGGCCGAAAATTGGGGAAAAGGTTTCTCCCCAGTGGCGGGGTCGCTCATTGGGAAAAGAATTTGTTACCCAGAAAATACCCTGTAATTCCCAAAGCAAATATTGTGGCCCCCAAATTTACTAATTCCCAAAATCCCTGAAAACCAGGGGGGTTTTGGTCAGAAGTATTTTACCCAAAATCAGATAAAAACCAAGGAAAAACTTTAAAAATTGGTTTCATTTAAAATTCTGCACCCCAGTGGGAAAAAGTTCGGTTTCAATTTTGACCAGTATACATAGTCTGCGCTAGACTGTTTAGTAGATACATCGATACATATACATATACATATACATACAATCGATACATACATCGTATCGATTGCCGTCCGAGGACCTATGGACCTATGGTTCCACACAAACTCTGAACTCACGTTCAGTGCGTTTTTCCCCCGACTTTCAAGCCTTGTTTTACGATGTATTGCTATCAAAATCGCATTAAAATGCCTCGCGGAGTGGGTCTGTTGGAAACTTTTGCTACAGCGCTATAGAGTGATCAACCTCATGTAAAATTGCGTTAAAAGTCCATTGGTGGCAGCAAAAAGTCATAAAATGCAATAACAAACTCACCAGAGGCATTTAACTGAAATCCAAGATGGCGGGTAAAAACTCGAGCAACCTGTATGCAAGCACCATGAACATCCCAGATGACCAAACTCACAACATCGATCACAACCAATCACAACGCAAACCAACTCATAACCTCCAATGCTGTGAGGTTGTTAACGTTGGCCATCACGGATGTTCACGGTGCGTGCACACAGGTTGCTCGATATTTTACCGCCATCTTGGGTTTCAGTTAAACGTCTCTTGTGAGTTTAATACTGCATTTCAAGACTTTCTGATACCACACGGAAAAAAAACTACGGTGAAAATAACCATACGGATACCTAATTTTGGCACCTGCTAGATGTTATGGTAATTTTAACCAGAAGTATACTATGTTTTGACTAGGTACTAGGTGATGTTACCTGATTGCATGTCGAATTTACTCAAAGTATCGGTAAATATACCATACTTCTGGTCAAGTTTACCATAACATCTAGCAGGTGCCAAAATCAGGTATCCGTATGGTTATTTTCACTAATCTTTTTTTTCCGTGCACCAATGGACTTTTCACGTGATTTTACTACTTAAATATTTTACACTCTATATCGCTGTAGCAAAAGTTTGCGACACAGAGCCATTCATTTCATCTGGGGAAAAGCCCTATTGTATCCCTATGAGCATTTATACACTGAAAAAAGAGGAAGTGTTTACAAGACTCCGTTTGAGATAACGATGTGGCCGAAGTCGGCTCATAACCGGCACTTTTCCGCTTGAATCGATTCCGAGAGCGAGACACTATACGAAAAGAGTTCATTGAAAGTTCACAACATATATAGTATGGCGACCCTCCGAGAACCGAGAGACTATACCCGACTGCCACCCCCAACCCATTCTCTCAACCTCCTCCCCCCCGGCAGAGCTTCCGACGCGATGTTCGCTTCGGGGGGGGGGGGGGGCAAAAAAAAAAAAAAAAAACAGGTCAAACTTTAAACAGATTCATGAAAAAGTTTCATTTTTTCCCCAGCTCCAATAAAGGCGACCGCATATAAAGTTGAAATTACAACTAAATGATTTTAGGATGTCACCACCAAGGTTACATAAGCTGAAAAAACTTTTTAATTCACTCGCAAATAATTTCTGTTTACTTCCGGGACCCGA
Organism: Trialeurodes vaporariorum; assembly: GCA_011764245.1. NCBI lineage: Eukaryota > Metazoa > Arthropoda > Insecta > Hemiptera > Aleyrodidae > Trialeurodes > Trialeurodes vaporariorum. Next base: position 6,441,882 of record VMOF01000013.1, read on the forward strand.
TGTTTCCAGAATCAACATCAGCGGATGCTACGTGCAGTGGCGAATATACGAGAGTGGATTTTAAAGTAAGTTTACCTATTTCTTTTCTAGAGAACTATTAATGTTAGAAAAAAAACCCCAGCGTTGGAACGTGCGTACTTTCAGCTTTTTAACGAGCTTCAGTATTTGAAATTTGGCTGACGCGTTGCGGAGATATCGTGGATTTTCCACACCCGTCTCTCCTTCAAACGTGCCCACCTTTTCACCCGCTGCGGAGCTTCACAGAAAACATGAGTTTAAGATTTTGAAAAAGTAAAATAGAGGTATTATTTTATGAAACAAGTTATAACATTGTTGTGAGGCATCTCACCTCATTTTTTGACGTAGTCACCCTCTAGATTCTTGAATTTTTCATATCGGTGCAACAATTTCTGTATACAGCCGTCGTAAAATTCTTTCCCCATACTCCTGAACCATGTTTTGACGCAAGCATAGTTAATCCAGCTTCAATTCATGATGATTGCACTTTCAGTACTGACCGAAATTTTGAAGATCGATACAAATTGGACCATTTTATCAGTAGAAGAGTAGTCTATTCTGTAAATAACATGCACTCAGATGTTATTGAGATATATCTGATAGGGAGAAAGGCGCATCGCCTGCCGAAACTCGCAGTCGACTGTAGCGCGTGAAAAGGTGGGCACGTTTGAAGGAGAGACGGGTGGAGAAAATTCCATGATAATTCCGCAACGCGTTGGCCAAATTTGAAAAACTGAAATTCGTTAGAAAGCTGAAAGTACGTACGTTTCAACACCGGGTTAGTTTTTTTTTTTTTTTTTTTTTTTTTTTTTCTAGCATTGATAGTTTCTGAGAAGAAAAAAATAGGTAAACTTACTTGAAAATCTACCCTCGTAAAAAATTTGTTTTTCTCAGTGGTTAATCAAGAAATTTATCCTTCTCTCTCTCTTTCCCGAATAGAATGCGATTGTTATAGAGAAGGACAGATCAGAGGCAGTCACGTGATTTTCCCCCCTCTTCTATCCTTTTCTAACACATGCGTTCTAATAGGAAAAGAGAGAGATGGACGAATTCCTGGATCCATCAAAAGGTATTTCTCTGCTTTTGTCCATTAGAATGAATGTGTTATTAGAGGTTGTAGAGGAAGTAGCAATTGCACATGATGATGTTAGCTTCTAACTCCATCAGTTTCTACACGGAAAAAAAAGATTAGTGAAAATAGGGACCTGCTAGATGTTATGGTAAACTTGACCAGAAGTATGGTAAATTTACTGATACTTTGAGTAAAATTTGACATGCAATCAGGTAACATCACCTAGTACCTAGTCAAAACATAGTATACTTCTGTTTAACATTACCATAACATCTAGCAGGTGCCAAAATCAAATATCCATATGGTTATTTTCACCGTAGTTTTTTTTGTGATAAAAACATGCGTTTAAGTGGACAGAGACAGAGAGAGAAATGGAACATTTTAAGGGATATTACAGAAACTTTTCTTTCCCTCTCTTTGTTCATATGAATGAATGTGTTAGAAAAGGATACAAGAAGGGGCAACGAATAATTTTAGCTCCTATCTCCAATCTCCATCCTCTCCTAACACATGCATTTAAATGGACAGAGAGAGAGAGAGAGAGAGAGAGAGATACAACGTTTCATTGGGGTGATTACAGGAACTTTTCTCCCCCCTCTCTCTCTCTCTCTCTCTCTCTCCCTCTCTCCCCCCCTCCCGAGAGACTGTGTTAGAAAAGGATACAATAATAAGAAGCTACCCATTAATTTTAGTCCTATCTCCATCTTTTCTAACACATGCATTTAAGAGGACATATAAAGAGAAATGCAACATTCCATTTGCGCATCCAGGGACTTGAGAATGTTACTAAGCTTTAGAAAATGAAAATCGATTTGTGCTCAGACTAGCAAAAATATGGGGGGAATAGAACAATTGAAAAAATGAAATGTACGATGAAAAACGGGCGCCTTTAGTAGTGAAAAAAATTTGTTCATTTTTTCCCTCTTTCTTGGTAAAATGAAAACTCGGGGACTTTAACAAAAACCCTTTTCAATTTTTAATTTGAAAAAAGGAATTTTTTTTTTTTCTTAAATTTAAAAATTAAAAACTTTAAAACTTTTTTTAATACATTCATTTTTTTACTGTTTTATAGAATAAAGCAGAAGTTGCAGAATCTGCGAAAAGGCTGATTGCCCATACATTATTTTTTTTATTTTTATTTTTGAGACATGTTTGGCTTTATTCTCTTCCATTTATTAGAAAATCTACAGCCATCACCCATTGTCCCATTCACACACAAAGGCAAATTAAATCAATTATTATTACGGAGATATTTTTTTCTGTTTCCCCCCGGGGCTTGGGCTCCCGAGGGAGTGGCAGCTCATGCAATGCAAAAAAAACGTATTCTATCCATTTATTCCTATGTAAAAACAATCGATCTTTAGGAGGTGCAGTTGCCAGGGCTGCCGTTTTGCGTATAATCAATGCTATTTTTCAATTCATCCATGATTCCACCGGTTGAGAAAAGATTACACAGTTCAGTTCAGAGCATGACTGTAATGAACTAAAATACTCGCATCTGTAATCTTTTCTCAACCAGTGGAGTTGTCGGTGGGCTTTAAAAAATTGCGGAAATTTTTAAATTTAAACAACGGAGTTCCCACCGATTAAGGAAAGATTACAGATCAGAGTATTTTCGTGCATTACAAATATACACTGAAGTGAACTGTGTAATCTTTTCTCAACCGGTGGAATCATCGGTGAATAGAAAAATAGCATTGATTATACGCAAAACGGCAGCCCTGGCAGTTGCACCTCCCCCTCAAGATAACAGTATTTTTGCATATATAGGTTTAAATGGCAGGAAATCATAGCTGCCAGATTGCCCGAGCCGCCATTGCACTCGAGATATATAACTCCATGATCTAAGCACTCAGATTTTCACTTTTATCTTTGTCGTGGACGCGTGGACCACTTTTGATTTGAAAAGTCCGAGCGCACAAGACGAGAGGAAAATCTGATGCCTCTACCGGATTCGAACCCAGAGCCTACGGATTGACCGTCACGTGTCCTGACCACCAAACCACTGAGCTGGTCATACCTCTGACTTAATGTCAACTCCTTAGTTGAAAAAACTAACAGTTGGTAGATGCAACCAGTGGCGGATCCAGAAATTTTTCTGGGGGCGGGGGGGGGGGGCGGCACGCCTGTGAATTTTGAAATTCGAAGCGTTCACTGGGCTAGCCAATGCAATGTTAAGGGTCGGACATTTCGCTCAAAATCGGATTAAACATTGAACTTCTCACCAAAAAACATTGTTCTAGGATCTAAAATTGGGAAAGAGTCGCATATATTCTTTGTTTGCCTTCTGCGGTGCCCTGACGTGGCGAAAGTTAGCTGTTTTGGAAGTAAATTAATTCCACGAGTTTCTCAGCTCAGGTTTGGTGACTTTAAGTCCAAAATTTTGGAGTGCTGGTGGTATAAATGCAATTATGATACTTTTTGATGATTGTAGACTACTTTCTGATCAGAAAACACCCCACATAGTTGTTTTTGCTCTCTATTAGCTGAGGAGAGTGATTTTTGAAAGACCCTGAAATAAGCCATTTTTTGAAGAATAGCTAAGGTTTTAGTCAGTGGCGGCTCGTGGGCTTGGTATTGGGGAGGCTGTGGGGCTGGGGGGGGGGGGGTTTGGGAGGAACCCAAGCAGGGGGGGAGGGGCGGTGGACCCCCGAACAACAACAAGGCGGCTGGTCCGGCGACTGGATGGCTGGCGGTTATCCAGCTACTGGTCGGCAACGCTGGGGAGTCGTAGAGGATAGCAGCCTCCGATACCTTCGTTAGTGCGTGCACAGTCCTTGCTTGGTTGTGGGGGTTTGTGCCGAACACCACTACTTGACTGTGACTCGACTCGACCGCTCGACCGACTCGGAGTCTGTGCCTCTCGAAGGCGACGAGGCACAGACTCTGGCACTGCTGCCTGCTGTCGTTTCGCGACTCTGAAATCTCGTTGCCCGCCGCTTTAACTTCTTCTCTGGCGCTGTCTCTAGTGAAGATCGACTTAAGTTTTAGAGTCACGAAATAGTGATTGCCTAATTTTATTAATATGTTGTCTCTTTCGTTACTGTCTTGTCATCGTTATTTTTTCTTCCCTCTGAATGTCTGGGGAGGCACAGCCTCCCTTGCCTCCTTAGGCGAGCCGCCACTGGTTTTAGTATCGTACTTGCTGAACTTTCGTGTAACCGGGGTTTTTCCCAACGCCTTACACCCCTAGGAACCTGGAAATACATCATACTTCTGCGCAACTTTGCGCCAAAGGGTCTTAGAGGGCAAAAACCTTTCAATTTTTGGGTGGCGATTTCCGTCAAAATCCTCTCCTTACCCAAGACCCGATCTGAAGAGATACGTTGCTCTGTGTAGCCCGTCCTTCTGATGAGACTGTAAAAAAACTGGTTTTACAGCATTTAATGTTCTCCGACTAATGCACAATTCTACGCAAAAAAATGAAGTGGCTGCACCATGGTTGCCAAATTGTGCAGAAAAATCTTAAGAGTTTACCAAAAAAATCAATGTAAAATGTGAAGACTTTTCTGCACGGCCAGGCAACCACGGGCTGAACCATTTGGTGGGGAAAAGAGTTGGGGGTACGATCTGATGTTCGTGATTTTCCGAGAGATTTTCGCGTTTATTCGCAAAAAAAAAAAAAAAAAAAAAAAAAAAAAAAAAAAAAAAAAAAAAACCACTGGGAAGGAACAGTATTTGTATGAAGATGCACTTTGCGTCTTCATTACCAAATCAGTCGCGTTTTTGATTTCGTCAGCAATCGTTCACTGCATTTACTCGCTCTCACTTATTTTTTCAATCACTAATTTTATTAATTACCACAAGTAAATTGAAAAATCGTGATTTGTTCAATTTTATAAAACTCCCCGTCGGATTTAAAAGTACTGACGATTTAGTGATCCACCTCACAGAAAAATTAATTTTATTGTTATTCCTGTAAGTAGTTCTAGTGCTTTTAGAAAGTTTGTCTACAGTTTTATTTTTCGGGTGCAAGGTTTTTTGAAAAGTGTAGGAGGAAACCAGATCGATTCGAGAATAAAAATCGAAGCTGACTAGAAGAAGAATTCCAGTTGCCTGATTAGTTTAAAAAACAAAAATTAAGTGAACTCTTTAAGTCTCTTGTTTACTTTGACCACGATCTCTCCCTGATTTGGGCACTAATTAGGGTTAATCGAAAATTAAGTTTTATTTGGATAATCCTCCTCGTCAATATTTCTGTATGGGACTTCCTCCCCCCCCATCTTTTGGTCTAATTTTTTTTTTGAAAATTGAAATACGAGGTGCGTTCAACTTATAAGTTTCCCTATTTTTTATCTCTAACCCTGTTGGTGCTAAAAAAAATTTCATTTATACGATTAAATCCGTCAAATTCTCAGCTTTCCAACGGTATTTTTGTTTTTGAAATCTGAGCAATTTTTGTAGGAGAAAAAGCTATATTTCTACACCCGTGTCGAAAAAGTCCCCGCCAACTTCTGAGTTGGGAAGTAAAAAGTAACTTTGACACTTGGAATACAGAACGCAAAACTTTAAAATAAAAGATACATTTTATTTTTGAAGTATTCCATTTTTACGACTTTTCCACATAATTTTCTTCCAGATTGATACATTTTTCGCAGCGATGAACCAGCTTTTCAATACCTTGGGCGAAAAACTCTCGGTCTAAGGACTTGAAAAAATTCATCACGGTATCCTTCAGGTGGTCATCTGACTGGAACTTGACGCCTCAAAGATTCTTCTTGAGCTCCGGGAATAGGTGATAAATCTGGAGGGGCAAGGTTCAGACTCTTGGGAGCATGTGACAAAATATCCCAGCCAAACTTTCCAATCAACGCAACAGTTTCGGCGGCACTGTGAGGGCGAGCATTATCGTGAAGGAGCGTTGATTCTTCTCGAGAGTTTTCCTCGACGCTTGTTCTGGATTGCTCTCCTCAATTTATTGAGTGTTTCGCGATATTTGCCAATATTGATGGTTGAGCCTTGTTCCATAAACTCAACTAACAAAATCCCTTGATTGTCCCAAAAAATTCTGTACACTTGTGTACGTTGTGTTATTCAAAACAGGCGAATACTTTTTGCTGAAAAAGTTGGCGGGGGACTTTTTTGACACGGGTGTAGAAATAAAGCTTTTTCTCCTACGAAAATTGCTCAAATTTCAAAAACAAAAATACCGTTGAAAAGCTGAGGATTTGGCGGATTTTACTGTATAAATGAAATTTTTCTAGCACCAACAGGGCCAGAGATAAAAAATAGGGAAACTTATAAGTTGAACGCCCCTCGTATGTACTGATTAAGTTATCAAAAGCCATGGGGGCTCACAAAAAACGCGTCCTTTACGTAAAATATTTCAATGTGCCAGTGCTAAGCTTCCTTAAAAAGTTCCCATTTTTCAAACATTTTTCTTGGAACGAAAATGAGCTGTGGAGTGAAAATAAAGAAATTTACGATTCTAAGAGCTAAAAATTTGGATTCCTCGTGAAAAAATGAGTGGAATTCTTGTATAACTGTCTAACTTTTTGCACAAATCAAAACTTCACAGCGAAATAATGTCCGCTGGTCTCCAATATTGACTCGATCCACCGTGCTTTGCTGGAGCTATGTCGGGCTATTTTCTATAGAAAAAAGGCAAAATTTGAGGCTTCTGGGGTCCCCCGTGGATCCGCCACTGGGCGCAGTAGCGTAGCGTGCAATTTTGCACCGTTGCAGTTCTTCTATTAAACCCATAAAAAAGGTCGAACTATTGAGTGTTCGGCGAACATCTGTGCATTCGATCTTTTACATGGGTTTAACGAATACAGTACAATGTTGCCAAATTGCACGCTAAGCCACTGAGTACGTACTAAGACTCACAAAAGAAAGTCTAAGATTTGCAAAAGAAAGTTCTCTCGATCATCGAATTTGCTTTTTTGAATTTTTCTTTATTTTCCTAAGATTCTTAGATTTTTCAAATGACAATGGGTCTGTTGCAAACTTTTGCTACAGCGCTATAGAGTGGTCAACCTCATGTAAAATCGCGTGAAAAGTCCATTAGTGGCAGCAGTAAGTCATAAAATACAATCACAAACTCACCAGAGGCATTTAACTGAAATCCAAAATGGCGGTAAAATATCGAGCAACCTGTATGCAAGCATTGCAAGCACCGCATGAACATCCAAGATGGCCAACCTCACAACATCGATCACAACCAATCAGAACGCAAACAAACTCATAACCTCCGATGCTGTGAGGTTGTTAACGTTGGTCATCATGGATGTTCACGGTGCGTGCACACAGGTTGCTCGATATTTTACCGCCATCTTGGGTTTCAGTTTAACGCCTCTTGTGAGTTTAATACTGCATTTTATGACTTTCTGATACCACTAATGGACTTTTCACGTGATTTTACTTAATATTTAACCCTCTATATCGCTGTAGCAAAAGTTTGCAACAGACCCAATGGGTCTGTTGCAAACACCTGAAAGCCGTGATATTTTTCAAATTGGCCGAGAAATTAAAGAATGACAATTCATCTATCAAGATACTTCCTTTTGAAGGCCATGTTACATAATGAAATGAAACTCACCGGTTTAAAACAACCCGCTGATGGATTAGATTTCCTTCCTTCCATCATGCATCGATAGAAACGAGATGTTTAGATACTACCATCCGAAACCACCATCAAAATAGAAAAAAACGAATAGAATTAATGTATAGTAAAAAATGGGTACGTTGCAAACTTATGCTACAGCGCAGCGTTGTAGGGGGTCGATTCCAGTGGCGTAGCGTGCAATTTGGCAACGTTGTAGTTTTTCCATTAAATTGCAAGAAAAAGATCGAACTATTGGGTGTTCGGTGAACATCTTCGCATTCGACCTATTACATGGGTTTAAATGGACACAATATACAACGTCAGAACATTGCACGATACGCCACTGGTCGATTCCTGGTGTAAAAAATCACTTGTAAATAACTCCGAGATCGTTAGAATTTGCATTAACCAACTCACAAACAGAAACTCAATAAATGCGTTAGACAAAATTACAATATGACGATCGAATGAGCGGGTGATTATGAGGGAGTCACATCGAATTACAGCTGTCTCTATGATAAAATACTTTTATCAGCATAGAAAGGTGCTATTAAATTTAAATTTATATTTAAAAAGGCAACTGAGCACCTCTAAACCAGGAAATAAATCAGCAAAGTTTATATCTTAAAAAATGACTTTAGTTTACTTGCAAGAAATATTCCCGCCAATTAATGCACAAAGAATTCTTGGAAAGAGAAGAAATTACTATACTCGCTATCGGTCAATCTTCATGCACTCAAATCTACGTAATCATGATGGAGGACCATTTACCGTGCATGAGCCCAATGAATGTTTAATAAAAGTTCATTAATGTAATAAGCTTGGTGCAAGCTCGAATTAAAATCAAAGGCAACCTCAGTCAAAAAAATGATGCACGAGTCAAATTTCTACAATTATTTTCCTTACTCAGCCTTAAAACATGCGCCCGTATGAAAAAAAAAAGAAAAAAAAGAAAAGAAAAGAAAAATATAAGTTTGCAGTGGCGAAGCGTGCGATTTGGCAATGTAGCATATGTCGTTAATGTGAACCCACAGAAAATATCGAATTCGGTCGCCGATCGGCAACACGGTTCGATATTTTCCAAGTGCTTAAATGCGACGTAGCCAGATTGCACGCGACGCATCTGAACCCTTATGCAATGCATGTCGGAGCTATCGCTTCCTGTGAGGGCATTTTTCAATTCACCGATGACTTATTAATTCCAACGGTTGACCATCAGATTACACAGCTGAAGACTGCAGTGGAAGAACGATAAATGCCACGAGCATCCATTTATGCGTTTTGATATTTTGATAATTCAACGGTGATTTCCATCGATTGAGAAAATATTACAAATGCAAGTATTCACGTGCATCACAGCAGAGCTGCCGATTTGCGTAGATTTAATGACATTTTGAAAATCACCGAAGATTCCACCGGTTGAGAAAATATCACAGAGTTTAGTTCAATGTATGACTGTAATGCACGAAAATACTAGCGTCTTTTATATTTTCTCAATCGATATTTGTAATTACCTAACGCCGTTTCCACCGATTGAGAAAATATTACAGATCAGAGTTTTTTCGTGCATTACAGTCATACACTGAATTGAACGATGTATAATCTTTTCTCAACCGGTGGAATCATCGTTGAATTTCAAAACGTCATTAAATCTACGAAAATCGGCAGCTCTGCATCACAACCACACATTGAACTAAACTGAACTGTATAATCTCATAGATCAACCAGCGGAATCATTAATGATTTAACAAATGTGTCTGAATTCACACAAAGCAACTCCTCTGTTTAAATCAGTGGCGAGGCCTGAAATTTGATAACAATGTTTCTCTCCTTTTAATTCACCAAAAAAGTCGAACGCTTCAGTCATCGGCGATGACCAGGATTTCGACCTTTTTAATGTTTTAATGGGGGGAAAAGGAACGATGCCAAATCGCACGCCTCGCCACTGGACTTTGAATACATATATTCGATCCAAACTTAGATCGTTGATTTCCCCCCTAGGAGAATGGGTCTGTTGCAAATTTTGCTACAACGATTAAGAGTGTTTCATCTTATGTAAAATCGCCTGAAAAGACCATTGGTGGCATCAGAAAGTCATAAAAGCAATAATAAAATACAAGAAGCTTTTAATGAAATCCAAGATGGCTGAGAAATATCAAGCAATTTGTATACATGCACCACAAACATCCAAGGATGGCCAACTTTGACAAACTCACTGGAGGTAGAGGTTATTGTTGTTTACGTTGTGATTGGTTGTGATCGATATTGTCGGGTTTGGCTATCCTTGGATGTTCGTGGTGCATGCATACAAATTGCTCGATATTTCTCCACCATTTTGGATTTCATTAAACGCCTTTTGTGAGTTTTTTATTGCATTTTATGACTTTCTGATGCCACAAATGGGCTTTTCAGGCGATTTTACATTGAAATGGACACTCTTAATCGTTGTAGCAAAAGTTTGCAACAGACCCATTGGACATATTTGCTACACTCAGCAGACTTACTAGCATTCCGACGTTGCCATTTAATTTTGACTTTTTAATTTCCTTAAAAATAAACTTATGCATAAAATTGCCTGATATTTTCAGGACCAACCAAGACTTAAAGTTTAGAAAGAAAGTTCCTTTAAAAGTTTCAAGAAATTCCTTGGACTAGGTCCAAAATTTTATAATAATATTAAAGTCAAACGAAAATGGCACTATCTAAGATCGAGTAGGTCCCTTTATAGTATACTAGCCGTTCCATGCACCCTACGGGCGCCCTCCACGGCCAGCATTCTAGGGGGTACGGGCTAGTTGGTATTTAAGCGAGTTCGTTTTTTATCATAATGGTTGTTAAACGAACGATTGAAGAATTACGGTAAAAATCATTGAAAAAAAAATGGCGGATCACAAATTTTAAAGTCCTTTTTAAAAAATTTTTCGAACCCAAAGATATCGGCTTTTTGTAAGCAAGGGAAAAAAAGTATTTTAAATATGATTACTCTCCTCACATCTTAAAGGTGCACTAAAAAGAATAGGCTTTAAAGATAGTTTTTTTTTTTTCAGGATTCAGAAAATCCCCCCAAAGGAAGAGTAATATGGAAGACTAATCCCCTAAACCCCCCCAACCCTTAAACTATACGCCTTCCACCTGTTATTATGGTCAAAAAATTTTTGCTCACTATATAGCCGCCATCTTGGAGTTGAAATTTTTTAAAAACGGGCTTCGAATTCGTGATCAGCGGCCCAAAGAACCCCTGAAAAACACCTTTTACCTGTTTTTTGGTCGAAATTCGTTGCTTACTATATAACCGCCATATTTGGGTTTGACAATTTGAAAAACGGACTTCAAATTCGTGATCAGCGGCCCAAAGAACCCTTAGAACGACACCTTCCTTACATTCTAGGTCAATCTAGACTTTATGATAGGTAAATGTGCATTCTGACACAGTGCGGCTCGGAGGAGGGAAGGCAAACAACAGAATGAAAACCCCCTCTTATTTTAAAACTCAATCTGCGGCGCTCACAGACAATTTTTTCGAAAATTAATTCCAAAGATTTTTTCTAAATACCCTAAGGAATCATCGTGCCAAATTTGAGGGAAATCGCTTCGGCCAATTTTCGGGGAAAAGGAAAAAACATTTTGGAGGGACGTCAGCTTTATATATACACTAGCCGTTCCACGCACCCTACGGGCGCCCTCCACGGCCAGCATTCTAGGGTCACGGGCTAGTTTGGGAGTTGGTAAAAAATGATAAAATGAAACGGAGTTTTGGGGCTGAGAATTAAAGAGATGAAAATGTAAGAATGTGAGCGCAAAGCGCTTGCGCTTTCTTGTATTTAAAAAAAAAAAAAAAAAAAAAAAAAAAAAAAAAAAAAAAGATATTGCCGGGCAATGGTACAAAGAACTAAAAAGACGCGGAGGATACCAAAATAAAAGCGTTGAAAATCGAAGAGGAATTATAAAAGAGAAGCGAGTGCTTAAAGGTTACATATAACGGTGACAATCCACGAAAAAAAAAAATGCACAATGCGCTAAGAAGTTTTCTTTAAAAAAAAAAAAAAAAAAAAAAAAAAAAAAAAAAAAAAAAAAAAAAAAAAAAAAAAAAAATTTAAAACAAGAGCATACTGCAAAATATTTGGGGAAAGTTATTCAACGATCCCGAGTGATATAAGTCGAAATGATAAAAATTTAAAGAAAAATGAAAAGAGAGGAAAGAAGAAGAAAGGCAAACGAATGGTTAATACGAAGAATGGGAGTGCGTTAGTCAAAAGAGAGATGAGCGCGAGCGTCCGTAAGGAATGAGAGAGAAGGTTGCGGGTGCGGGCGAGCGACAGAAAAATTTTGGAGAAAGAACGAAGTAATCAGTGCGCAAGAGATGAGCGACGAACGAACCTCCCCCCTTCACCGCTCTCGCTGCACTGACTCGTCAACTGATAAGGTGAAGGTGAGACTCTGCCGAGCGTAGCGGTGGAGGGGTGGGGGAAGAGCAGAGAATCCAGCTCAGGCGGTGGCGCGGAGCATCCCGTCACCTCGCTGTCCCTGCGTCGTGCGAAAATGAGTTTTCACTCTTATTTTAAAATTTATTTTGCGGCGCTCAAGACAACTTTTTAGAAAACTGTTTGGACAGATTTTTTTTAAATACCCTAAGGAAACATCGTGTCAAAATTTTAGGGAAATCGCTTCGGCCAATTTTCGGGAAATAGAAAAAACATTTAGGAGGGACGACAGCTTTATATATATAATATAATATCTGAAATAGTAGTGTCGAATACTTTAATATTAACTCAACCATAAAATCATTCAGCAAAACTCAGAGAAATCAGCGAGACTCAGTGAAATCACGCGTTAGGTAAAATCATTCAGAGAAATCGAAAACTAGCTCAATTGCTTTAAAAAAATCTTTAGTCACGATTGTTATAATGCAAACAAAAAATCTGTGCTTCTTCATTTAAGTTCGATACCTTTTTTTTTTTTTTTACTCCTATTTATTGCGTTCCCGAACCCCGATACCTTGAAAATGTACACTGACTTTTAATACACTAGCCGTTCCATGCACCCTACGGGCGCCCTCCACGGCCAGCATTCTAGGGTTACGGGCTAGTTGGTACCTACTTGGTAAAAAATGATAAAATGAAACGGAGTATTGGTGCTGAGAATTAAAGAGATGAAAATGTAAGAATGTGAGCGCAAAGCGCTTGCACTTTCTCGTATTAAATAAATAAATAAAAAAAAGATATTGCCGGGCAATGCGTAAAAAGAACTAATAAGACGCGGAGGATACCAAAATAAAAGCGTTGAAATCGAAGAGGAATTATAAAAGAGAAGCGAGTGCTTAAAGGTTACATATAACGGTGACAATTCACGGAAAAAATAAATGCACAATGCGCTAAGAATGTTTTCTTAAAAAAAAAAAAATAATAATAATAAAATAAAAAAAAAATTAAATCAAGAGCATACTGCAAAATATTAGGGACGTTATTCAACGATCCCGAGTGATTTAAGTCGAAATGATAAAAATTTAAAGAATAAAATGAAAAGAGAGGAAAGAAGAAGAAAGGCAAACGAATGGTTAATACGAAGAATGGGAGTGCGTTAGTCGAGAGAGATGAGCGCGAGCGTCCGTAAGGAATGAGAGAGAAGGTTGCGGGTACGGGCGAGTGACAGAAAAATTTTGGAGAAAGAACGAAGTAATCAGTGCGCAAGAGATGAGCGACGAACGAACCTCCCCCCTTCACCGCTCTCGCTGCACTGACTCGTCAACTGATAAGGTGAGACTCTGCCGAGCGTAGAGTGGAGGGGAGGGGCAGATCAGTGAATCCAGCTCAGGCGATGGCGCGGAGCATCGCGTCACCTCGCTGTCCGAGCGTCGTGCGAAAATGAGTTTTCACTCATATTTTAAAATTCATTTTGCGGCGCTCACAGACGACTTTTTCAAAAACTGTTCGGACAGATTTTTTCTAAATACCCTAAGGAATCATCGTGTCAAATTTGAGGGAAATCGCTTCGGCCAATTTTCGGGAAATAGAAAAAACATTTAGGAGGGACGACAGCTTTATATATATATATATAAAATAAACAAGTTCAATTCTTCGTCGTAAAAACGAGTCATTAAAACGTAGTAAAAATTTTCTAAGCTGTATAAAAAGGAGTATAGCATAGACCAATAAAATCGTTACTCACTTTTAGTCATGAAATCCAATTTTAGTTTTTACATCTTCAATTCGTCATGAAATCCAATCTCAGTTTTTGAATTCCAATTTTAGTCGCGCAATCAAATTTCAGTTTTTAGATCTTCATTTTAGTCATGAAATTGATGAAATCCAATTTTAAATGCATCAAATCCACTTTCAGTTATAAAATCCACTTCCAGCTGTTGCTTCGCGTTGCGATGTTTATCAAGCGCGGAGCCGCGCACATGTCTTAACAACTCGCGCGCAGTAGATGACTAGACTAACTGAAATTCCCAAGACGCATCAGTGTAGTTGTGGTTGAGTCGTAAAAATTGATAACGCGCTAAAAAAAAAAAAAAAGAAAAGAAAAAGACAGCGCCCTGAAAACTCCAACGCACTCTACCGGCGCTTGAGCGAATTAATCGATTTGCTAATCTTGATAGAGATGACCAAACGACAAACGTCTCGGCCTTGTACTTGATATGTCTTTTTCTCTCTCTCCAACCGTTTGAACGAACGTGTTAGAAAAGGATCATTTGAAGAATGATCATTGAAAGCGGTGGTACTCCTCGAACTTTGTAGTTTCGAAATAAAAATACACCCTACATCCAGTGGCGGCTCGTGCGATTTGACAACCATTATTTTTTTCCATTTAAACTTATGCAAAAGTATCGATATCTTGGGGGTGCAATGGGGCAGTTGCAAGGGTCTGAAATGCTGTGTTTTTTATGAAGAAAATGATAGTATTCGATGAGCTGAGAACAATGGTGCCTTTGGTTTTTTCCTAGGTGTCCCGGTTTCGGAGATACACACTTGTAAAGTTGTAAAAAATCGGGTGTGTAGTGACGTCACTACGCGGAATTCCCATTTAAAACAATGTATTTTGGGCCAAAATCTCATCTCCGGAACAATGGGACTTAACTAGAAACCAAAGGCATCTTTGTTCTCAGCTCATCAAGTACTTTCATTTTCTTTATAAAAAACACAACATTTTAGACCCTTGCAACTGCCTCATTGCACCTCCTGTAGATCGATTGTTTTACATAGGTTTTAAATGAAGGGATTGCGTTGTTGCCATATTGCACGAGCCGCCACTACCTACATCCTGGTTCGAAAGGGGGGGGGGTTACAAAATATGGTAGAGAAAAATGTGAAAAACAAAGGATAATGCCGAACGAACTGTTTCTCCCTCTAAGACTAGGTCTTGTGACCGCGGGCGAAACGATTCTGTCAACTTGAGAAAAACTATCATCAATGAAAATAATGTTTTATGGGGCTCTTGCAAAATTTCGCTACAGGGGATTGAAGATTTGATTTTTCCATACAAATCTGTGAAAATGACGATGATTACACTAAAAATTACAACATTCGCTCTCAAAATTGAGCTTAATGGCGGAGAGACGCAGGTATCATGGGAGATTCCAATCTAAACTGAGATAAAAAATCAAATAAATGGTAGAGAAAAATGTGAAAAACAAGGGATAGTGAACGAACTGTTTCTCCCTCTAAGACTAGGTCTTGTGACCGCGGGCGAAATGATTCTGTCAACTTGAGAAAAACTATCATCAATGAAAATAATGTTTTATGGGGCTCTTGCAAAATTTCGCTACAGGGGATTGAAGATTTGATTTTTCCATACAAATCTGTGAAAATGACGATGATTACACTAAAAATTACAACATTCGCTCTCAAAATTGAGCTTAATGGCGGAGAGACGCAGGTATCATGGGAGATTCCAATCTAAACTGAGATAAAAAATCAAATAAATGGTAGAGAAAAATGTGAAAAACAAGGGATAGTGAACGAACTGTTTCTCCCTCTAAGACTAGGTCTTGTGACCGCGGGCGAAACGATTCTGTCAACTTGAGAAAAACTATCATCAATGAAAATAATGTTTTATGGGGCTCTTGCAAAATTTCGCTACAGGGGATTGAAGATTTGATTTTTCCATACAAATCTGTGAAAATGACGATGATTACACTAAAAATTACAACATTCGCTCTCAAAATTGAGCTTAATGGCGGAGAGACGCAGGTATCATGGGAGATTCCAATATAAACTGAGATAAAAAATCAAATAAATGGTAGAGAAAAATATGAAAAACAAGGGATAGTGAACGAACTGTTTCTCCCTCTAAGACTAGGTCTTGTGACCGCGGGCGAAACGATTCTGTCAACTTGAGAAAAACTATCATCAATGAAAATAATGTTTTATGGGGCTCTTGAAAAATTTTCGCTACAGGGGATTGAAGATTTGATTTTTCCATACAAATCTGTGAAAATGACGATGATTACACTAAAAATTACAACATTCGCTCTCAAAATTGAGCTTAATGGCGGAGTGACGCAGGATTCATGGGAGATTCCTATCTAACAAGGGGAGGCTCAGAAGTCGCCGCCTCCGATTTTGAAAACAATTGCACGAAAATGTAGCTAAAGTAAAACTATTAGACCCGTGTTTCTCACTTTTTGCCAATGGGCCTTCCTAAAGCGTCAGGAATTTTTTGAAAGTTGCCGAAATTCACGTAAATATTCGGAACCCTCTCCGCTCGGGTTTTTTACGTGAATTTCGGCAACTTTAAAAAAATTCCTGACGCTTTAGGAAGGCCCATTGGCAAAAAGTGAGAAACACGGGTCTAATAGTTTTACTTTAGCTACATTTTCGTGCAATTGTTTTCAAAATCGGAGGCGGCGACTTCTGAGCCTCCCCTTGGAAGCAGAGACAATTCTCTGTGTTTCGTAGAGAAAATGACAAATTAGACAGGAATCTCCCATGATACCTGCGTTGTACCACTATTACGATCTTGCCGTTACAGTAGTAGTAATGCGAGTTTATTACGGAATTTTAGACTTTTTTATTGTGATTTTCGCTGGTTTTTACATCAGATTGAACTATTCATCTGCTCACAGAAAAAGTTTGCAAGAGCTCCATTGGAAAAAAAATTACAATACTTTCTCTACCCTACGGGGAGTGAGAAAGTAAAAAAAAAAAAAAAAAAAAAAAAAAAAAAAAAAAAAAAAAAAAAAAGGACATGTAAAGAAATAAACAAATAAATAGATAAGTAAGAAGTAAAGAAATAAAACAAATATTATCATTTGTCCAAGTGAAAAGGAATAGCTAATGTATTTACTTCTTGGTTATTCAATAGGAAAATGTGTACTCTTTTTACAAGTCCGATATCCAATGTGTCCGATGTTTGGCTTCCATCCATACACAGTAGCGTAGCTAGCTGAGCGAGCGCCCCACACTGGTCTACGCAAGCCAGCTAGCTAGACAAAAGTCCCCTAATGCAGTTGCCGTGGTCAAAATTGACAATTGGTTATTTTTCTGGTTTCTCAGCCGTCAGTGCAATAGAACATGAAATTTTCAGTCCGTTATCCTCCATTTTGACCGTTTTTTGAAAAAAAATCGGGTATTCCAATTTTTTGAAAAATCGATAAAATTTTGAGGGCCAGAAATTAAGTATGGGCAAATTTTTGGGAACTGCCGTATTTTTATCCTTATAGTGCTCGTTTAGTAGAACATTTTGCACCCAAAGTTTATTAAATTTGGTTCATTTAAAGGGGAGCAACGAATTTTGGAAAATGGGTGGATATCGAACTTTGAACTTCGATATATCGAATACGACAAAAGGTATCGAACTTTGGTTTGTGCCAAAATGCTTAGAATTTTATGTTCTTTCTAAGTATGCAAAAAATCATGGGGTCCCTATTTGAAATATTCGATTTAGCCCCCCCCCGCCCGACCCCGTGACCCCTTCCCACACCCCCCCCCCCTAAAATGAGGGGGGCACCCAACATAGCCAAACAGATGAGCCCTCTGAATAAAAAAGATTGGCAGAAACCGATTCTCTAAATATGAATCAGGAAAAAAATTTGAGGGAGGTTGTGCGTTACTTTTGCCCACCCCTGTGTAAGATGCCAATATTTGAACGTGGAGGGTTCAGATAGTTGATGGTAGTGTGGGGGGGGTGTTCCCCGCTCAATATTTTTCTTGAGTCGGAAGTTTCAAGATCACAGAGAATCTATGTAGTGTAAAATTTTACGAGTTCCAAACGGTTTTCACAGTTATTATAGTTTTTTACTGTTTTGATGATTGAAGATTGTTCGTCCACGTCAACGGCAAAATCCCCCATTATCCGCTGAGTTCTCCAAGGGAAAAAAATCATAACTTGTAAGGACGACAAAAGACGACATTCGCATATTGAAAAACGTGTTCCCAGAGGTCTTAGGAACATTTCCTTGCCACTCTAAGCGTGGGCATCCGTGGGCCAAAAAACGTAGGGGGCCTTAAAGCCTAAAATTCTCGTCAATTTTGAGTAAAATTGGTACCGACCTTATACAGTCTCTAAAAACTCCAAATTATTGACTTAAATGAAATATATATAGATGAATGTATTCGCCTTATCATCAGGAAGGATCAACAAGTTCTAAGTTTGAACAAAAATAAAGTAACTAAGTAAAAATCGTACTTTTTGTCTGGGGATTGCAATGGCTAGAAACCAATAGCACCTTAAAGTATACAAACACACCTTGCGCGCGTTGCTTTAAACGCATGTTGCAACCTTACCAAACATGATCGGTCGGAAAAATTTGAGATGCAGATGCACTAAGATATGGGGAATCACACTACGTTGTCAGATTTCCGTTTTTCCGACCTCCAAAAATCGACTTTTGTCTAGCTAGATAGTCCAGTGGCGTCGCGTCCATGAGTGCACATGAGCACGTGGACCCCCTGAGCCGAGAGAACGGCAAAACTTTATTTAACCCTTATTGAGAGAGAAATAATTCCAAACCATGAACGATCAGTGCGTGGAAAGAGACCGATCAGGAGCCAGCCTTCCGCTAGCATTCAGTATGAGGCGACGAGAGAGAAGTACCGCGCCCCGGCCGCGGCCGCACTGTGGAGCCGATTGTATGAAAATCGGAAATAATTCTGTAACTGTAACGGATTTCAATGAAATTTTGTATGTGAGCTTGTGTGGACTCAGGGGTCATATTCCAGCCATCAAAAATGATGGATGACATATTTACTCAAAATTAGGGGCCTCCTCCCCCCCAATATTTTTTGGTTTTTTGAAACCCCCATCATGTGGCATATCGGTGAAAACAGAATGAAAAACTAAGATTTTTGGTGCAAAGTACATTTCTCTGCCTTAATTTGTTAGAGAGATATTGGCAAAAAAACCACCTGAAAATAGTGAAAGTTTACTAAATTTTGGGGAAAATGCTCATAAAACTTAAGAATGGGATAGAAACTAAAACCCTGAGGACTTATTCTAGCTACCCGTGGTAAGTATCCGTGAAACCAACATTTTGGAGTCATTTTTAGGGACAGGGGGCTCCAAAATTGTCCAATAACAAAGGTGATCAGTGAGCTCCATATTTTTTAATAACAAAAATTGAGACAACACTACGCATAACTTTCAAAGTTATCTAGTTATTTGCATTTAAGTAGATGAAATCCAGTGTTGCCAAATTGTGGATTTCGATTTTTCCATTTTACTCCATGTATTTTTTTTTTTTTATTTTAATGCAACATTTGGCAACAATGGTAAATTTCCACATTTTGCAGCAGCAGTTATGCCTACATGGGATACCTTGCGTTTGCTCACTGCACTTTTTCTCATCGAAACAGGTGTGGGAACAGTTTTGCCATTTCTTATTTAACTTTCAACTGCGATGCCCGCGCGCAGAACTTGCATTTACCTATGTGAAAAAAGATGTAAACAAATCGGACCCCCGATTATTAAAAAATCGATATCTCCAAAAGTGCACGAAAAGAGCAGTTTAAATTTTCAGGGCTTCTTCCTAATGGTATTGACTATCAGAAAATCAATATTAGAACTTGGAGCCTCTTGGAGCTTTTTTTTGCGAATCCATTAAACTTTAAATTTGACTAATCTTTACCCTCCCACTTAAATAATTAATTTCGTCACTTTGAAATATTTTTTTCTAAACTTCCTACATATGAATCGAAAGCTCTAAAGACGCACTTTCGAGACATGCTTACAGATATTTGTCAATATCTAAAGCAAAAGTGCAAAAATCAAAAAATCAAACATAAAAAAATGCCTGAAATTTGGTATTTTCAGATAAGCTGAGTTCGGAGCTTATTTTCTCCTTTCTGAATTTTTTTTTGGGCAAAACTGTGTTTGGATATCAACCTACATACCCTGGACTAAAGTTTTACCGAATGGTTTTATCTCCCCTGCATACTTCATTTTAGGGATTTTTTCCTCAGTCGGCCCCAGTGTGGGCCGCCTCCACTGCCACGTATACGAAGCGGATAGCTAGCCGAGAGAGTTCCGTACACAGCACGAACTCGGCCGATACACGCTGTGTGTAGTGGCAGTCTGACCCGTGGGCATATTTTCGATCTAAACGTTCGCTGAGAAACCTCGTCCTCGTGCACTCAGATTTGTGCACGAAGCCGAGGAGAAGTGTCCAGCGAGCTACTCCCACCACCAGAAAACCGGTTCCCCTTCCACTGCTCGCTCACTGCTCAGCTCACTCTCTCAGTCCACGACTCTGCGTCTGCGCTGCGTATTGTGCGAGTCTCCCATTTCTGCCATTTCTCACTCATTCTCGTTGCAGCAAGTGAGCACACTGCGCTCGGCTATCTTGGCTTGTCTTTAAATTATATGTATTAATATACGTGTAGCTAAAAAAAAAAGAAATAAGGGCAGCAGAAATCATTGATTTATGTAGGCAGTCTCAACCCTGCAAAGACAAGGAGGTATTTTTTTTTATTTTTCTAAGAAAATATAGGATTTATTGCAGGTCAAAATATTGCCTGAAACTACTCAAAATTGCCCATAGGTAAACCTCCAATTCCAAAAAATTTTCGGGGGAGGACCCCCGGACCCCCCTTTTTGTCCTGAGGGGTATTCCATACCCCCCAAACCCCCCGGAAATATGTGCACTACCTATTAAAAATCCACGCGACGCCACTGCTAGATACCCATTGTAGACCATAGTGCGCCCCCCTGCCGATTCGAATGGTGCACCCCTCTTTTTTAAGGAAAAAATTGGCCGCTTCGGTGGCTTCGGTGGCCCCTTTGGCCCTTTCACACCCGTACAAGTCGGAGCCTTTTTCGGAAAAATTCCTTTCTTTAAAAATTATTGTAAATTAATGTGGAAAAATTATGTTTATTTATTCACAATGCTAAAACTAAATAAGGAATCACTATCATGAGTTTGAAAAAGCTCCGAGCTTTGTGAACGTGAATTTTAGCAGAAGCACGTTGAGCCTTTACATTGCTTTCTCCCTACTTTTCTTAGCTTCTATTTTTCTCAATATGTTCTCCTTTCTTTCCTTTTCTCCTTTTCATTTCTCCTTTTCGCTATTCCTCTTTCGCTTCTCAAAATGTTTGCGCTTCCCGATGCGGTGCCCCCCCCCCGCCCGGCGGGGTCAGCGAGGCCTACAGCTACGTCACTGCCCATACACTGTTAAAAATCGATCAAAAAATCTGGGATGAAAATCAGAGCGAACGTAAAAATTAGGGTACATTCTACTCTAATGCGCAGTACAAATTGAGCGTGCCGGGAGTAAAGGGTGGAAAATACTATTGAATATGGTGTGTGCACCTCCTTCAAAAGTACAAGTATCATCATTTTTAACTCTGGAGGAGTGAAAATTATGACTATATATCTCTTCCCACCTTTTCGCACTATTTTTCACTCCACAGAAATCTCAATGTAACCAGAGTTGGACAGAACATTTCTAATAGTGCATAGTTGGCCTTTTCTTGACACATGTGTTTGAATGAGTACGGAGGGAAGAGAGACGAACTAAGTCAACTACCCACTTTGTGACGTTTTTAAACTTCATCGATGATTCTGCTTCCCGCTATTTCTCCAAGGCCTTGAACTTGAACTTGGTGATTTGTTTACATGTAGGGATGTAGTTTAGGACTAAAGGAGTGAGTGGAGATAGAAACTCAGACTGACGCACAGTGGTTAAGAGTATAGAAATTTACCGAACACTATTTTCACGGAAAAAAAAAAAACCTTTTATTCTGAATACTAGTTTGCAAAGATAACTAAAAAAACTAGTTTAATTTTTAAATTTGTATCGCTTAAAGTTCGTCAGATGACAAATAGTTTCTGGTCAATGGTTACAAAATATCAACAGTAAAACATCTCTGAAGCAAAAAACCGAACCTTTTTCACGTCCAGAAAAATCTATGATTTGATCCACTGTGTAGCGACGAGTGTCATTGATCTTGAAACCATTTGAACGATATAATTTTTGCACGAAAAAAAAAAAAGACTGGTTGAATCTACCGTCCAGCGGCGGGTCTTGCGTTTTGGCAACAGGGGTTTTCCCTCCATTTAAATCTATGAAAAACAATCGATGTCAACTCGATTGTTTAACATAGAATCAAATGGATGAAAACATTGTTGCCAAATCGCAATAAGAGCCGCCGCTGCTACCGTCTGCGCTGATTTTGGAGAAAGCTATAAAGTAGATGATAAACGCAACGTATATTATGGTAAATGGGGCTCTTGCGAACTTTTGCTACACGGGATTGAAAAGTTGATTCTTGCATAAAAACCTGTAAAAATGACAATGAGTACACTAAAAAATCACGAAATTCACTCTCAGAATCAGGCTTAATGGCGGAGAGACGCACACGGAAAAAAATTCACGGGTACGGTTACTATAAAAGACGGGCGCGGGAACCGTGAATCACGGGTAAAAGTTGGACGCCGTCCAGACACAGTTACGACCCCCGGGAATGTACGGTTCAGAGCGAAACCGTATTTTCAGGGGCGCCGGGGGGTTAAAAAGGGAAAGATGATTCATCCGGGATTTGATCCCGCAACGTTCCGATTCGCAGTCCAGTGTCTTGTCCACTACACCGCGCTGACCGCATGGAGAAGGGAGAGGAAACTCCAGTATATAAAGAAGCAGATGTCGCGAGGTGGCGGTAGCACCGAAGCACTCGAGTAACCGTACTTCCGGGTTGTGCCACCGTAAATTACGGGTGTCACGACCATAATTATTACGGGCATTCCGACCGTTTTTTTTTGGCTATGGCACCTGTGAAACACGGCTACCCTAGCTGTCTTTTTACGGTTAGTAAATGAACCGGCGTGGATGGTTGTCACACCCGTACAGTTTTTTTTTTCCGTGCAGGTATACCATGGGAGATTCCAATCTGAATTGAGACATACCTCGGTTTTTCCCAAAGAGAAAGTGGCATATTAGATACGAATCCCCCATGATACCTGTGCCGAACCGCCCTTACGATCTTCCCATTATGTAGGTTATGTAGGTTTATTATAAATTTTAGACTTACCCGTGTGATTTTCGTGATTTTTCTGGTTTTTACAAAAAATGTAAATTCATTTGCTCACAGCAAAATTTTGCAAGGGCCCCATTAAGTTAACTTGTTGGTGCTTTTTACCATCATTTAGGAAATTTGTCATGCTGGATAGCTGAGTCCAAAATCAGCTATGCAAATGGAAAATTTTACCAGTTTTTTTTTTCCTGTATGAATGATCTTTTTTTAAATTAAATGGGACCGCAATACACTATGTTTTAGTAGAGCGATATAGTATCAGTGGCGGCTCGTAAAATTTGGGCAACCGTGTCCTCCTCCTTTTTAAACCCAAATGTAAAACAATCGATTCTCCCGGAGGCTGCCAGCCTCCTCAAGAATCGATTATTTTCCAACGTTTAAATGGAAAACTTGCATGGTTCCCAAATATCACGAGCCGCTACAGATATGTTTGTATCGATTGTCGTCCGAGGACCTCTGGGCCCAAACACTCTGATTCGGTGACTCAAAGTTTTTTCTTCCTATAAGCGCTTTTGACCGGAAAGTTAGGCCATATTAAAAAAAAAAATGGGGCTCTTGCAAACTTTTGTGACGGGGGTTTAAAAGAGTTGTTCTTGCACTAAAAAAAAAAACCGAATGTAATATTACCATCCAGCGAATGGACCGTTTCTGGTAATATAACCAGAATTATCGTGTTACAGTGGAAGGGCGTAGTAATATTGCTGTAGCTCCTGTCATTTACCAGAAGTTCTGATAGTCATTTACCAGAATGGAGGGTAGCTCCTCAGTTTGGTTAAATAATTAGATGAGTGATTCAATAACAAGCCTAGGATAATAATTTTATCACATATTCAGTTAACAAACTGCACGTAATGATATTACCAAAAGCTAACTTTAATACCAGAATGACTATGATCCGAGTCATAAAGCTACTATCCGTGCCAAAAATTCAAAACACCGAAAAATTTTTTGTACTATACATCGTACCACCAAAAAATGATGCCGTATCGTACGAGAGAAGTACTTCAAATTCCGAAAGTCCAAGATGGCGGCGATATGCTTATCCCAGTTTTCAACGGATTTGCACCAAACTTGATACTCGGAGATATTTTCACTCGGGGAAACCGAATCTGCCATCTGCTTTTTATTTAAATTTTGAAAATCAAAGATGGGGCGATGTGCATATCACGTCCAACTTGCCAAGTTTTAAACGGTTTTACATAAAAATTGGTTAGCAGAGGTGTATTTACGCGAGAAAACCAAATCTGCATTTATTTTTCAAATTTCGTAAATCCAAGATGGCGGCGATATGATTATCACGACTAATTGCCTACTATTCGACGGATTCGCACGAAATTTGATACTGGGAGATATTTTCACGCAAGGAACCCGAATCTGCCATATTTTATTTAAATTTATAAAAAATCCAAGATGGCGGCGATATGCAAATCTGTTTAATATGCCTAGTTATCAACGGTTTTTCATGATATTTGGTATCCGAGGGTATGTTTACGTAAAAAAACTAAACCTGCTCCCTTTTTTCTCAAGTGTTAAAAATCCAAAATGGCGGTGATATCCTTATCATGATTAACTTGCTAAGTTTTCAACGGTTTTACATGAAATTTGGTTGCCGGGGATATTTTTACGCTAGAAACCCGAATCTGCGTCCATTTTTCAAAATTCAAAATCCATTATGGCGGCGAATGCAAAAGTCGCAGCATCATTTAAAAATTGTCCAAATTGAACGAACGAATTTTGGGGTAGAAAATAATCTACACCGTAAGCACTCTGCGATGGGCTTGGCCCGATCCCCAAAAATTTGTTTTAAAATTTGATTTTTAGGCCTAATAAAAAATTCGAAAATTTTGGATGATTTTGAACCCCATTTTGGGTATCGGCGCCAAGCCCATCGTAAAGTGCTTGCTGTGTAGATTATTTTTTTACCCGAAGTTTGTTAAATTTGGACAATATGAAGTGACGCTGCGATTATATGCATTTCACCGCCATATTGGATTTTAAATTTTTGAAAAATGGATGCAGATTCGGGTTTCTCGCGAGAAAACACCCCCGGAAACCAAATTTCATGTAAATCCGTTGAAATCTAGGAAAGTTAGACGTGATAAGCACATCGCCGCCATCTTTGATTTTCAAAATTTAAATAGTAGATGGCCGATTCGACTTCCTCGTGTGAAAATACCACTGGATGCTAAATTCTTTGAAAATCCGTTGAAAACTAAGCAAGTTAGTCATGATGAGGATATCACCGCCTTTTTGGATTTTTGACATTTGAAAAAAAGGTAGCAGATTCAGTTTTCTTACGAAAATATACCCTCGGATACCAAATATCATGAAAATCCTTTGATAACTAGGCATATTAGACATGATATGCATATCGCCGCCATCTTGGATCTTCAAAATTTAAATAACAGATGGCAGATTTGGCTTCCTCGTGTGGAAATATCCTCCAGTATCAAATTTCGTGCAAATCCGTTGAAAAGTAGGCAAGTTAGTCGTGATAAGCATATCGCCGCCATCTTGGTTTTTCAAAATTTGAAAAATGGATAGCAGAATCGGACCCCCGACCAATTTTACTCGGGACTCCCAAATTTTTCACGCCGATCGGACTAAAACCCGACCGTATTTTCCAAAATGAACGTCCGAAAAACTTTATACTTGAAATTCGTCGGGAGTCCTCAATTGTCAGGACAGTGTAATGGTTAGGCCCTAGGCTGGGAAATTTGGTAGGTCGCGGGTTCGATTCCCGGTGGGGGCGACAAACTTTGTCTCGAATTTGAGAGAGACAGCTGCAGGGAAAATCACCAAAAATTTAAATTAAATTTTTATCGATTTATTTTTCCCAACCCCCCCCCCCCCCCTCCATCCTACTCCACCGCCCTTTCACTTCCAACTCCCCCCCCCCAGAGGTAACGTAGCATTATGATGTACTATAATTACTAGTCATTTGGAGGAGGGTTTTTTTAATGATAAATTCTGGTGGAAACACAACTAGAATTGGATGGTAACCCTCCCAGACTGCCCCGGGTTCACATACAGTGACCATTCTGGAAATTTTTGGAAATTTTAACCAGAATCAGTAATATTATCATCTTTTTTTTTTTCAGTGTGCATAAAAACCTGTAAAAATGACAATGAGTACACAAAAAATCACAAAATTCACTCTCAGAATGGGGCTTAGTGGCGGAAAGACGCAGGTACCATGGGAGATTCCGACCTAAATTAAGACATATTCTATGTTTCCGTAGAGAAAGTGACTTTGAACCGCCATTACGATCATGCCTTAAAGTATGGGTTTAGTACTGACTTTTAACTTTCTAAGTGCAATTTTCGTGATTTTCGCTGGTTTTTACATAAGATTAGACTATTTCTTTGCCCACAGCAAAAGTTTGCAAGAGCCCCATTGATGGTGTATACCGTCGACTTGTGATTATGAATTCTACGTCCTCGAAAATCTTTAACTATGCCTAGTTCCTTGGCTAAAATTGCCGAAAACATCAAGATATTACAGATTAAATTATGCATTCTGAGGTTGGAATCACTTAAAGTCTCGCCCCATTCCACAAAACAACAACAACAACTTTTGGGTGGAAAAACTGGATCCTCTCTATTTAAACCTGCCGAAAATAATTGATCTTCACTGAATCCGTGAGAAATCGATACGTTTGCGTAGGTTAATTTTTTTTCCTCACTTGAAAAACTGTTGGCCGGTCTCCGTAAAAAACGCCTGCAGAATGGCCGTGATGCAACGTGCGGTATACTCTGGTGACCGTAAACATTGTTGTTATTCATGTTGTTTGAAATGAGGTTGGATTCTCTGCAGCATCTAAATTTTTTTCATTTAATAGCCGATGAAACGATTAAATTTACTTAGATTTTCAGATTCACGTTCAAAATATACCCAGAGCTGATTAAACTTCCCTGACACTTTATTAATCTTATTAATTTAGGGCCATTCCATATCAAACTGAGCCTGGGCATGAAAATTTAAAAAAGGAAACAAAGAATAAATAAAGGGTTAATAAATGTTAGGCTATCAAAAATTTCATTTTTTTACTTTAATTTTGATCCTAATCAAAAATTTCTCTTGGAGAAGGGTAGACAACATCCTCTGTAGAATTTATTTCACTCAAATGGTTTGGAACACACTGCAGCACAGAATTGATTCCCAAAATATCAGCTTTGGCCATCATAAGAAAAAAAGGGTCTAGTAAGCCTTATATCCCTTAATAATCCCATTATTTATTTAATCTCCCTCTTATTCATGAAAAACTAATCTTAAAACATATAATTTACTTAAAAAATCATTAAAAAATCTTATTTATACCCACTTGTGCATAATGATTTCGCACGCGTAGCATCCGTTACAAATGGCTGTAGCATCCGTTACATGGACTTTAATTTTTTTAAAGCTTAATTTTGATGAAAATGAAAATGTCTGCACAGGAGATTGTCCCACATACCCTTGGCTATCACTCAGAGTTTTTGATCAGTCCAATTCACAGAGTTTTGACTTTGATTATCATGCGGCAAAACTGAAGCTCAAACGGCGTAGCATCCGCTACGCTCATTGTATCAACAATAACTTGGTGAAATATGGTTGAAACCTTAATAACCTGCATATGAAAATGTTCTACTAAGTGAATGGCATGTCTTTGCATAACTTTTATCAAGCCAAAAAATAATAAAACTACAAAAAAATTCATTTAAGTGCGTGCAACTGTATAGCATCCGTTACCGTGGAATGGCCTTTTAGTTAGGGGCGTTGCTGTCAAACCGCAATGGGTCTGTTGCAAACTTTTGCAACAGCGATAAAAAGTGTTTACTCCAATGTAAAATCGCCTGAAAAGTCCATTGGTGGCATCATAAAGTCAATAACTACAATATTAAACTCACAAGAGGCGTTTATCGAAATCCAAGATGGCGGCAAAATATCGAGGAATCTGAATGTATGCACCGTGATCATCCAAGGATTGCCAACTTCGACAACCTCACTGCAGGTAGAGGTTATGTGTTTATTTACATTGTGATTGGTTGTGATGGATATTGTGAGGTTGGCTATCCTTGGATGTTCGTGGTGCATGCATACAGATTGCTCGATATTTTGCCGCCATCTTAGATTTCATTAAACGCATTTTGTGAGTTTATTGTTGCATTTCATTACTTTCTGATGCCATCATTGGACTTTTCAGGCGATTTTACATTAGATTGCTCACTCTATAGCGCTGTAGCAAAAGTTTGCAACAGACCCATTCAAACAACAGTAGTAACAATGTTTACGGTCACCAGCGTACGCCATTTTGCATACTTCGTAGGAGTCGAACAACACTTTTGAATACTTATGCTTATTATAAATTGCTTAGTACATATCTCTTGGGCTTATTGTTAGTAATCTCTGCTTGTACATAATTCAAACAATATATACAAAGTTGCCAGCAGCGTATGCGCGGCTATCGGCATAGCTATTTAAATATAAGTACAAATAAATTGTTTTTCACTGTTTACAAATGAAAGGGGGGGAAAATATATAAAGAGGCTATAGTAAAATAGTAAATAGTCAATTCAAATGGTAATACTTAAAACCTGGTTGCCAAATAGCACGAGTCGTCACTAATCTGATACAGCGGTAGCTCTGCTGCCAAAATATAACAAAACCGTTTCCGTCCGGCAGACCGAGCAAATTTCACGAGGAGGGGGATCTTGAAAAAGCAGCTACTTCAGGGCTGCCGTTTTGCGTATAATCAATGCTATTTTTCAATTCACCGATAATTCCACCGGTTGAGAAAAGATTACACAGTTCAGTTCAGTGCATAACTGTAATAAACTAAAATACTCGCGTCTGTAATCTTTTCTCAACCGGTGGAGTAGTCGGTGACTTTGAAAAACTTGCGGATATTTTAACTAATCAACGGAGTTTCCACCGATTAAGGAAAGATCACAGATCAGAGTATTTTCGCGCATTACAGTCATACACTGAACTGAACTGTGTTATCTTTCTTCAACCGGTGGAATCATCGGTGAATAGAAACATAGCATTGATTATATACGCAAAACGGCAGCCCTGAGCTACTTGACCCAAACAGCGTGATTGCTGACCTGGTCCAATTGAAAATAATGAGCTCTTAATTACCATGGGTCCTTCTTAATGTCTGTTTTGATAGTAGGATATGGACTGGCAAAGTGTATTGCCTTCATGAACCAGTGATGGGCAAAAATCATATTTTGAATAACCATGAATAATTAACTAAAATAATTCTCATTATTCTCATGTTATAATCCTATATTAATAAATCAAAGTTTTAACATTACCAGTTATTTGTCTTAGGCACATGAATATGCTGGTAGTGTCAAAACTTCGATTTACAAATAGGAATAACATGAAAAAAATGCAAATAATTTTAGTTAATTATTCATGGTTCAAAAAATGATTATTGCCTATCACTGTCATGAACTAGGTACACATGTTTTTTTAAGTGAGGGCAGATCGGCGAGCTTCGTCATAGCGAGGCCCATGGACGGAGCCAGCAATTCGGCAACCGTGGATTCTTTCCATTTGAAAGTATGAGAAACAATCGATTCTTCAGGGAATCATGGCTTCAATTCTAATCGATTGTTTCTCATACATTCAATGGGAAAAATGCACAGTTGCCAAATTGCGCGAGACCTCACGCTCATAAATATCATAAAGTCAGCAACAAAAACGACATAATGTGTCCGCGACATTCACCCTCCATCAGTGTTAATTTAACTAATTTTTAGTGTTTCAGAATAATTCTACGCCTACAATTTCACTTCATAATCGCCATCTAATGTATTTTGAGACGCCGATTTCAAAAATGCTATCAGTTTTCATTGAACTGGCCTAGATTTTACGTAAATTCGAAATTACGTCTTCTTAGCAAAAAATTCGAAATTCTGGAAAAAGTATGAGTTTTGAGTAAAAACTAAAGCCGAATTCGAAATCAGCGGGTCAAAATACAAATGGACACTAACGCGAGAGGGGTGAGAAAGAGGTATCTTGTGATGAGAAAAGCTGGTTTTACGTTCAAAACAGCCGGCCGCACTATGTCGTTAAGGCGTAAAAATCAAATAAATCCCATTTCAAAAAGTGAAAAATAAAAGTGGGGGATTTGTTTGCTCGTTAATTTTAACCTCAAAGTAAAAATATTAATTACAGTTTAATAAATTAAAATAATCTAGATACAGCTTTTTGGCTAATCAGAGACCTTCTCTTTGTTTTCAGTTTAATTGAAAACACCACTTTTCACTATGCAATAATAACAGCAACGTCGAAAAAATGCCACGTTCAACACATCATTTTATTCAGTAAATTCTGCAAAATCAATTCATACAGAACTTCGGACAGAGGGCGTAGCGTGCAATCCGGCAACGTAGCAGTTTACTTATTTAAACCGAAGAAAAAGATCGAAAAAATTGGGTTGAACACCTTCGCTTTCGACCTTTTATACAGGTTTAAATTGACACAGTACAAACTTGCCAAATTGCACGCTAAGCCACTGACTTCGGACGCTATGATTTTGCCCAGGTTTCGATAAAAAAAGGTCCGGAACCTAATGCACGATAGTTAAATCAAAATAGCGTTTCCGCGCTGCGCCAACATTCGGCGATCGGGATCTCGGGCCTTATCTCGAAAATGTTTCAGCTGGCAACTATAGCTTGCATCAAATTGCTGAGTATGCATTTTTAGGCGTGCGACGTAGTCGCCCTATTTGAGGATCACACAGGACAATTCTGAGTTAAATTCATTGCAAGAACACAATATGTGTGCTAAAAATCTTTGTACCGGGTGTACCAGACCACCTGGATGGGGCATTGTTCTTGAAAACTACTGAGCCAAATGGTTTGAAACGAAAAAGTCGGATAGAGAGTCTACCCAAAATTTTCGTTTTTATTGATATTTTCAAAAGCCCCCGATAGCCCATTGGGAAGTTTTTTTTTGGGGGGGGGGGCTTAAACACATTTTTCAAGTTTTCTCGAAAAAGTCTCCAGTAAAGGTATCAAAAAAAGTTCTTATTCGTAAATTAAAGGCAATTGGCAACATCTTTGCTCACATAAACTTTTTCCAAAAACCCCACATTTTTTGAGTTATAGGGGCTTTTTTGAAATTTTTTGAATCGGCCCTTGTGACCTTCCTGTTGACAATTTCTCAAAAATCATAACGGATTCTGAAAGAACAGATCAAGCTTCCGATTGCTGTGCCACATGTTACCTTAAAGTGAAACAATAAGGTGTTTATAGCTAAATCGAAATATTGGGGCTTCAATTGTAGAATTGGCGTGATTCCATAGTTCGAGCGAATTAAGCCCAACAATTTTGATTTGGCAATAAACACCTTATTTTTCCACTTTAAGGTAACATGTAGCTCATCAATCGAAATATCTTAGTCTGTTCTTTCAGTATCTGTAATTATTTTTGAGAAATTGTAAATAGGGTGGTCACCCTTTCAAAAAAAAAATTCAAAAAAGCCCCTATATCTCAAAAAATTTGGGGTTTTTGGAAAAAGTTTATAGGAGCAAAAATGTCGCCAATTGCCTTTAATTTACGAATATGGACTCTACCCTGTGCACTACGGGACATTTTGTTCCAGTGCTGCGAGTTTTTGCGGAAAAAATACACATTTTTCAAACGATTTAATATAAAAGTGTATTTTTTTGCTTCGTATTGCTGCACAGTGCACTGTTAGACATTGTATTCCAGTGCTGTTAGATATAGTGAAAATGATACTTTCCCAAATGATTTAATGTGTTTTTTTGCCAAATCTGACAACACTGCTTTTTAGGTAATCGATAGCAGTCGGTTTCTTTCTGCATAAAAAAAGCCCTTCCAACTGACTCGACTCGAAAAGGTCGCCTGATCGCGCACCAATAAAAAGAAAATATTAGCTCCAATTTCAAGAGCTCCTACGGTAACGCAGAACGCAGTTTTATCATCGACTTTAGATTACATTCCACTTGGCGCATTTGTGTCTCTCGCTATCCTCCGTTGAAACACGTAAGAAAGACAAGCATGGACTATAAGGAATTGCTCCCTCTCTGTCTTTCCTTTTTCACTTTACACGTACAAAGGGAACGAGAGAGATGAATGAGATCCTGACGGCGACAATGCCCCACGCAAGTGTTTTGTTTTCTAACTCTATCCTCCGACTTTTGGTTAAAAGCTGTCATCAAAAGCTATCGACTCTTTTCTACGCAGACTTAATTTAGAAGGAGATTACATGGTCTCGATGGGTTTCAGTGTTTTCCCCTCCTTCAACTTTCGATTTAAAGCAATCGAAAGCTAACAAAACTCTCTCCTTTACGAGCGAAGATTAAAAACCGTTTAGTTTCAATCTCGAGTGTTTATACAAAAGATGTACGAATTGGATACATTCACACCATAAATAGACCTACAAGTTTTTCGACGTTGCCATTCGATCTCAACTATGATAGAAAAGCTAGAAAAGCGAAACTTCTAACAGTCTTGAGAAAGCACCCGGGACCCAGGGCCCCCAGCCAGGGTCCTACGGGGAGGGTGAAAGGAGGGGTCCCCAGACCCCCTACCAACACTTGAAGTTCTAAAGTGGGGCCCCGAAATCCTTATCTACGCCACTGGCCACCAGAAACCACTTTTTCCAAATTTATTTGGAGGGATAGAGGTGGAAGCACAGAATAGTACAATCAGAACGGAAACTCCCATAAGAGCCAATGGAAGCAAGTTTGGAATTTAACGGCACCAATAAGCAACGCTGTGGTCCTATATCCCAACATGGCGGACGTGTGTGATTTGTGTTGAAACTTTTTTATTTCTGTGAATTCTGGAAAGAAATCATAAGTTTCCAGCCTCACTTTTATTCTAATGGCATTTCCGAATGAAAATTTCGCGGATCATGTCCTATCTTTTTTTTTCGCGCGCGAATCCAGATGTATAAACATCCTATATCCCAACATGGCGGACGCGAAATGAATTTGCTTCAAAATCCGACAGAGTTTCCGTTCTGATTGTATTATTCTGTGGTGGAAGGAAGGGTTTCACTTATGATAGCTAAGGATTTCCTCAAAATAATGGACCTCTTGCAAGGTTTTGCTGTAGACAAATTGCCTATCGATTCTGATATAAAATGCTGCAAAAATAACGATGAGACCATTAAATTAAGTCTAAAACTCACTCCTCGCCGAGAAAACTTAACTTGAAATTTCGGATGACCACCCTTGCATGTATGCACCGACCTCGGATTCGGACCCCCAACAAAAGAACAGGACATGAAATTAAGTGCCGTCTTCCTCGGTTATTACACAATGTAGAACTATTCAGTAGCTATCACCATGCTCCTAGTGACAAAATGTGTATAAATGGACCTTTGATTCCTTTAAATTTACTTTCTGGAAGCAAATTCATTAATCTCATTGTTCAAATTCGTAGATTATTTCTTTCGTTTGGGGTCTGAATCCGAGGTTTGTTCATACATGCAAGGCTGGTCACCCGAAAGAGCCTCGCCAAAAAAGGGCCAAATTTGGACCCTTTTTTCGCCCCTCGAAATCCTGGACCAAATATGGCTTAAATTACTCCCTAAGGTGACCTGCACGGGAAAAAAACTACGGTGAAATTAACCATACGATAGCTGATTTTGGCACCTGCTAGATGTTATGGCAATGTTAACCAAAAGTATACTATGTTTTGACTAGGTACTAGGTGATGTTACCTGATTGCATGTCGAATTTACTCAAAGTATCGGTAAATGTACCAATGGTACATTGTACCATACTTCTGGTCAAGTTTACCATAACATCTAGCAGGTGCCAAAATCAGCTATCGTATGGTTAATTTCACCAATCTTTTTTTTCCGTGCGATACTCGTGTTAAACAGGACATGAAATTAAGTGCCGTCTTCCTCGGTTATTACACAATGTAGAACTATTCAATAGCAAATTTCAACACGAGTATCAGGTCACCTTAGGGAGTAATTTAAGCAATATTTGGTCCAGGATTTCGAGGGGCGAAAAAAAGGGTCCAAATTTGGCGAGGCTCTTTCAAGTTAAGTTTTCTCTGCGAGGAGTGAGTTTTAGACTTTTTATTGGTTTCATTGTTATTTTCGCAGCATTTTACATTGGAATTGATACCTACTCCATTTGCCTACAGCAAAGCCATGCAAAGAGCTCCATTACTGAGAAAGTGATGGCAATCATGAATGAGTAACCAACGGTTATTAATTTTCACTCAACTTTCTTCTAATTCCTACAGCTCAATGAGATTTTGACCCGTTAACTTAACCTAACCTAACTCTTATTTAATTTGTTAACAGGTTGATTACAATATGGTCAAATGACTACGTTCGGGTCAAAACTGGTCAAATGACTACGTAAGGTCGGTGCTCTAGTCCTACCGATTTTGACTTCCTAGAGTACCATGATAACAGAGCCTGAGGCTCGACCTCCAGTTAGCTGCTTCAAACCGGTGAGTTTCATTTTTGTTTTTGTTTAGAAGTTACCTTAAAATAGCCTCCACTCCTCTTGAATAATGTTACACGATATGGTAATCAGCACTTTAAACCGCGAAAAAGTCTCGATTAATTGATATGTATGTACCTCTCGAAAAGGATAAGAAAAAACAAAGACATGAGGGTCTTTGTAATTAATGCGTGATTATATGATTCTCTAGTGGGTCCAACCAGTGAATATAAAACAACAGTGGTTTTTTCCCCTTTTGAAATAATTTTCGATTGAGATGAATAAAACAACAGAGGTTTTTTCCCCTTTTGAAATGATTTGCGATTGAGATAAATAAAACTTCTCGATCGGACAAGAGCGGCGGCGGCGCGTCGTGTCAGTCAGCCCGCGGGTCAATGGGACCAAATTGAAGCATTTTTCGGAATAAGGGCCCGTAAGACAAAATGTGCGCTTTTCGGACAAAAGTCTCTATACACTCACAATGCTGATTTTTCAGGGCGAGCACACCAACTATTTTATGAGCCCTTCTTTCAGAAATGGCCTCAATTGCACAGTGGTAGAACATAACCTACGAATTTGAACAATGAGATTAATACACAGAATAAAACTACGGTGAAAATAACCATACGGATACCTGGTTTTGGCACCTGCTAGATGTTATGGTAATGTTAACCAGAAGTATACTATGTTTTGGCTAGGTACTAGGTGATGTTACCTGATTGCATGCTGAATTTACTCAGAGTATCGGTAAAGGTACCATACTTCTGGTCAAGTTTACCATAACATCTAGCAGGTGCCAAAATCAGGTATCCGTATGGTTATTTTCACTAATCTTTTTTTTCCGTGTTTTGCTTTCAAAAAGTAAATTTGATGGAATTAAAGGTCCATTTATACACATTTTGTCACTGAGAGTACGGTGATAACTACAGAAAAGTCTTACGTTGCGTAGTAAACGAGGAAGACGGCACTTAATTGCATGTCCTGTTCTTTTGTTTGGGGTCCGAATCCAAGGTTGGTGCATACATGCAAGGGTGGTCACCTGAAATTTCAAGTTAAGTTTTCTCTACGAGGAGTGAGTTTTATACTTTTTTTAATGGTCTCATTGTTATTTTCGTAGCATTTTGCATCAGAATTGATAGGACATTTGTCTACAGCTAAACCTTGCAAGAGCTCCATTCCCTGGTTATAATGCCTGGTGCAGAGCATAAGTTTGCAACATACCTTTCGTCTTCAGGCGCTATTACTAAAATATGTTTTTTTAATTGCAGTTTTTGGCGACATCATGTGTTATCCCTGTGGCCCTAGTTTTGGGCGCCATGTTTGGCCAGTCTGCGGAGATGCTCCCTCAATTGATGGAGCCCGACAGTTACATCAAAATTACAAGGGACGACGCTACATGGATCGGTAAGAATTACGTCAGAGTCTCTTTAATAAATGGGTGGGTTATCAGTTTCATGAGGGTTGAAATCTATATTTTGTACCGCTTATTCAAAAAGGAAAGAAAAAACAAACAAACAAAAACCACGATAAGCTGAGAATCTTGGTGAATCTTTTGACCCTTTATTTCTTTACGACCACTTTATCGCTCTCTGGCATTTAAATTTTTCTTGGTTAATTCGGATACGGTAGAAAAAGAAGCACTTGATCACCAGGGGCCAAAAAACGTTTGGACCTCACCATTTTCCTCATAGATGTATGGTGTGCACTTACGAGGGGTTTAAACCAGTCCAAAACCCTCATAAGCGATCACCAGTCATCTACACAGATGACCGCCGATGATCGCTCGTAAGTGCCGAAAAAACCAAACATTATTTGGCCCCAGACCCCGAGAGGCCGCAGTATCAGCAGATGACATAATATGTATACTGCAGGTCTTGGACAAAGATGCCTAAACAGGTATACATGCCTAAACAGCAACACACAATTAAATGCCACTTAACCGGTGTATACTATTTGTGCTTTGCGTAATGCAAATGCAGCTAACACACGAACTACTACTTGACTCACGAATTTGGTTGCGTTGCGTATTGCAGATCCCGTCCAGGTATACCTCGTACAGGATATGCATTATGCAATACGAAAAACTCAAACTACTATCACAGAATAATACAATCAGAACGGAAACTCTGTCGGATTTTGAAGCAAATTCATTTCGCGTCCGCCATGTTGGGATATGGGATGTTTACATCTGGATTCGCGCGCGAAGAAAAAAATATAGGACATGGTCCGCGAAATTTTCATTCTGAAATGCCAATAGAATAATAGTGAGGCCGGAAACTTAAGATTTCTTTCCAGAATTTACAGAAATAAATGAGTTTCAACACAAATCACACACGTCCGCCATGTTGGGATATAGGGCCACAGCGTTGCCTATTGGTGCCGTTAAATTCCAAACTTGCTTCCATTGGCTCTTATGAGAGTTTCCGTTCTGATTGTATTATTCTGTGCTACTATTCGACTTGTGGATTAGGTGCATTGCGTATTGCATATCCCATTCAAGGTTTATCCTGTGCAGGATATGCAATAAGCAACACACAAACCACTGTTTAACACATGAATTAGGTCCGTTAGGTGTAACATATGACCTTCAAGTTTATTATGAGCAGGATATGCAATACGCAACACACAAACTACTATATTCATTAACAAATTTAATGAATTAGATGTGTTGCGTAATGCATATACTCTTCAAGTTTATCCTGCTCAGGATATGCAATACGCGACACACAAACTACTATTCATAAACAAATTTAATGAATTAGGTGCGTTGCGTACTGCATATACTCTTCAAGTTTATCCTGCACAGGATATGCAATACGCGACACACAAACTACTATTCATAAACAAATTTAATGAATTAGGTGCGTTGCGTACTGCATATACCCTTCAAGTTTATTCTGTGCAGGATATGCAATACGCAACACACAAACTACTATATTCATTAACAAATTTAATGAATTAGATGTGTTGCGTAATACATATACTCTTCAAGTTTATCCTGCACAGGATATGCAATACGCAACACACAAACTACTATTCATAAACAAATTTAATGAATTAGGTGCGTTGCGTACTGCATATACTCTTCAAGTTTATCCTGCACAGGATATGCAATACGCGACACACAAACTACTATTCATAAACAAATTTAATGAATTAGGTGCGTTGCGTACTGCATATACCCTTCAAGTTTATTCTGTGCAGGATATGCAATACGCAACACACAAACTACTATATTTGACTCATGAATTAAGTGCGTTGAGTATTTTTCATCCCATTCAAGTT
Source organism: Trialeurodes vaporariorum (assembly GCA_011764245.1). Lineage (NCBI taxonomy): Eukaryota > Metazoa > Arthropoda > Insecta > Hemiptera > Aleyrodidae > Trialeurodes > Trialeurodes vaporariorum. The sequence goes on from VMOF01000013.1 coordinate 6,479,707, forward strand.
TCCCTAAAGGCCTCCGTACACGCTCAAAGTAGGATCGTCAAATTGGCATCGGTGAACTGAAAATCCGTCGTAAACTGTAGAATTGGCAACCTGACATTGACATTTCTAAAATTCAAACAAAACCTTGACCAAAACCCCTCCAAAACGGGTTTATTGGTTTTGTTGCCTATAGATTGGTGAGCAGATGACACACCATCCATCGTTATAACTCTGCAGTTTGATGGGCCGTCAAATTGCGCAGTTGTTTGACAAACGGAGAATCAACGAAACATGCAACGGTTGGCTCACCTGCCGTTTTGTGGTGGAACTCGACTCATCGAGGCCAATTTTACGATCCTACTTTGAGCTTGTGCGAGAGGCTAAACATTCCGATACTCCGTTAAAGAAATGTAAGAATACATCCCCCATTTTTAGCTGTACGACCCAGAGACAAATAGAGAGTAAAGACCCAGCACAAAGCTTGCGACAGGTGTCCACTTTTCTGGCTCAATTTTGGTCGGAACTCATCGGAACAACAGGCAACTATTGCCTTATGTTGACTGATGAGCGTGTGTTTTGTATTCGAGAAGCAAACCCTGTTTCCGTTTTCGGGACCACGGACCAATCACAGCCTTTTAACGAGCTCCACCATTCAACAAAAGGCAATGTTTATCGTTGCAGCCGGTGACTCCCGAACAAAACTGAGCGCACTGAACTAGCCTCACTTTTTTAACACGGGAAGCATACGTTGTGCTGGCCATCCATTTATCTCTGGTGCGACCCAAAGCCCATCCGTCCCGAACATTTTTCGGACCATACACGGTTTTCAACCGACTAACAAGGGGAACGTCTCAAGTGTCCGCCTCCGATTTTGATGAAATATAGCTCAAAATCTTCATTGAGTGACGCTGATTAACACCCTGTGTTTACTTTTTGCCAATGCGCCTTTAATGTTGGTGAAAAAAAAGTTCAAAGTTCGCAGCTGAACTGCGTGAAATCGTCGGAGCGTGCTAAGGGTGGCGAAATCATACTCCAGTCCTCTCTTCAGCCTGTGGTGTAGTGGCTCGGGCGCTCGACTCGCTTGCGCGCGGTCCCTGGTTCGTTCCCCAGCGACGTAAGTACGTTTTTGCACATACTTTTCCTCCCGTTTTGGAGTGTTCCTCGCCAAACTATCCTTGGAAAATTTTCTCAAAATTATTTTTACATTATTTTTACATCATTCCTTTGGATAGAAGGTTCGTTGTAAGTACGTCGAAATCAACAATTCGACCACACTCGTGTGGGTGTTCGCGATAAATGTTACATAAGGAAAGAATAACATACGAATAATTTTGGAGCTACCCATCGCAAATTAGGAAGAATCTTTTCTCTAATAACTATGGTTTTTTATTCATGCCTCCATTTTTATAAATTATTTTTGGAGGGTATTTCAGTGTCCATGTAAGTGTCAGAGGTGATTCGTGAGACTTTTCCAAAATTATTCGTGTGTTATTTCTTCTTTATGTAACATTTATCGGTACACTCACTCGAGTGTGGTCGAATTGTTGATTTTGACGTACTTACAACGAACCTTCTATCCACAGGAATGATGTAAAAATAATGTAAAAATAATTTTGAGAAGGTTTTCCAAGGATAGTTTGGCGAGGAACACTCCAGAACGGGAGGAAAAGTATGTGCAAAAACGTATATGCTTCCCTGGGGATCGAACCAGGGACCGCGCGCATGCGAGTCGAGCGCCTGAGCCACTTCACCACATGCTGACTATAGGATGAGTGTAGGATTTCGCCACCCTTAGCACGCTCCAACGATTTCACGCAGTTCAGCTGCGAACTTTGAACTTTTTTTTCACCAACTTTAAAGGCGCATTGGCAAAAAGTAAATACAGGGTGTTAATCAGCGTCACTCAATGAAGATTTTGAGCTATATTTCATCAAAATCGGAGGCGGACACTTGAGACGTTCCCCTTGTTAGTCGGTTGAAAACCGTGTATGGTCCGAAAAATGTTCGGGACGGATGGGCTTTGGGTCGCACCAGAGATAAATGGATGGCCAGCACAACGTATGCTTCCCGTGTTAAAAAAGTGAGGCTAGTTCAGTGCGCTCAGTTTTGTTCGGGAGTCACCGGCTGCAACGATAAACATTGCCTTTTGTTGAATGGTGGAGCTCGTTAAAAGGCTGTGATTGGTCCGTGGTCCCGAAAACGGAAACAGGGTTTGCTTCTCGAATACAAAACACACGCTCATCAGTCAACATAAGGCAATAGTTGCCTGTTGTTCCGATGAGTTCCGACCAAAATTGAGCCAGAAAAGTGGACACCTGTCGCAAGCTTTGTGCTGGGTCTTTACTCTCTATTTGTCTCTGGGTCGTACAGCTAAAAATGGGGGATGTATTCTTACATTTCTTTAACGGAGTCACTCAATGAAGATTTTGAGCTATATTTCATCAAAATCGGAGGCGGACACTTGAGACGTTCCCCTTGTAAGTTTGTGAGTCAAACCTCTCGAACTGACATCTAATTACAAGTTTGATGTTTTCAGCAAGTATTCCTACAATAGGCACCATCGTAACGAGCTGGATCTGCGGTTTCCTCGCCGACATTTTCGGTCGTTTAAGAATGATCCAGGCTAGCCTCTTCTTTTTCATGGTGGGGTATGCCTTGGTTGCAGTATCTTCCAGTATTCTCATGTTACTCATCGGTAGATTTCTCATCGGGATGGGATTCGGTGAGTGAGGTATCTAGCTTTCTATTCATTCATTCTATTTTAATACATAGTATTAAACAACACATAGATTGTTATATATATATATATTTTTTTTTTTTTTTTTTTTTTTTTTTTTTTTTTTTTTTTTTTTATAAACGCTTCCTTGAAATGAAATATTCTGACAAAGATACTTACACACAGAAAAAACGGAAAAAACACTTTGGTAGCGCTGACAAAACCTTTGGTAGAAAAATGACCCAGCAAAAGACTTTAGTCGGGCCAACCAAATTTTTTATTCGTCCAGCAAAACCTCTTTAGTTAAGCGTAAAGAACCTTTGGTTGGCTCAACTAAAGTCTTTTGCTGGATCATTTTTCTACCAAAGGTTTTGTCAGCGCTACCAAAGTGTTTTTTTTCTGTTTTTCCTGTGCACTAAAAAACTGATCAGCCCCACAATGTGGCCTATCGAGTATCGACCACAGCGATATTTTGTTGACACTTACATAAATAATAACAGGTATTCCTTTTTTTGTTTTGTTTTTTGTTTGTTTTTTGTTTTGTTTTTGTTTTTTTTTTTTAGTAAAGCGTTGTAATAAAAGTTAGCCATAGACCTGAGCCGCCGTTTTGCGTATAATTAATGTTATTTTTCAATTCACCAATGATTCCACCGATTGACAAAAGATTACATGGTTCAGTTCAGAGTATGGCCCTACTGCACGAAAATATTCTGATCAGTAATCTTTTCTTAATCGATGCAATCGCTGTTAAGTTATTAAAATGCCCGCAAGTTTTTAAAGTAATCGATGACTCCATCCGGTTGAGAAAAGATAACAGATTAGACAGTGGCGTAGCGTGGTCCAAAGAGTTGGGTGTTCGTTTTTAGTAGAATTTCATTCTCCCTTATCAAGCTCTAAGAAAAAGCGATCGAAATGGGGTTACTTACACCCCCCCCCCCCCACACACACACGCACACAAACTTACGTTAGGTAGGTTGGGCCTCTACACCGAATCGCCTAAGCATTTAGAAAATAAGCTCACAAAAAAACCGCTCAATTTTTATGCAGGCTGAAACTGGCAAAATAGCAACACGCAGTGTGGTTGTATTAAATCAAGTAGTGGGGTGGTCCAGTTGCAGTAGGCGAACCCGCGAACCCACCGCCATGCCACTCTTCTCTCTCCGCAGAAACTTTGGCGCTAGTGCGAGGTGTTCAACAGGCTTTACCGAACGCAGACCTATTGCAGCAGTCGGGCATACGAAGCGTTCTTCAGCGGGCACCGCACAACTGCCGCACAGTGCAGTGACCAATGGACAAAAATCAAAATTTCAAGTTTGGCAAATAGCTTTGGCAACAAGGTAGGTGGGTAGGTAAGCAACCAAAACGATAATATTTGATATTCATGATTAGAGATATCAAGATAAGACCCGCACAGAGCTTGATAAGGTAAAGGCATCGCGCAACTGCAGTGAAAACCAGTGTTTTAGTATGATTTTTGCATTGCAAGTGGAAGGACTGTTTAAAAGGAGTGTTCAGTGCAATTAGGATAATTATGGAAGAAAACAACAATAATAAGTTCCTTTTTGCCATTCTGCATCTAGTTTTTGTTTATATTCATTTTAACTACCGTTATAACCCTTTGAATCCAGTTGTTTCAAATAGTGGTATTTTCCTTTAAAATCTCAACTTTATAGAGAGTTTTAAAAAATGTACCAAAATGTACCTCCGTGATTTTTTAAGCGATTTGTAGCAAATTTTACGCTCTTTCTAATCGTTTTTTCCGATCTTGCAAATGTTTGCAAACTTTTGAGATATTAAAGTTTTAGTGAGATGCTTTCCGTGCCGTCGCCGCGCCGCGCGCCGGTTCAGCCGTCACTGGGGCATCGTACTGCTGTGGCTTGTTCACACTAAGATATTGAATTGATGAGATGCACTATACTCTTTAGGATGGAAAACAGTTTCAATAATACAGACTGAATGAGTTTTATAATTTTTATTTCTAACTACACTCCTTTGGGCGATGATGCCAAATTTACATAAAGCAAATTCAAATAGTGGTATTTTCCTTCAATATCTCAACTTTATAGAGAGTTTTAAAAAATGTACCATAATGTACCTCCGTGATTTTTTAAGTGATTTGTAGCAAATTTTACGCTCTTTCTAATCGTTTTTTCTGATCTTGCAAATGTTTGCAAACTTTTGAGATATTAAAGTTTTAGTGAGATGCTTTCCGTGCCGGCGCCGCGCGCCGGCTTAGCCGTCACTGGGGCATCGTACTGCTGTGGCTAGTTCACACTAAGATATTGAATTGATGAGATGCACTATACTCTTTAGGATGGAAAACAGTTTCAATAATGCTTACTGAATGAGTTTTATAATTTTTATTTCTAACTGCACTCCTTTAGGCAGTGATGCCAAATTTACATAAAGCCAATTCAAATAGTGGTATTTTCCTTCAATATCTCAACTTTATAGAGAGTTTTAAAAAATGTACCATAATGTACCTCCGTGATTTTTTAAGTGATTTGTAGCAAATTTTACGCTCTTTCTAATCGTTTTTTCTGATCTTGCAAATGTTTGCAAACTTTTGAGATATTAAAGTTTTAGTGAGATGCTTTCCGTGCCGGCGCCACGCGCCGGCTGGGGCATCGTACTGCTGTGGCTAGTTCACACTAAGATATTGAATTGATGAGATGCACTATACTCTTTAGGATGGAAAACAGTTTCAATAATGCTTACTGAATGAGTTTTATAATTTTTATTTCTAACTGCACTCCTTTAGGCAGTCATGCCAAATTTACATAAAACCAATTTTTGTGTTCCTAACACACAGTTTGACACTCTCATTGACGGATCAAGCAATCTGACAACAGTGTATTCTTCCCATTTCATTGCACTAGAGGCAATAAATTCTTTATTTGCTTCTTTATTTGTGTTTTTTTCAAACACGATAATAATTAATCGGAAGCATGTTTTTTTTAATGCGTTCATTTCAATTATAAGCAATAATATTGCTGCTATACCCTTTCACAGGAAGTTGTACAGGTGTGTACCATTTTATGTGACTTGAGATTCAATGGAAGTTAAATGGACATTTTGCAAGAAATTGTGTGACCCATCAAAGTTCTTAGAAAATTGTCCTCTTTCGAATGGTCTAAAAAAATCTTGAAAAAAGTCAAAGCCCAAAATGCGTGAATGAAAGGGTTAACCCGTCTCCATTTTCTTCCACGATGAAATAGATACTTTCTGAGTGTCACATAGTGCTCCAAAATTTGTCCTCTCTCGATTGATATGCCACACTCCATGCTCTCGGAAATGTCCATATCTGATCCAAAATGGGGGTCCCATTTGGACCGGAAATGGGACCCCCCCAAAAAAAATGACTTCCCAGATTTGTAGACTAATGAGTGTAGAAAAAATCCCCAAAGTTTCATTACTTTATCTCACTTCGTTCGGAAGTTATGATTTATGTCCGAAGCGCCCATAAGGTCACTGCACTGTGTGCCGCGACAAACGCACCAAGCAGGGTAGTGAGTGAGCAGTGAGGTGTTCTCTAGAGCTAACCGAACGCCTCGCTGCCGCCGTGTTCGGCCGTTCTGTTTCGTTCATTCGGTGCGGTGCGTCTCGACTCTCGCATCCTCCACTGCAATGATATCCCTATTCCATCCTCTCGTGGGGCGTTCGCCGTTTCTCACCGGACACCTCGCAGCTCGCACTGTATTTGACAGAGCGGGCCATGCGTGATATTACAGCCTCGTTTTTTCTTTCACTTTCAGACTTATTCTGTCTGATTAAGTGCAGAGATTACCTACTTATTCGGTGTGCTATTATTTATTTACAGTTGGTGTTTTAGTTAAACATTTCACCAATTAATCAGCATTTGAATTTAAATATCACCAAAAGTCGTAGGGTGTTCACCGAACACCCGAACACCCTGGACGCTACGCCACTGAGATTAGAGTAGGTATATTCGTGCTGTACAGTCATGCACTGCTGAAGTGAAGTGGATATTCTTTCCTCGACTGGTGGAATCATCGGTGAATTGAAAAATGTCATTAAGGTGATTCTTCAGCGTTTAGTGCCGATTTCAGCGCTATACCGTTCGATTAAAGTCAAATTACGGGCCAAAAGTAATTTATTTTTAAGAAAACGGAGTGTCGGTTAATAGATAATCATCTGAAGAGTGACTCTGCAAAAAATCTCGTCAATAACTTCAAAAATAAGGCTGAAAGTACTAAAAAATGAAAAATCGCGAATCGATTCTTGTATCGAAATGCGATATTTCATTTGTTGGTACTTTCAGCCTTATTTTCGAAATGGGGCTATTGCACACTTTTGCTATAAGCGATTTAATAGTCGATAATTGCGTAAAAACCTCAAAAAATAACGATGGCGGCACTAAAAACTTCCAAAATCCACTCCAAAACTCAATAAACGCAGTTACTTGCGCGAGCGTAATGGTGGTCGAAGGCACTAACAATGGGAGATTCCTATCTTAATTTCGTCACTCTTTCTATGCTGACAAGGATGATTCACAGAGTAATTAGTCATCAGAGTGATGATCCACATCCGATGAATGGTACCGCAACACCAAGTGACACCGGTGTCAAATGAAAGTAGTCTCTTATTGGTCACTTCTTGATGGAGTTTCAGAATTGTTAGATGGGAATCTCCCATTGTTAGTGCCTTCGGTCACCATTACGCTCCCGCAAATAACTGCGTTTATTGAGTTAACGAGTGGATTTTGGAAGTTTTTAGTGCCGCCATCGTTATTTTTTGAGGTTTTTACGCAATAATCGACTATTAAATCGCTTATAGCAAAAGTGCAATAGCCCCATTATTGACGAGATTTTTTGCCGATGAGACACTCTTCAGAAGATTATCTAGTAACTGACACTCCGTTCTCTTAAAAATAAATTACTTTCGGCATGTAATTCGACTTTAATCGAACGGTAGCGCTCTGGTGGCAGTAATCGGCACTAAACGCTGAAGAATCACATTAACTATATACGTAAAACGGCAGCACTGCCATAGACCCAATACACCTCAAAGAATTCTTAAAAAAAAAAAAAAAAAAAAAAAAAAAAAGCTCGCAAGTGCCCTATCGTCATAAAAAGCGACAGGATGGAATCATAAAACTCTCCCTTTCACTTGTCTAAATTTAGAACAGTTTTTGTATCATTCATCCAATCAAATGAATCGTCGACGTAAAAAGTTTTTATCATTCAATTTTACTTGGTTTTTTTTTCTTCTTTTTTTCATCGCAAAGACCACTGGCGGATCCAGAAATGTATCCTTCTCTCTCTTTTCCCATTAGAATGCGTGAGTTAGAAAAGGACAGCTGAGAGGCAGTCAAATGATTTTTGCTCCCTCTTATATCTCCGCCTTTTCTAACACGCGCGTTCTGATGGGGGAAAAGAGAGAGAGAAGAACAATTTCTTGGATTCGCTACTGACACGGACAGCAGTGTCGCCAGATTGGGGTGAAAAAGCCGTACGTTTTACATTGATTTAAATGGGGACGGTACGGCTTTTTACCCTCGATCTGGCAACACTGACAGACAGACACATTTTGAAGAACATCAGTTGATGAAAGAGTGAGACAGTCGTAAGGATACAAGAGTTCGCATGAAAAACGTAAAAGTCCCCGAGCGTAGGAATAAAATATAAAACTTGCAATTTCACAACGAAGGATAAAAAGAGGAGACTTGAGAATGATGATTAAACCGTGCCTGCGCGGAGAGAAAAAAGAGTGAGGTCTCTGCCGCGCCAACGTAACGTAGGCAGCAGGCACCTCCTCTAACCGGCAATGGGTCTGTTGCAAACTTTTGCTACAACGATTAAGAGCGTTCCACCTGAGGTAAAATCGCCTAGAAAGTCCATTTGTGGCATCAGAAAGTCATAAAATGCAATAATTAACTCACAAGAGGCGTTTAATGAAATCCAAGATGGCGGAGAAATATCGAGCAATCTGTATGCATGCACCTTGAACATCCAAGGATGGCCAACTTTGGCAACCTCATTGAAGGTAGAGGTTATGTATTTGTTTACGTTGTGATTGGCCGTGATCGATATTGTGAGGTTGGCTATCCTTGGATGTTCGTGGTGCATGCATACAAATTGCTCGATATTTCTCCGCCATCTTTGGATTTCATTGAACGCCTCTTGTGAGTTTCTTTTTGTAAATTTATGACTTTCTCTGATGCCGCCAATGGACTTTTCAGGCGATTTTACATTAGATTCAACACTCTTAATTGTTGTAGCAAAAGTTTGCGACAGACCCATTCTTGAGAGCAGTGCCACCGACTTTGACGTACTAACAACACTGCATGAAGATGAGGATTGAGAAAAATAATTTGATTGCTGAATTTTCCCTAAGTATTGCCACTAGCGCAAGGTAGATGGAGAACAGTTACGGACAACACTCCACTCTGGAATGAGTTGGGTTGGGTTGAGGTTGAGAAATCGATACATTTGCAAAGGTTCAAATGGCAAACAAACAGTGTTGCCAAACCGCAGTGGCGTCATTTGTGGGGGCAGGGGGGGGGGGGCGACCGACCTCTCCCCCAATAATAGGTTAAAAGTACGAGGGTGCTGACATTTCCTTCTGGTAGAGAAAAAAAATTTCGGACAAAATTTGATGGTCACCACCAAATTTTGTTGGAATTTAGGGCCATAAATACAGGGTATGCAGGGCTGCAAAACTATATTGATGACCAAAAAAACCAATAAATTAATCACATTTTGCCCCCCCCCCTCGCCGCTGAACACGAAATGACACCCTTGCGCTACTGTTCGCAAATGCACATTTCACAAGGCACATCCATCGGAATTCAATAATTTTTCGGGCATTCAATGGATAAGTATGTACTTACAAACAGGAGAGACCTTAACGTTAATTTCTTATCACAAGGATGCCATTAGTTATGAACTGCTAGGTTGAACATCCCCTTACCTGAAACAGAATACAGCACACACAAAATAAGAATAAATAATAAAAAATTGAAAAAGAAAAAAAATTATAGGGAATAATTAATTGAATGATACAACAATTCATTAAATTGATTTCAAACTGTTAAGAAAAGTCCACAGGATAAACGACAATTATTGTATGAATATACATTTCTGTTTTTGAGCTGACGGAAAGGGGGAAATAACGTTTAAAGTTTATTCATTGTAAAATAAGAATTAATGTATGTTTTCCACCAAAATTGATTTCCTCACGCTTCTCAGCCATTAATTGAAAATGTGGACCCCAGAACAGGTTATTTTTGTTGTGCTGCTTTTGCAGGAAATATTTATATGGGGTTGTTGTAATAGTCGGAATTTTATGTTTTTGATTGCAGATTCTCAAAGATTCGCGAAGTAGAGAATTTTCGTTTATTTGTTTTTTTCCTACGACCAAAAGAAGCCGAGTTGATCGACTTAGAAACATCGCCAATTATTGCATCATATACATCTAAGGCTCATTCACCCGTGCATGTCAACTCATGACTCTGGAATATGGGCAAAAAGACGATGTCTCCAAAACCCCCCTTGTGACCCCTCTATCGCTTCAGCTTGGCAAGGGTTTTCATATCTTTTGAATCTGAGGCTCTTTCACTCATGAATGTCAACTCACAATCAGTAATCGTCATTTTTACTGTCAGAGTTGTAAATAACGCCTTCGTAGCCCGTACACTAATATTGCGCAATCCAGAGCACTACGGCTCTCATATCTCTTAAACCTCCAAAAATAACCCTATTGACCTATACCTCATTTTGAAGCAAAAGTCAAACGGAATCGTTCTGTGCAAATCTTAGGTCTATAACAGGTGACGTTTCAAAATTGCGGGCTTTTTTGTTTTTATATTCTGGCGCCATCTTGATATTTGGATAGCCACCATTTTAGAACGACAGCGCAGTTAGAGACCTACGATTTGCACAGAACGATTCCAATTGATTTCTGCTTCAAAATGAGGTGTAGGTCAATAGGGTTATTTTTGGAAGTTTAAGAGATATGAGAACCGTCGTGCACTGGATTGCGCAATAATTAGTATACAGGGTGAGTCAGAGCACCCGTACCAGGCATTTTTCTCGAAAACTACTGAACCAAATGATTTGAAACAAAAAGGTCAGATAGGGAATCGACCCCAAATTTTTCATTTTTGATATTTTCAAAAGCCCCCGACAGCCCCTTGGGGCGTATTTAGGGGGGTTCAAACACATTTTTCAAGTTTTCTCGAAGTAACCTCCATAAAAGTATGAAAATTAGTTTACAACCTTACAGAAGAAGCAATTGCCAACATTTTTGCTCCCCTCAATATTTTCCAAAATACCCCAATTTTTTGAGTTATGGGGATTTTTGAAAATTTTTTGAATCGGCCTTTTTGGCCACCCTGTTGAGAATTTTTCAAAAAATATTACAGATTCTGAAAGAACAGATCAAGACCTTTCCATTGATGTGCCACATGTTACCTTAAAGTTGAAAAATAAGGTGTTTTTTGCCAAATCAAAATTTTGGGGCTTTAATTGGCTCAAACTATGGAATCGCGCCAATTCTGCAATTGAAGCCCCAAAATTTTGATTTGGCAAAAAACACCTTACTTTTTAACATTAAGGTAACATGTGGCACATCAATGGAAAGGTCTTGATCTGTTCTTTCAGAATCTGTAATAATTTTTGAAAAATTCTCAACAGGGTGGCAAAGGCCGATTCAAAAAATTTTCAAAAATCCCCCATAACTCAAAAAATTGGGTTTTTTTGGAAAATATTGAGGGGAGCAAAAATGTCGGCAATTGCCTCTACTTTAAGATTATGAACTAATTTTTATACTTTTATTGAGGTTTCTTCGAGAAAACTTGAAAAATGTGTTTGAGCCTCCCCAAATACGCCCCAAGGGGCTGTCGATGTCGAAGGCTTTTGAAAATATCAAAAATGAAACATTTGGGGTCGATTCCCTATCTGACTTTTTTGTTTCAAATCATTTGGTTCCGTAGTTTTCGAGAAAAATGCCTGGTACGGGTGCTCTGGCTCACCCTGTATATGATGCAGTAATTGGCGATGTTTCAAAGTCGATTATCTCGGCTTCTTTTGGTCGTAGGAAAAACAAAAAAAACGAAAATTCTCTACTCGAAGAGCACTTTTAGAATCTGTAATCAAAAACTTAAAATTCCGACCTTTACAACAAACCCATTAAACCTGAATTATTGAAAAAGTATAAAGTCCAACATTTTGGACAGCGTCCAGCATCCTGTGTTAGTCCTTAAAATGTCAAGCATCACAATAAACTTTCAAGTACGTTGCAGTCACAAAATAGAGCGAAAAACAAGGGGCTAGTGGCGTCGCGTGCAGTTTGGCAACAATGTATTATATCCATTTAAACTCATGTAAAATATCGATATCAGGGGGTGCACAGTGCACAAGGAAAATTCGATGTATTTAACGAGTTTAAATGGAGCTGTTGCATTGTTGCCAGATGGCACGCGACGCCACTGCAAGGGGCAATAAGAGATAAGTCCGTAACAGCCTGTTTTCCAGCAATAAATATGATGTTCTATGAATATTTTCCCGGCTTATGTGAAACGGTTCAAAAAACCCTTCATTCATAGTTAACCATTTATGGTTCGAAAATACTACAAAATTAAAAGTCTCGAAAATTAGTGTCATGGACTCAAAATTCAGTACAACAATGACTGGTATGTAGATTTGTAGATCTCTAATCAATTTGTACTTTTGTATCCCGTCGAATGCAGCGGCGTAGCGTGCAATTTGGCAACGTTATCAGGGGCGCCACTTCAGATTTTCCTTGGGGGGGGGGGGGGCAAGAAAATTTGGATGACCTTTTTTTTTTTTTTTTTTGGCCGTGCATCTTGAAAAAATCTCTCTGACTTGAATGGGGGGGGGAGGGCTCCATAAATTTGGATGACCTCTTCTTTTTTTTTTTTTTGCCGCGCATCTTCAAAAAATCTCTCTGACATGATTTTTTGGGCACATTGAAAATCCTTGGGGGGGGGGGGCAATTGCCCCCCCTGCCCTCCCCCAAATGGCGCCCCTGAACGTTATTTTGTGTTCATTTCACCCCATGAAATAGACCGAACTGTTGGGTGTTCGGTGAACACCTTCCCATTCGACCTTCCACATGGGTTTAAATGGAAACTATAGAATGTAGCCGAATTGCACGCTACGCCATCCACTGGTCGAATGACCATGAAAACTCAAATTTTGATTTTTGTGACAAATTAAATTTATTGTTTTCCCCCTAGACTCTTCAATGGGGGAGTTGAAAGAGCCTAAAATGTTTCGTTTTTTATAAAGAAAATATGAAAGTACCAGATGAACAAAGATGAAAAAAGATCCCTTTGGTTTCTCATTGAGTCCCATTGTTCCAGAAACGAGATTTCGGCCCAAAAGATTGTTTTAAATGGGAACTCCGCGTAATGACGTCGCTACGCCCAAGATTTTTTGCAACTTTACACGTGTGTACATCTCCAAGACCGGGACTCATAAAAAAACCAAATGCACCATTTTTCTCAGCTCATCAGTAACAATCATTTTCTTCATAAAAAACATAAAATTTCAGACCCTTGTACGGAGAAAAATTTATACTTGGGGCTACCAGAATTACTTCTACTTAATAGTTAAATGTTCATTTACGTATCCTTAAATAGATTTCTGGTAATATTCAAAATACATTTTTCGTTGAAACAAGCAATATCTTCACAGATACCAGAATTTACGTTTAACTATTCCTTAGAAGTAATGGGTCTGTTGCATACTTTTGCTACATCAATATAACTCATTGTTTCTAACGTAAAATTCGGCGAAAATAACGATGTGCATACTAAAGACTTTCAAAATCTACTCATTAACTCAGAAAATACCTTCCATTTCAAACAACCCGCGCTACACTAGTGACTAGACACTATATCACCGACTTATAACTACATAGATGGAACCATCTCGTTCATGTAAACATGAACAGAATTTACAAACATTGGAATGCTTCGTTTAGATGCGTACATTTCTGATATTATTTTGTAATCTTTGATAAACCGAAAAGACCAGACAGTGAATGCAGCTTATATTTCAAGTATTAAAAAAGAAATTCCATCATTTTGTAGTTACGATGTTGTTTACTTATGAACGGTGGTTCCGTCTATGTAGTAGTATACCAGTGCAAATAGTGTCTAGTGTAGCGCGGGCTGTTTGAAATTGAAGTGATTTCCTGAGTTAATGAGTGGATTTTGAACGTTTTTAATGTGCGCATCGTTATTTTCGCCGAATCTTATATAAGAATCAAGGTTCAATATTGTTGTAGCAAAAGTATGCAACAGACCCATTCTGATACGCCCTGATATAAATTTTTCTCCGTGATTCATTGTGCAACTGCCCCATTTCCCATTATACATATATGATGTCCGCAGTTGTTCAAGCATTCCTAGCTCCTAATTCCTTGTTTATTCCAGGACTTACATTCCCCTGTTTCGTATACGTTGGAGAATCAGCTCCGCCAATATACAGAGGGACACTTCTGGCTTTCATCCCTTTGGGATCCTCCATTGGTCTCTGCTCGATGTACATCTTGGGGGCCCTCCTCCCTTGGAATATTGCCTCGGGGGTCGTCGCCTTCATCAGCGTCCTCAGTCTGGCCTCGACCTTTCTCTTCTACGACACTCCTCATTGGCTCCTTCAAAAGGGCAGAACGGACGAGGCTCTCACAAGTCTGAGAAGGATAGAACATCCGGAAAATGTCGATTCCAGGCTTGAGGAGATGCAGGAAGCTGCGTTGATCCAAAAAGAGGAGAGTGCCAATTTAAGTAAGTTAACTTATTGCAAGATAATGACCCACAGTACACTTATCTTATACACAGTAGCGAAACTCAATGTTGGAAAAGCGGCAAATGCCCCCTGGTGGTCGGAGCACAGAACTAACATCTTCCAATTGATTTATGCATTAGAGGGCGCCCCCAAGTAGTCGGGGGGTAACAACTCAATGGGTCTGTTGCAAACTTTTGCTACAACGATAAAGAGTGTTTCATCGTAAGTAAAATCGCCCGAAAAGTTCATTGGTGGCATCAGAGAGTCATGAAATGCGATAATAAACTCACAAGAGACGTTTAATGAAATCCAAGATGGCGGTAAAATATCGAGCAACTTGTATGCATGCACCACGAACATCCAAGGATTGCCAACGTTGACAACCTCACAGCTTCAGAGGTTATGTGTTTATTTACGTTGTGATTGGGTGTGATTGATATTGTGAGGTTGGCTATCCTTGGATGTTCGTGGTGCATGCATATAGGTTGCTCGATATTTTACCGCCAAATTGGATTTCATTAAACGTCTCTCGTGAGTTTCATACTGCATTTTATGACTTTCTGATGCCACCAATGGACTTTTCACGCGGTTTAACATCAGATTGTACATACTCTATAGCGCTGTAGCAAACGTTAGCAACAGACCCATTTTCCCGTTTGATTACATAGAAAAACCATACTCGCCAAAGCGCTTCTATAGAGTTTCACAACAGTATAGGATGAGTATACTGTGTAATAACCAACGTCCTGTAACGACTAACGAACCTAACGAAATTTTTGGGAAATGTTTTTGAGGCAGCATGCGGAGCATAGCCGTAGCCAGGATATTGTATTTCTCTCTCTTAGCCCGCGTGAACGCATGTGTTAGAAAAGGATGGATGTAGGGGCTGTCAAGTGTTTTCAGCCCCTGTTTCTGTCATTTTCTAAAAATTGCGTTTAAATGGGCATAGAGAGAGAAAGACAATATCCTGGCTACGGCTATACCCTTAAACATAGCCGTAGCCATGGATATTGTGTTTCTCTCTCTTAGCCCATTTGAACGCATGTGTTAGAAAAGAATGGATATAGAGGCTGTCACGTGACTTCAGCCCCTTTTTCTGTCCTTTTCTAACACATGCGTTTAAATGGACATAGAGAGAGAAAGACAATATCCTGGCTACGGCTACGGCACGGAGGCAGTCATGATGGAAATCTCTTTTGGACGATTTTCACAAAGGCTCGGTTTGTTTGCCTCACTTTTTTTAACCTTTAAATTTTTTAAAAAAAACTGTGACAAAAATATTTGAAATTAGTTATAAACGAAAGTGCAAGTGTTTTAGAGTGGCTATCTGGACACAGAAATCGAAAAAAACCTGTTTCTTCTGGAGGGATTTGCACGCTAAAAAAAACTGACACATAACAGTCCGTGCTGCCTCAATATAACGTCCTACAAATAATGAGCTAAAACTTTAGAGTGGCAGCGGGCTGGTCCACTTTGTGCCACACAGGGTAGAAGGAATCCCGGGAAAAAGCGGAATTTGGACGGCAGATTCCAAGGTTTGAGGTTAAATTTTGTAGGTCGTTTCCGGCGATGCCCGAGTTTGTTTACGAAACGACCGGAAACAACCTACAAATCTTAACCTCAAAATCGATTTTTACGGCAAGATGGCGGCGCCCTAGGTGACAACAATGAACCAGCGGAACGTTCCTTGACGTGCCACTCTAAAGTTATAGCTTATTGCCTACAAATCCTCTCTATCGCTAAAGCTCGTTGATTTTTTTGTCATCTGATAAATTAGAATA
Organism: Trialeurodes vaporariorum; assembly: GCA_011764245.1. Taxonomy (NCBI): domain Eukaryota; kingdom Metazoa; phylum Arthropoda; class Insecta; order Hemiptera; family Aleyrodidae; genus Trialeurodes; species Trialeurodes vaporariorum. The sequence continues at coordinate 6,495,960 of VMOF01000013.1, forward strand.
GACTAGACAGCAGACGCAGCCAATATTTCATTTGATTAGAAGGAAATTCCACAATTTTGTAGTTGTAGACCCATTGAACCACATTCAGCAGAAGAGAGCCAACGACATCGGAACCGCAGAGCAGTGTTTTTCTTCTGCAGAGCTCGCTCGGTTCAATTGGTAAATGTAAATACGTTTTTGAAATATACAATAATACATTAAAGAACGGAAACCTAAATTTATTTTGAAACATTTTATCCTCCGGGTGTTCTGCGGTCCCTGTGTTGATTGAAAATATCACCTAAAAACAAGGTTATCACGGGAAAAAAAACCACGGTGAAAATAACCATACGGATACCTGATTTTGGCACCTGCTAGATGTTATAGTAATTTTAACCAGAAGTATACTATGTTTTGACTAGGTTCTAGGTGATGTTACCTGATTGCATGTCGAATTTACTTTAAGTATCAGTAAATGTACCACACTTCTGGTCAAGTTTACCATAACATCTAGCAGGTGCCAAAATCAGGTATCCGTATGGTTATTTTCACTCTTTTTTTTCCGTGATAGATTAAAGAGGCATGCTTATCTGACTTCGCGCCTCAAATTCAGTGGCGCGCAGTTCAAAATCACTGCAGACATGATGGCCGACGACAGCAGAAAACGTTTACTGTTTGCAGAAAACATTGAGTTGTTTTCTGCTTTCCTGGAGTAGGTAAGCCCAATGTTTTCTGCAAAGAGTACACGTTTTCTGCTTTCGTCGGCCATCTTACCAGCAGTGATTTTGAACTGCGCGTCACTGAATTTGAGGCGCGAAGTCAGATGAGCATACCTCTTTAATCTACAACCTTGGGCGCGGTTGCCAGTTTGTGTTGGTAAAAGCACACCTGGATTTTTTTTTTTTTTTTTTTTTTTTTTTTTTTTTTTTTAAATAACCACAATTTTCTAAATCTTTCATCTTTTTAGGTTTCCGGTCGTTCTTAGAGCCAACCGTTTGGAAGCCGTTTATGATGATTTCGGCACTAGCGGCCTTACAGAACGGCAGTGGCTTGTACATCGTTGTATATTATACAGTGAACTTTCTCAAGGAATTCCAGGCCTCGTACGACCCGCATCGAATCACTATCATTTTGGGTGTGACCAGGGTGCTTTTGACGGGCACTTCTTCGTTCCTCCTCCGAAGGATCGGGCGGCGATCCATCGGGGCCATCTCTGGCTTTGCCTCATCGGCTGCTCTCCTGGTCATTTTTGTGTTCCTTAAGTTAAGGCCAGAATATCCGATCCTCGGCGAAGAATACACTTGGATACCCGTTGGAGCCTTGCTGGTGTATGTGATGACAACAGGTGAACGATTTTTTTTATTATTTCTATACTAGAGTCCCTGTCCCAACGGCGGCTCGTGCGATTTGGCAACAATGTTCTTCCTGCATTTGATTCTATGTAAAACAATCGATTCGATAGTAAAGCGCTGCTTCATCAACAATCGATTGTTGGACATAGATTCAAATGGACGGCAAACAATGTTGCCAAATGGCACGAGCCGCCATAGCCCTGTACGTAAAAGAGTCTCGCCATGTGAAGAATATTGAAGAAGATAAAGATAGAGTCCCTATTTGTAGAGAGTTAAGACAAGAGGGTAGTCGACTTCTGATTGGTCGATGAGTTTTATATAGGCTCTACGGATCCATTATTGGATGCGATTTTGCACTTTAGTTTAGAATCGCAGTTGTTTACCAACGGTGTCTTGTGGATAAAGGGTTAACTTTCGATGAATCTGTTAATTTTAATCATGACGCACTTCTAGCATGTCTTTAAATCCCAAAAGAATCATGGATACCCGTTGGAGCCTTGCTGGTGTATGTGATGACAACAGGTGAACGATTTTTTTTAATTTCTACTAGAGTCCCTGTACATAAAATAGTCTCCCCATGTGAAGACTATTGAAGAAGATAAAGATAGAGTCCCTATTTGTAGAGAGTTAAGACAAGAGGATAGTCGATCTTTGATTGGTCGATGAGTTTTAGGCTCTACGAACGTCGCCATTGGATGCTATTTTGCACATTTATTTAGATACAATCGCAGTTGTTTACCAACGGTGTTTTGCGGATAAAGGTTTAATTTTCAGTGAATATGTTAATTTTAATCATGATACACCTCTAGAATGTCTTTAAATCCCAAAATAATCTTTCAGAGCGTAAATAGATGTCGATCAACAAAAGCAGTGAAAGATTAGGTACATCATTAGAAACTCAGCGGCACTGTAATCTTTGCAGTGGACCAAAACTCAACAACAGCCCTCAGAATGTGAACAAATGTGCCAAATCGCATCCACTGGCGGTGCTAATGGTTTCACTTGTCTTAACTCTCTACAAATAGGGACTCTAGATAAAGAAAGTGTCCATGGAGATAAAGGAGGCGTCCACTCAGATTAATCGGATTCACCGAGGAGGCGTCCTTAACCCTTTGAGGGGCAGTGGCTAGTGCCACTAGCCACCTTTTATTTATTTTTTCCTGAGCTTATGAGACAGTGGCTATTGTAACTAGCCACTTTTTTTGGTTGGTAAGATGTTCTAAAATGGGGAAAAATATTTTCCTCGTGGTAGCACAGCGGTAAACATTATTTTTAGACCGGGTAAATGTTGACATTTTGAGATTTTCCCTCCAGGACAGACCGGCTCCCGCTAATGTAGTAATATTTTTTTTCTGGAAGGTTTAGGCAAATTTTTGAGGCAAATTATGAATTTTGAAAGTATTTTGAACATTTTGAAGTACTAGTGAGTAAAATTTGCTGATTTTGTAATATAATTACAAGCGTTAGAATAAGGTGGCTAGTACCACTAGCCACTGCCCCTGAAGGGGTCAAACAGTGATGCATTGTCTATTTCCAAGTTTTTCGCCTTTTAGAAGGAATTTTAGGGCTCAGATAAGACGTTCAGAAGCTTATTATAACTTGAACTACTTATTCACATTCTAAATTCTTGCATTCAGCCAATAATAGGCCTCGGATATTCATTGAAGCAACATCGTCGTTTACAGCATTGTTTACAGCGTTTTGCCGTTTTACAGCATATTTTGGATTTTTTTCGGTACTTTCATAATGAATGTAATGTTTTTATTCTATTTATATTATCTTTATAGTCTAGAAAACAACTTGAAAAAAGAAAAAAGTCACATCTTCTGTTGCAACATAGCCAATAATCACTTTTTAGCGCAGCTCGAAGCAAAAATGTTGCTCTGCCACACACTAAATTCGGATTAACTTCAAAAGTTACAATTTTTTGGGGTAAACTTTACTGGGCAGTTTTGTTCTCTATAGTGTGAATAACAATTTTATGATTTTTTGAGATTTTTTGGTGCTTCTCAAGGTGTCTAAAAAGTTAATTTTAGTCGATCATAGGTCAAAAAGTGCCGTTTACGCGTTATTTTCAAGACTAAACCATGCTCAAATAAGTTTCCTGACTGTAATTACAATTTTTTCTCATGAATAATTGTTTGTTTGATTGATTCTGACTTATAGTTGTCATTGTTTGGCCCTTTAAAATTAATTTAAACCTGATTTTCGAAAAAATATGGTGAAAAAATTTTCTAGCCCTTTGTGGGTCAGTGAATAGTTACACTAGCCACCTGTTTTCTCCTATACTAGTATATGGAATTGTATGAAAAATTTTTTGGGGTCTATTTTTACCCTAAGGAACCTACAAATGCAAAAAATTTTGGAAAAAAATTATTTTCCTTAATTTGCCCCTCAAAGGGTTAATCCTCATACATGGCGCTTATGGCAAAGAGTTGATTTAATTCACTCCTTAGGAAAATCGAATTTTGCTGCAAGAAATTTAAGCAAAGATATTTAAAACCGTACGATAAATGTTTATTTACCCGAGTAAAGTCTTGAAAGTCCTTAAATTTTAATTACGAATCAGACCTCCTCGAAGGAGACGTTTCAACGGTCATCTTAAAAAGAAACAGCGTATAGAGAACGCCTCCTTGAGTTCCGTAGAAAGTAGTAGTAGAAAGTCATGAAATGCAATAACAAACTCACAAGAGGCGTTTAACTGAAATCCAAGATGTCGGTAAAATATCGAGCAAAGGTTGCAAGCAACATGAACATCCAAGATGGCCAACCTCCCAACATCGGTCACAATCAATCACAACGCAAACAAACTCATAACCTCCGATGCTGTGAGGTTGTTGACGTTGGCCATCATGGATGTTCACGGTGCGTGCACACAGGTTGCTCGATATTTTACCGCCATCTTGGAATTCAGTTAAACGCCTCTTGAGAGTTTAATACTGCATTTTATGACTTTCTGATACCACCAATGGACTTTTCACGTGATCTCACTGAAGATGTATCGCTGTAGCAAAAGTTTGCAACAGACCCATTGTGCTTCTTTTCCTGTCATGTGACTATAAATTCCGACGTCTAAAAATGTTTGATATTGTTTTAATGTTTCAGCCCTGGGGATCTACCCACTGCCATGGATCATGCCCAGCGAGCTGTTCCCGATCAAAGTGCGAGGGATAATGTGCGGATTCTGTTTCGCTGCCCTCAATCTCTTCATCTTCATCACTCTCAAGTTATATAATCTCATGATGGACGCTCTGGGTCTCGAGGGCACCATCCTCCTCTTCGCCGTATTTTCCGCCCTCTACGCCGTCTTCTCTCTCACACTTCTCATGGAAACCCACAACAAAACCCTGGATCAGATCGAACACGAATTCTCCAATGGACACAAAAATAAGAGAGATCAGCTTCAGCGCAACGGTGGAGAAATATTATCTATGCCTCTCGTCCCTCCATTGCAAAACTCTTTATAATAGACAAGGATATAGAGAAGAGAATAAATTATCTCTCATCTATAGAGAAAGAGACAGACGATAGAGGATAGAGATAGAGATAAGAGAGAAAGAGATAGAGGATAGATAAGAGAATAAATTCCCTCTTATCTATGTAAGAGAAAGAGACAGAGGATAGAGATAGAGATAAGAAAGAAAGAGATAGAGGACAGAGAAGAGAATAAATTCCTTCTTATCTATAGAGAAAGAGATAGAGGATAGAGATAGAGATAAGAGAGAAAGAGGGTAGAGAAGAGAATAAATTCCCTCTTATCTATCATTTTTCTACTCATTGGCGGATCCTGCAATCCGGTAATGGAGCTCTTGCAAGGTTCTGCTGTAGACAAATGGAGCATCAATTCTTATTTAAAATGCTGCAAAAATAGCGATAAGACCATTAAAAAAGTCTAAAACTCACTCCTCGCACAGAAAACTTAACTTGAAATTTCGGATGACCACCCTTGCATGCATGTATGCACCGGATTTTTACGCTTTAACGGCAATGTCCGCCCCCCCCCCCCAATGAATACAAAACAAGCGTCCCTGGACACAAACATGGTTTTTTTTCTTATAATTGGACCTGTAATCGCGTGAATAGCTACAACTTTGATTGAAATTGACCTACCGAGTTCGAATTTGGCCTTCGTTTTGATCGAAATACTCTAGATTTTCCACAATACTTTATCGTGAAAAATGTTTAAAAGTAGAATATGCGTAAAATCAGGATGAGTTAAGTTGAACTTAATATCATTTTTGATATCAGCGTCCCAAATACTATGGATTTGCATAATTTTAATGTAATAAACAAGAAAATTCATTGAAATACATTAAAATTTAGTTAGAAATAACACTGATGTTTGGTGCTGTTCGCGGACAGTTATGTCGTTAAAGAGGCCTACTTTATGCACCAATATTGGATTCGGACCCCAAACAAAAGAACAGGACGTAAAATTAAGTTTGCCGTCTTCCTCGTTTACTACGCAACGTAGAACTTTTCTGTAGTTATCACCGTGCTCCTAGTGACAAAATGTGTATAAATGAACCTTTATTTCCTTCAAATTTACTTTTTGAAAGCAAATTCAATAATATCACTGTTAAAATTCGTAGGTTATGTTCTTTTGTTTGGGGTCCGAATCCGAGAATGGTGCATACATGCAAGGGTGGTCTTCCTTGTTTACTACGCAACGTAGAACTTTTCAGTAGTTTTCACCTTGCTCCTAGAGACAAAATGAGTATAATAATGGACCTTTATTTCCTTCAAATTTACTTTTTGAAAGCAAATTCATTAATCTCATTGTTCAAATTCGTAGGTTATGTTCTTTTGTTTGGGGTAGCGAATCCTAGGTTGGTGCAAACATAAAAGGGTGGTCACCCGAAATTTCAAGTTAAGTTTTGAATAGTGCAGATAAATAATCGATTCTTGAAAGGGCTATAGCCCCGTGACTAATCGATTATTTTTAACAGGCAATCGAATGGGAAGAATACCCTGTTGCCTGATTGCTGGATCCGCCCAGGATTTTCGGAAGATAACACCGATTTTTCCTCCTGAAAATAAGCTGAAAAGTAGGATCTCACAAACAAAATCAGTAAAAATGGAGATTGTCAAAAAAATGGTATCTTTTCATTTCCAGATTTTTTTTTTACGTATAAGTATACTTATTTTTAATTGTCTATTCAATAATTTTTTGATGTATCCCAACCTATACCTTGCTGTATGAAAATATACCTCTTTCGTAGAGGCCCCCAAAGCACCAAAATTTAGGCTCTTGAAAAGACAAAGAAAATGGTCCAAACCGGAAGTCGGCAATATTTTCTCTGAATTCTTTGGGATCGATATACATTGGAAAAGTTTTGTCAGAATTTCATTATCTTGCGCCGTTTTCTCTAAAAAGATAGTGGACGGGTGGTCTGAAACACCCTGTATATTTCTCCGATGACGTGGAAATTAAAACTTCCTGCTGAACATAATTCACGTTCACTCGATTTTTTGTCATTAATATCCCTCAAGACATTATTTTAAAAGAGGGTTTGCGAAATTGTTTGAAAATAATTGAGTTTTGTTTAGATGAATACCGACTTTCATAGTGCCTTAAATTGGTGGTCAATTTCTTACATTACTTCTGAAGTTTTCTTGAAGCTTTAGTAACTTAAACGAAGGTGAAATACTTCAATGATGTAAATCGTTTGTTTAATCTGTTATTTTCTAATCCAAGGTAAAGCGAATGAGACGAAAGAAAGCGAAATTACCCAGAAAAATCTATACGTTAGGTGCGTTAGCGTATCAACATTATTTCATCAAAGCGAAAACTATAATATTTTTTGATAAAAAATCGGATAAAATTGGCTATAATTTTATAAAAATTGATGATAACTTTTTTTTTACGCATCTTAAGATAAATTTGAGTTCACCAATCAAAAGATGAGCTTTTTTCCATTAAAAACACTATCTATCAAAGGGCTCAAACGATTTTTCAACACAGGAATACGTGGCCAAGAGTTGTTGAGAAAGTTGTGCAATTAGTGCAGAAAACTGTAATTTTTTCAATATTTTTAAATTAGCGTAATTTAAAATCCGGAGCAGATCGGATTTTCCGGTTTCCGGCATAGCGTTCAGTGAAAAACGGAGAAAAAAACCCTACCCACCGTTTTTGGTGACAGTTTAGTCAAACCTAACCCACCTTGAAGCACACTGTGAATGGTTATTCCTAAAATTAAGGATTTACCACACGGTGTAGAGCAATACTTGCTTTGCATAGATGGTTTTACTGATGACGTCATCCGGTGATTAAGCGTTCCATACAAAGACAAACTGTCTCTCTTGCTCTCACTTAACCCCCCTATGTACTATCTCACTCTCATTACAAAAATCGTTTGTAGAGACATCTTATGTGAAATGTTTTGCTAGAATTGAATTCCTCAAGGCATTTCGATGCGGTTTTAATCATAGTAAATCGTAAAACAAGGCCCACTGGGCGTCCACGAATTTCGAAAAAAGAAAGAGATGGTTATACAATATACATGAAGGTCACGGGAGAGTGAGTGAGATAGATTGGAACGCTACTCGAGTTTTGTCACAACCGATTGTGACCGATGAGAGTGCATTGTTGTAATTGTTGGCTAACTTTTGTCTTCGCACTAAAACCGTCTATTGGACCAAAACACAACAGCGGCCCTCAGAATGTGAAACAAATATGCAACAGTAGCGTATAGCGTGCGATGCGGCAACGTTGCAGTCTGTCCATTTAAACCCACGAAAAGGATCGAACTATTGAGTGTTCGGTGAACACCTTTGCATTCGACTTTTTACATGTGTTTAAATGGACACAATACAATGTTGCCACATTTCACGCTACGTCTTTGATGTGCAAAAACGTATATCCGATGATGGCGGCACTCGTGGCTTCACGCCACTTACCAGAGCTGCCTTTTTGCTTATAGTTAATGACATTTTTTCAATTCACCTATGAATCCACCGGTTGAGAAAAGATTACACGGTTCAATTCAGTGAGTGACAGTACTACACAAAAATACTCTGATCTGTAATCTTTTCTCAATCGGTGAAAACGCCGTTAATTTATTAAAATATCCGCAGGTTTTTTTAAGTAATCGATGACTCCGCCGGTTGAGAAAAGATTACAGATGCGAGTTTTTTTGTGCATTACAGCCATACACTGGACTGCATTGTTTAATCTTTTCTCAACCGGTGGAATCATCGGTGAATTGAAAAATGACATTATTTATACTCGAAACGGCAGCTCTGCCACTTACCTCTCTATACATAAAGGGACGCTATAGGGGCTATAGGCACAGTATAGATAAAAAATAAGAGTAAAAAGGAATAACAAAACTTGGCTAAGTATGTATTGCTCAAAGCAAAAATATTGGGTCATTCCATTTTAAATCAACCAAAATTAATGAAATATGTTGCTGCCTAGTCATGGATGTTGGAAATATTTTGTGGGGTGATTGTAACTACTTTTAGTAACTTAAAACGTATTTTTTCATATTTTTTTAGCTTACGGCCCCTGAGATATAGGCAACCGGAAATTCAAAAATTGCGATTTTAGGCTTATCTTTGAACGCGTGCCACAGCCTTAATTCTCAACGAAAAGATACGGTTGAGGTCTCATTTTGATGCATTTTGCGTCTTCTTTTCATTGCTTTAGGTCGGTTTTCATTAATTGAAGGTTTAGCAGGTTGCATACCTATTTGAACTTTGGTGACCCTATTGCAATTTTTCCGATCTTTGATAATTTTTTTAAATAGGATAGCGTCGGTAGAAAAAATTTATACTTTCCAAGCTTTAAGTACACTACTAAGAGTACCTGCTCAAAAAAAATTGGATCTCCTGAGCAATTTTTTCTAGTTGAAAAAATTGCTTAAAGTCGGCTGAAATTAAGAAAGACCCAACTTTGAGGTTAAAAAAGTCGATGTGGGGATTCATGAAAAAATCTTAAAAAATAATTAAAATCACCGCTTTTATGTCTACTTTCAATATCTGAAGTCGAAAGTTTGTGTATTTGATCGCTACAGTCGAAATTTTATTTTTCAAAATTGGTAAAAATTTAATTTGCTCGAACACACGCGATCGAAGCGAATAGAAGAGCCAACTCTTTGAGCTTAAAAAATCTCGCAAAATCTCTAAAATGATCGCTTTTAAGTTCTTTTTCAATGCCTGAAGTCGAACATTTGATTACTGAGGCACTTCAGTTGAAAAACAAGTTCGTAAAATCGGTTAAAAACACCATTAGCGCGGCCACAATCTGAGCTCAGTTCAGGGCATAGGGGCGTCGCGTGAAATTTTACCAATTTTACAAGCTTGTATTTCAACTGAAGCGCTTCAATAATCAAATGTTCGACTTCAGGCGTTGAAAAAGAACTTAAAAGCGATCATTTTAGAGATTTTGCGAGATTTTTTAAGCTCAAAGAGTTGGCTCTTCTATTCGCTTCGATCGCGTGTGTTCGAGCAAATTAAATTTTTACCAATTTTGAAAAATAAAATTTCGACTGTAGCGATCAAATACACAAACTTTCGACTTCAGATATTGAAAGTAGACATAAAAGCGGTGATTTTAATTATTTTTTAAGATTTTTTCATGAATCCCCACATCGACTTTTTTAACCTCAAAGTTGGGTCTTTCTTAATTTCAGCCGACTTTAAGCAATTTTTTCAACTAGAAAAAATTGCTCAGGAGATCCAATTTTTTTTTGAGCAGGTACTCTTAGTAGTGTACTTAAAGCTTGGAAAGTATGAATTTTTTCTACCGATGCTATCCTATTTAAAAAAATTATCAAAGATCGGAAAAATTGCAATAGGGTCACCAAAGTTCAAATAGGTATGCAACCTGCTAAACCTTCAATTAATGAAAACCGACCTAAAGCAATGAAAAGAAGACGCAAAATGCATCAAAATGAGACCTCAACCGTATCTTTTCGTTGAGAATTAAGGCTGTGGCACGCGTTCAAAGATAAGCCTAAAATCGCAATTTTTGAATTTCCGGTTGCCTATATCTCAGGGGCCGTAAGCTAAAAAAATATGAAAAAATACGTTTTGAGCTACTAAAAGTAGTTACAATCACCCCACAAAATATTTCCAACATCCTTGACTAGGCAGCAACATATTTCATTAATTTTGGTTGATTTAAAATGGAATGACCCATTATTTGAGGAAAAGCCGAGTCTAAATCTAAGTATTTGTGTCAACTAGTTTAAAGTAGTTCATTGTTCCAAAGGTTCCTTCAGAGTTTTAGCGCTATATTTTCAACTACCCAGTCTCTTTAATATTAAATGATGAAAATGTCGCTCAAGTTTAAAAATTGTTACGATGTAGTCAAAACTGTACAAACTTTGTAAATATCGAATAAAATAAGTGCCTTTTTCGTTCTTATTTGTGAAAATCTATAACCGCAGTCGACTTTTTGTTTAAACATTTTGAAGCGGTTTGATTGAAAACCGCAGTCAATATTTATTTGCAACGTTTTTTCTACGGAGGAATTTTTTAAATTCTCTTGAAAAAGTTATCTGCTAGTAATTTTACATAGCAAAATCTCACCATCAGTAAGAAGAGCCATGAATTTAACAAATTTTAACAAAAGTTCGTAAAAATAAGTGTATTAGATTTGCCTATGAAATTGCGTTGAAGCCATGAAGGATACAGGCATTTGTCTTTCTCTCTCTCTCTCTCTCTCTCTCTCTCTCTCTCTCTCTCTCTCTCTCTCTCTCTCTCTCTCTCTCTCTCTCTCTCTCTCTCTCTTTTTCCTTTCATTTGAAAGTGTGCGTTAGAAAGAGACGGAGATAGGGGCTAAAGTCACGTGATGGACCCCTCTGCTATCCTTTACTAACAAACACGTTCAAATGGGAGGGGAGAGAGAGAGAGAGGTTCATATTCTTGTATCCGTCGGTAAAAGCTGCTCAATCACGAAAATTGCGGAATGGATATTGCTGCTTTTCAAATCAAACTCTTTACTGTACAGTTTCTAATACTGCGCCCTCACGCCAAATGCATATGCAATTGGTATGACAAACATCTTAGTGATCGAGCCTGATTCAAAAGTATATTTATACGAGTCTAAAATTGCCTTATTCACGCCAAGCATATGCAAAAGGTCTGTTGCTAACTCTTGCCAATTCATTTTAAAGGAATGGTTCCTATTTAAAATATATTTTAAAAAAAGTTAAAAGCACTAGGGATTTCCAAAATCCACGCACGAACTCAATAAACCCGTTTAACAAAATTCGAAGATGGGTGCCGAATGAGCGAGTCACAATTCAGAAGTCCCATCTAATCGCAGCTTTCTCTATCGAATCACTTTTCTCAGCATAGAAAGTCGCGTTTACAGAGGGGACTCCCCCATTTTGACCCACTTGTTTGACCGCCGGAAGTCCCATCTAATCGCAGCTTTCTCTATCGAATCACTTTTCTCAGCATAGAAAGTCGCGTTTACAGAGGGGACTCCCCCATTTTGACCCACTCGTTTGACCGCCGGAAGGCCCATCTAATCGCAGCTTTCTCTATCGAATAACTTTTCTCAGCATAGAAAGTCGCGTTTACAGAAGGGAATCCCCCATTTTGACCCACTTTCTTGACTGCCATCTTTGAATTTTGTGAAACGCATCTATTGAGTTTGTGAGTGGATTTCGAGACTTCTCGATGCTTTCAATGTGAATTTTCATACGATTTCACAGACAAATCTGCCCTCCATAACGCTGTAGCAAAAGTTTGCAATACATTGATTGGTACAATCATCGTAAATTCGTAACAATCAATTCCGATTCAAAAGTGCATTTAAAAGTATCCAATGGATCTGTTGCATAACCTTTGCTACAACGATTAAGAGTGATTATTCTATTGTAAAATTGCCTGAAAAGTCCATTGGTGGCATCAAAACGTCATAAAATGCAATAATAAACTCGCACAAGAGCCGTTTAATGAAATCCAAGATAGCAGATAAATATCGAGCAATTTGCATGCATGCACCACAAACATCCAAGGATAGCCAACCTTACAATATCGATCACAACCAATCACAACGTGAACAAACACATAACCCCTACCTCCAGTGAGGTTGTCAAAGTTGGACATTCTTGGGTGTTCACGGTTCATGTATACAAATTGCTCGATATTCATCCCCCATTTTGGATTTCATTAAACGCCTCTTGTGAGTTTATTAATGCATTTTATGACTTCCTGATGCCGCCAATGGACTTTTCAGGCGATTTTACATGAGATTAAACACTCTTAACTTTTGTAGCAAAAGTTTGCAACAGACCCATTTCGCCTTCACGTCGATGCATAATTATGTAATAGGTAGAGCAAATCTACTAACGAAGTAACGATCGAGTCTTTCTTTCAAAGTATGTTTTTACTTTCTAGTAACATTCAGTATTGCCTTTACGCTAGATGTATGCATATGATATTATTGGATCGACCATCATAAAACAATAATCGAGTTATTCAGAAGTAACGTTTTTAATATTCCATTCCCGCCAATAATTATGCAATGGAGCTCTTGCTAGGTTTTGCTGTAGACAAATGGAGTATCAATTCTTATGTGAAATGCTGCGAAAAAAACGATGAGACCATAAAAAAAGTCTAAAACTCACTCCTCGCAGAGAAAACTCGACTTGAAATTTCGGGTGACCTCCCTTGCATGTATGCACCAACCTTGAATTCGGACCCCAAAAAAAGAACAGGACATGAAATTAACCCTTTAATGACCAAGCCCGGGTATACTTGATTCTCTTATCTAGTCTATTTCACATTTTTTCAGTCCTCATTCCGGATAAACTCGATTATCGATGAAAACACTTACAAGAAGAGGCTTCGTTCGGGCGCCTTCGATTCGTCGTATAGGCAATTCCAACTCCCACGAATACGAACACTTAACTACCTCTCCTACAAACACGGAAGCGTGGCGTTCTTTTGAACTAACCTCACCTTCAATTCGTCGTATAGGCAATTCCAACTCCCCCGAGTACGAATAGTTACCTACTTTCCCTACAAACACGGAAGAGTGCGGCGTACTTTTGAACTAACCTGGTCTGTAATGTGTCAAGTGCCGTCTGCCTCGTTTACTACGCAACGTAGAACTTTTCCCCGTTGTTTCCACAAGAAGTTTTGATTTTCCATGACGTACTCTGAAAGGGGCATTCTGATTCGTCTTTTAAACACTTGAAATCCTCAAATTGTTTAAAGGTTGTCGGGATTCAAAAGAATAAACATTTCGATCAGGGAATAACTTTTTTTTTAACCCTTAACTGCAGATGAGCCCAGATCTGGAACAATTACTTTGAAGCCTTGTCTAAAAGTAGGGGACTTGAGTTGTATTGTCGCTGCATGGTGGGTCACATGTGGAAAAGATACTAAACGAGTAAGAATTGTCGATTTTGTCCTAGAGCGCGCAGCACAGGATAGAGAACGTGCAGAATGGTTGAAAATAGCTCACTGAAAATCTGATGGAGATTTTCCGATTTTCATTGTTATGTTTGGGAGTAACGCAGGGGTACATATACACAAAAAAAAACAACCATTGAAACTTACTAACTTATTTTTTACTACTTTAATTTTTTTTTTTTTTAGCCTGAAAACTTTATTTTTAGTTGCATGGATACCTAAATGCGGGTAAGGCCATATTTTGAACAATTAATATTCAGGTTCTTTAAGTCTTTACCATTGAAATATAATGGAAAGAATTTTTCACTATTTTTCCCTGTCTTAAGGATCAAAATTAAGGAAAAAAATTATTTTATTGAAAAAAAAAAAAAAAAAAAAAAAATCATGCAGTAAAGGGTTGAAGTCATCGAACAAATAGGATTGCAATGACCTCGGAAATAATAGATCGTTGCGGGTAAAATGCGAATTATACTAACTACTATTGGCACAGAATAATACAATCAAAACCGAAACTCTGTCGGATTTTGAAGCAAATTCATTCCGCGTCCGCCATGATGGAATATAGGATGTTTACATCTGGATTCGCAAGCGGGGAAAAAAAATATAGGACATGATCCGCGAAATATTCATTTTATGAAATGCCAGTAGAATAAAAGTGAGGCCGGAAAATAAGATTTCTTTCCAGAATTAACAGAAATAAATGAGTTTCAACACAAATTAACGACGTCCGCCATGTTGGGATAGAGAACCACAGCGTTGCCTATTGGTGCCGTTAAATTCCAATCTTGCTTCCATTGGCTCTTATGGGAGTTTCCGTTCTGGTTGTATTATTCTGTGCCAGGGCCGGACTGCCCGGGGTGCTGGGGGTGCGATCGCACCCCGGGCCAACGGCCTCGCGGGCCAAATTGCTACACAGAAATGAAGAGAAAAAGGAGAAAAAATGGCAAAGTAGCTCATTGTTTAACTTGACCGCAAAAACTCGTTTCGTTCGTTAGATTAGTAAATACTAATTCAAATGAAGGCTCATAGCCAGTGGCGTAATCTTAGGGGGGGCCTGACCTTTTTGCCTCTCCAATATTTGAGGAGGAGTGGCGAAGTATCATCCCCCCCCCTCAATAATTTGATGAAAAAGAGGAGGGAGAAAAGAAAAGACGGGAAAATACAAAAAAATAAAGAAAGAAAGGAATAATTACAGGAACCGAGAAGCAGAAATGGCAAGAATAAGTGGCTCCATTTTACCTTGAAACTGCGCCTAAAGTGAATCAAGAGTGAAAAATGCTCTGTTGTGAATGAAATAAAGAAAATATACATTGATTCTACTAACTTCTGTTCCGTCGGTTGGTTATTTTTGAAAGATTCAATTGCTTAAAATATAGTCTGAGAGAACCCAAATGTTCAAATTTTTCCGGGGGAATACCCCCAGACCCCCTATTACTGGAGAGTGTCCCCTCCCAGATTCCCCAAAGTATCGGACTATTTGCTACCCCCTCCCCTCAAAAAGAATCTTAAAATTTACGCCACTGAGCAGAATATTACATTTACTGCAGTTTTAAATTTCCAGAAGACTTCTAACAGCGAGGAACAGCCAAAGCCTAAAAATATCGGCTTCGTCAAAAAGCTGAAAGTCTAAACTGAAACATTCCCTTTTTGCCCGAGAAATAAAGAAAATAACCGTAAAATCTATTTTTAATTTGTTTAAATTTAGTGGCGTTTTTATGCGATAAAATTGCTTAGAATAACGTCTGAGAGATCCTGAATTTTCAAATTTTTCTGGGGGAGGACCCCCGAACCCCCCTCTTCCCCAATAGTGTGTCTCTCAAAAGTTAGGGTGCCCCACCAATAATCCCAAGTTTACGCCACTGCAGTCATAGCCCCAGCTTCAGCAAAAATAACCGATTAAATCTACCACAAATCAACCATAAATGTCAAAGGTGTAGCATTTCACCAGCCCCCCCCCCCCCCGCTCATGTCTTTTAATTTGTATTGTGTTATTTGACAAATTATTTATGAAAAAAAAAAAAAAAAAAAAAAAAAAAAAAAAAAAAAAAAGTAGAATAAGCATAGTTACTTCTACTGTGAAATGCACTAAATTCCGTTATGAGAGGGGGAAGTGCCAAAAAAAATTCCGGGGGAGGACCCCCCGACCCCCGCAGTAAGGGGTGTCCCCCCTTAAACCGCCCACTCGGGTACCCGGACCATTTGTGGTATCAGCACCCCGGGCCAAATTTTCCCAGTCCGGCCCTGTTCTGTGCTATTGGTTCCTTGTTATGATAACGCGAATGCAACGGTAAATAAGACCATAAATACATCCAAATCTCCACACACTGACAGCAAAGAATATGGCGAGAGAATTCATATAATTAGAACATGAGCAATAAAAATATTGTAATAACTCGAGATAAAAGACTCGTATTACCTAATCCAATAAGGATGCGCAGAGTTGTCACTTTGCGTTTATTTTAATGACATTTAATTCACCGATATAACTCTACCAATGGACCAAAATGTTACCCGACTCACAATCAGTTCTTCATTTTTACGCTAGCATCAACTATTCAATCGCACATAGCAGCAGCGTGACGTCATCGCTGAAATGGTATATTAAACAGTGGCGGCTCATGCGATTCGGCAACTATGTGTTTTAGCATTTAAACCTATACAAAAGCTGGGATTCGGAGCCGAAGCCACAATCAAAATTGAAATTCGCACTTCTCCTGGAGAAAAAAAAGAATAATACTTGCAGAACTGAAATTTACTATTCTACAAGTCATTCAAGATGTTTTAGCACGCAGACAGAAAAGATTTTTCATGATTTCAGTTTGAATTATGGCGATCGGAGCCCTTTGAGCCGAATCAGATCCAGCTTCGGAGCTCCGATTAGTCCGATTGCAATAATTTAAACTGTGTAATCAAGGAAAGTAATTTCTGTCAGCGCTGAACCATCCTGAATTACTTAATGAATTGTAAGTTTCGGTTCTGAAAGTATTATTCATTGGTTTCTCCAGGAGAAGTGCGCCAATTTAAATTTGAACTGTGGCTCCGCGGCTCCGAATCCCTGCGTGCAAAAGTATCGATTTCTCGGGGATTCAGTGAATCCCGTTTAAATCGATCATTTTACGTAGATTTAAATGAAGAGAATCGATTTTTGCCACATTGCACGAGCCGCCAATGCAGTATTAAACATTCGGATACGCAACGTGGCAGCTATGGAAGAATGATATTGGTAATCAATAATCAACTTGTATCTTTGGCAACCAAGTTTTTTATCATTTGAACCTATGGAAAAGTATCGATTTCCCCTAAATAGATCGATCATTTTACGTATATTTAAATGGAGAGAATCTATTTTCGCCACAT
Source organism: Trialeurodes vaporariorum (assembly GCA_011764245.1). Taxonomy (NCBI): domain Eukaryota; kingdom Metazoa; phylum Arthropoda; class Insecta; order Hemiptera; family Aleyrodidae; genus Trialeurodes; species Trialeurodes vaporariorum. The sequence goes on from VMOF01000013.1 coordinate 6,513,026, forward strand.
TGCACAAGCTGCCATGCCACTGCATAGTGCATACTTAAATATACGGATACGCAAAGTGGTAGCTATGGGAGAATGATTTCGCGCAATCAATAATCAACTTGTACCTTTGGCAACCATGTTTTTTACCATTTAAACCTATGTAAAAGTATCGATTTCTCAAAAACGCAAACTGGCAGCTATGGGAGAGCGATTTCGCGCCATCAATAATCTCAACTTGTATCTTTATTGATGAGTCCATGCTAAAAAAAAGAATCCTGAAGATATCACATCGAGTTCAAGTGCTTTAACAATAGGAGCACTGTTACAAAGATCAAGAGTTATGGATCAGTTCGTGCTCGTTTTCGTTCGCAATTGTTATTGTACTCATGAGACATCCCGCGTAATTTCATAAATAGTGCGAAAGTAGTTCTATTTTTGAACAAGTAAGGTAGGTGTTGCGTCTAGCAACATAATTTTAAATTAATTTTTTCAAATTAAAGCAATCAGAAGTACCTTTACTGGTAAAATATAATTCAGATAAGAATTATCTGTTATTATTCATTGCGCATTTTTTCCCTAAAAAGGTGTTTTAGTCCTTCTAATTTTGACCTCCTAGAGTACCATGGTAACAGAGCCTGAGGTTCGACCCTCAGTCAGTTTCCTCAAACCGGTGAGTTTTCTTTTTTGCTTCGTTTTCAGAGAACGTAAAACCTGTTCACTTGGAACAGTCAGGAATTTGGGGGGGGGGATTATTCTCTCTCTTCCTCAACCCCCCCCCACCACCCCCCCACCCTTTTAGGTTATATAAGTGCCTTTAAACAAAATTCCAATATGGATTCTGAATAGCAAGCCATAATGGTGGAGTCCTATACATATAATTCCAGCTTTCCCTATGCTAAAAAAAGTGATTCTCCTTCTGAATAGATTCTGATTAGAATACTTCTATATAGATTGACAGACCAATCAGGTGGAACTGAACCATTATGACACGCTATAAGCCAGCTATCTTGGAATTTTGTTTAAACGCATTTGTTGAGTTGTTGATTGCGTCATTTTCAAATGATTTTACAACAGATTTGACCCTCTTCACTATTCGAGCAATGGGGCTCTTGCAAACTTTTGCTGTAGGGGATTGAAGAAATGATTCTTACATAAAAACCTGTAAAAATGACGATAAGTACACTAAAAAATCCCGAAATTCACTCTCAAAATTGGGCTTAATGGCGGAAAGACGCAGGTGTCATGGGAGATTCCTATCTAAATTGAGACATATCTCTGTGTTTCCTTAGAGAAAGTGGCATAATAGACAAGAATTCTCCCATAATACCTGCGTTAAAGTGCCATTACGATCTTGCAGTTATGGTAGTTATGTGAGTTTATTACTGAATTTTAGACTTTTTTAGAGTGATTTTCGTTGGTTTTTACATCAGATTGGATTCTTCAAAAGCTCACAGCAAAAGTTTGCAAGAGCCCCATTTGCAGAAGACCTATTGAGGCTCATCTCAAAGTTGCAACTAAGGTGAACGAACTGCGGTATGTAACAGATACCGGTACAGTGAGACACGTTTCTTTTTCATCCAGAATTAATAAGTAATCGGAGTTCATGTTGCTTAAGCAACAAATGTTGCTTAAATGACAACGCATGCGTTGTGCAATGATTAGTGCTTCGTTGATGAAATATGCCTGATGGACGGATTTTTTTTGTTGTAGTTTTTGGCGACATCATGTGTTATCCCAGTGGCCCTCGTTTTGGGCGCCATGTTCGGGCAGTCTGCGGAGATGCTCCCTCAATTGATGGATCCAGACAGTTTTATCAAAATTACGAGGGAGGATGCGACATGGATCGGTAAGGCATTCGTCAGACTTTCTTTGATGGATCATCCTGTGGCGTAGCGTGCAATATGGCAACGTTGCGTTTGTCCATCTAAACCTATGGGAAAAGATCGAACTATTGGGTGTTCGGTGAACACCTTCGCATTCGACCTTCTACATGGCTTTGAACTGACAATATACAAAGTCGCCAAATCGCTTGCCACGGGGATCATCAGTTGCGTCAGCTCGACTACAAAATGTAATCGGTAGTTTAACCTCGTTTGGAATCATCCCATGAATTTGCCCACCTCTGCTCCCGGAACACGACCATATTCTTCGAAGAGTAGCGTAACGATAAATTTTCTATCTCTCTCCCACCTCCATTAGAACATGTGTGTTAGACAAGGATCGACAAGGAGATAAAATCCCTTCTTTCGATCTTTTTTCAACGCATACATTCAAATGGAAGAACGAGAGAGATAGAAGACAGTAAAGCAAAGAAACATTCTCAATCTGGCTCCATATCACTCTCCTTTCTACATTAAAACATGTATGTTAGACAAGGATAGACAGTAGAATAAAACCTCCCCATTGTATCTTTTTTCAGCTCATACATTCAAAAGGAAAAACGAGAGAGATAGAGGACAGTAAATCAAAGGAAAATTCCCTATTTCGATCACTTTCCTTTCTCCATTAAAGCATGTATGTTAGACATGGAAAGACAAGAAGATGAAACCCCTTCTCTATATACAGGGTGTTGATTAAAATATGTACCATCTCGAATTTCTCGCGAACGGCTTCGAATTTCATAAAACGCCGAAACACGTCTAAAATATTTTCGAGGGGGACATCTTTTTTGGGGGTCGCCGATTTTGTGGGCCCCCCTGGGGGGCCCCCAGGGGGGGCCCCACGACCCTAAATCCCATACTTCAGATGGGGACCCCCAATTTTTATTTAATATTTGGAAAGGAAATGAAATTCTAAGACTTTTGGTCCAAACCGGAAGTCGATATCGTTTTTTGTTTTCGATATATCGAAGGTCAAAGTTCGATATGGACCCATCTTCAAAAATCCGTAACTCCCCTTTGAATGGTCCAAATTGAAAAAACTTTGGGTCTAAATTGCTCTACAGAGCAAGGTCTTTTCAAATAAAACCACGCATTTTCCAAAAAAATTATTTTAAGGGGGGGTTTTGGGTCCCTAAATTTTTTTTGAAAATTTGAAAATTTGAAGAGGCTGTATAAAAGAAAGGACTTCAATTTTCAAAAAACGCTGAAACACGGGTCCCATTATTTCAAAGGATACCCCTTTTCTTGGGGTCGGCGATTTTCAGACCCTACAGGGGGGGCGGGGGTGGGGGTCACATTCCTCAAAATTTGAAAATTTTAAATGATAACGACCCAGACCCCTGCTTTGTGATATATCGTTAAAAAGATCGTTACAAGCCGAACATTTTGGTGCAAACCGCGGTTCGATATCTTTTTTCGTTCTCGATTAATCGAAGGTCAAAGTTTCATATCGTTCATATCATACATTTGGTCGATATGAAACTTTGACCTTCGATTAATCGAGAACGAAAAAAGATATCGAACCGCGGTTTGCACCAAAATGTTTGGCTTGTAACGATCTTTTTAACGATATATCACAAAGCAGGGGTCTGGGTCGTTATCATTTAAAATTTTCAAATTTTGAGGAATGTGACCCCCACCCCCCCCCCCCCTGTAGGGTCTGAAAATCGCCGACCCCAAGAAAAGGGGTATCCTTTGAAATAATGGGACCCGTGTTTCAGCGTTTTTTGAAAATTGAAGTCCTTTCTTTTATACAGCCTCTTCAAATTTTCAAATTTTCAAAAAAATTTAGGGACCCAAAACCCCCCTTAAAATAATTTTTTTGGAAAATGCGTGGTTTTATTTGAAAAGACCTTGCTCTGTAGAGCAATTTAGACCCAAAGTTTTTTCAATTTGGACCATTCAAAGGGGAGTTACGGATTTTTGAAGATGGGTCCATATCGAACTTTGACCTTCGATATATCGAAAACAAAAAACGATATCGACTTCCGGTTTGGACCAAAAGTCTTAGAATTTCATTTCCTTTCCAAATATTAAATAAAAATTGGGGGTCCCCATCTGAAGTATGGGATTTAGGGTCGTGGGGCCCCCCCTGGGGGCCCCCCTGGGGGGCCCACAAAATCGGCGACCCCCAAAAAAGATGTCCCCCTCGAAAATATTTTAGACATGTTTCGGCGTTTTATGAAATTCGAAGCCGTTCGCGAGAAATTCGAGATGGTACATATTTTAATCAACACCCTGTATTTCTTTAACTCATACATTCAAAGAGAAGAAAAACAGAGATAATTATAGAATACAGTAAAGCAAAGAAACATTCTTCATCTCCATCGCTCTCCTTTTTCCATTAAAACATGTCTGTTAGACAAGGATAAGGCACGAGCATAAAAAACTCCATCTTCCTATCCTGTTTTTGTTTATACGTCCAAAGGGTAAAAGAAAGAGGTAGAAAAATTCTGCATACTTGACTTTGCTTCAAACGTGACTGTTTATCTTGTCAAAGGGTTTTTTGTTACTTTTTTCTCACTTTAAAAGTTGGTACAGTCGGTGAATTAAATACTGTTAGTTTACTCCTTAGATTATTGCTCAGATAGGCAACCCACAACGCTTAAATACATTGTGATGAGTACTGCAGGTTGCACACCTGAATCAAAATCTAAGGAATCGACTGAAATTATTTATTTGTTTATAGTTGACTTACATTATTATTGCTCAAGTAGGCAACCCACAACGCTTAAATTCATTGTGATAAGTATTGCAGGTTGCATACCCAAACCGAAATCAAATGAGTCGCCTGATATGATTTAATTATTTATGGTTGACTCCTTAAATTATTGCTCAGATTGGCAACCCACAATGCTCAAATTCATTGTGATAAGTATTGCAGGTTGCATGCCTGAACCGAAATCAAATGAGTCGCCAGGGGCCGAAAAACGTTGGTCCGAAATGGTCAAACTACATTGGTGGATGGTGAGGATTCGAGCATGCTAGTAGATAGTTTACGGCCTCACCATGCATCATCTAGGAAGAGTAGTATTTTGGACCAACACCTCTTTAGACTCCTTGGATTATTGCTCAGGTATGCAACCCACAATGCTTGAATTCATTGTAATGAGTACTGCAGGTTGCATACCTAAACCAAAATCAAATGAGTGTGGACTGACATGATTTAATTCATAACTCGTAGCCATGCGTGGTTTAGAACTGAAGCCTTTGTTTTGATACCGACTGACTTTGTATAAATGAACTGACTCTCATGCTGAAATCTAATCAAAACTTCGATTTGTAAATTACAGCAAGCATTTCTACCGTAGGCAGCATCGCGTCGAGCTGGATTTGTGGATTCCTCGCCGACATTTTCGGTCGTTTAAGAATGATCCAGGCTAGCCTCTTCTTTTTCATGATCGGTTATGGCTTGATTGCAGCATCTCCGAATATTCTCATGCTACTCATGGGTAGATTTCTTCTTGGCATGGGATTCGGTGAGTGAGGTATAAACGATAATTTCCTATTTTTAGTTAACGAAAATACCAAACTTTGGCTACACATGGTATAAACAAATGCTTTTGTGTTGGGCAAACTCATCAGCTGAGGTAAAAAAGCCAATGAAAAAAAAATAAATAAATAAAAAATCACATTAAAAAATATGAAAGTAATAGTAAAAACTCTCTCCCCCTTCAGTTTTCACTATTACTTTGATATTTTTCGATATGATTTTTTATTTTCTTTTTTTTTTTAATTGGCTTTTTTACCTCAGCTGATGAGTTTGCCCAACTCAAAAGCATTTGTTTATTTTAGTTAACCTGAAAATCATTTTTGATATGGAAGTTTCACGCCATTTAATAATCTATTTGGAGTTTCTTCACATGATCAAACTGAATCTTCAAAACAGCTTCCAAAGTCCAGAAGAACATACTATTATTGGTACTATAGATTTATTAGAGCGATATATCGTACCGATTGCCATCCGACGCACTATGGTTTGAAATCGAAAAAAAAATTGCCCAAAATTTAGTGCAAAAAAGTTATCAAAAATCATCGTTTTCGTCTTTCTAAGCTTAATGCAATACTTTCCAGAGACATTTCTAGGTTTTAATAACTTGTGAAAAGTGTTCTCTGTGATTAAATTTGGTATTAAAAGTTTATGAATGTTAGATTAATGAGAAATTTACTTTCTGATTTTTGGCCACTTTTTGAAGATCTCAGACCATAGTGCGGTGCCCTCTGGTTCCAAACAAACTCTGATTCAATGTAGTTTTCCCATAAGAGCATTATTGAACGTAAATTTAGGCTACTAAATCAAACAATTAATGTCACCTTTTTGCACGATTATGAATTCTACGTCCTCAAAAATGCTTGATTACGCCTGGTTCCACGGCAAAAACTGCCGAAATCAACAAGATTTAACAGACTAAATGATGCATTTGGAGGTTGGAATCACCCAAATATTATTCTTGTTGTCGTGGAATTGGCGGGATTTCGGGGGATTCTAACCTACAAATGCAACATTTAATCTGTAATATCGTATCGATTTCGGCAGATTTGGTCAAGGAACCAGGCATAAATTATAAGCATTTTTGAGGACGAAGAATGCATAATCGCAAAAAGTTTGCAATAATTGTTTGATTTAATTAGCCTTTTCCATTCAAAAGTTCGCTTATGGGGAAATTACATTGAACCAGAAATTGTTTGGAGCCAGAGGCCCTCGAACGGCAATCGATACAATACATATCGCTCTATTAAAACAATCTATTCAACTGAGATAATCTTTTCGAATTTGAAATCAAGCGTTGAATACACTGACCAGTGATTGGTTCAAGTCTTCATAGTTCCTAATTCCTGTTTTGTTCCAGGAGTTTCATTCCCTTGTTTCGTCTACGTTGGAGAATCAGCTCCGCCGATATACAGAGGGACGCTTCTGGCTTTCATCCCTTTGGGATCCTCCATTGGTCTCTGCGCGATGTACATCTTGGGAGCCCTCCTCCCTTGGAACATTGCCTCGGGGGTCATCGGCCTTATCAGCGTCCTCAGCCTGGTCTACACCTTCCTCTTCCACGACACTCCTTATTGGCTCCTTCAAAATGGCAGGACGGACGAGGCACTTAAAAGTCTGAGAAGGATAGAACATCCTGCAAACGTCGATTCGAGACTTAAAAAGATGCAGGAGGCTGCGTTGCAGCAAAAAGAGGAGAGCGCGAATTTAAGTGAGTTCACTTATATTTAGTCAGTGTTGGGCAAAAATCATTTTTTGAATAACCATAATTAATTACTTAGAATTATTCGCATTATTTTTATGTTATCCCTATCAGTAAATCGTGGTTTTGCCCCTACCAGCATATTCATCTGTCATAAGACGAATGTCTGGGTAGATTTTGATTTATTAAAAGGAATAACAAGATAAAAATGGGAATAATTTTAGTTAATAATTATTCATGGAACTCAAAAAATGATTTTTGCCCATCACTGTATAGCTCACCTTATAAGTCCCATTGTTCCGGAGATGAGATATTTTATCCCAAAATACATTGTTTTAAATGGGAATTCCGCATAGAGACGTCGCACTATATACGCACTAGATTTGTTACAACTTTACACGTATGTATATCTCCAAAATCGGGAAATTTAGGAAAAAACCAAAGGCACCGTGGTTCTTAGCTAATCAAGTACTACCATTTTCTTCATAAAAAGTACATGTCAGACCCTTGCAACTGCCCTATTAATTATAATTTTTCATTCACTTTTTCAATTAAAAACTAGAATGAATGAAAACATGAAAGTTTAATTTTTTTTATTTAAAATGTAAAGCTTAAACTTTAAGTTAAAAAGCTTAAATAATTAAAAAAAGACAAAAAGACCCTTTAGAGCTTTATAAAAAATGTAATGATTTCAAAACTATTTTCATTTGGTTGGGGAGACAGTGAAACATTTCTCAACTATATGTTCAATTTAATAATTTTAATATAAACTATTCAGGTTTATTTTATTTAAAGTTTATTGATCAAGATATTTTAATTTAAAAATTAATAAATCTTTCTGGGAATAGTTTAATTGCATTTAAAATAACTTGTTATACATGTAATAAAAATAATTGTGATAGAAAGTAAAACTTTACACGACACGGAGAAAAAACAATACCCTGTTTTGACAGCAATTGCGGTTGTTCCAACGACAGCGCGTTAAAGCAGCAACCCTTCATCCGCAACAACCGCAGTAATGCTCCTATTTCAAAAGTTTGAACTGTTGAAACAACAAAATAATTTAGACGAAAGTTATCGTGAGGTAGTTCCTACAGTTTATTTAATGACCTTTTCTTTTCAGGTTTCCGATCGTTCTTAGAGCCAACCGTTTGGAAGCCGTTCATGATGATTTCGGCGCTGTCGGCCTTACAAAACGGCTGTGGTTTATACATTGTGGTATATTACACAGTTAACTTCTTGAAGGAGTTCAAGGCCTCGTACGACCCGCATCTGGTCACGATCGCTTTTGGAGTGACCAGAGTTATCTTAACGGCCATTTCCTCGGTCCTTCTCCGAAGGATGGGGCGTCGATCCATCGGTGCCGTCTCTGGCTTTACCTCAGCCGCTGCTCTCCTGGTCATTTTTGTGTTCCTTAAGTTAAGGCCTGAATATCCGATCCTCGGCGAAGAACACACTTGGATACCCGTTGGGGCCTTGCTGGTGTATGTGATGACAACAGGTGAACGATTTTGTTATTTCTAGTAAAGTGCCTGTACATAATAGAGTCTCGTCATGTGAAGAATATAGAAGAAGATAAAGAAAGAGTCCCTATATGTAGAGAGTTAAGACAAAAGGGTGGTCAACTTCTGATTGGGTCGATGAGTTTTAGGCTCTACAGACGGTGTATGCGATTTTGCACTTTTGTTTACAATCGCAGTTGTTTACCAACGGTGTTTTGCGGATAAAGGGTTAATTTTCGATGAATTTATTAATTTTAATCATGATACACTTCTAGCATGTCTTTAAATCCCAAAAGAATCTTGGATACCCGTTGGAGCCTTGCTGGTGTATGTGATGACAACAGGTGACCGATTTTCACTTTCTCACTCTTAACGAAGTTAAAACGGAGAAAGTATTGCGATGGCGCAAATGTCTGTCGGTCTGTCTGTCTGTATCCAAGTATATTTTTTGAACCAATCGTCCATATGCATCCAAATTGTGCAGAGTAGCTGCTTTTACCATTCCCCAGAGAGACTTTTTATGTTTTCTAGGAATTTTAAATTGTAAAGGCAACTTTTGGATGATAAAAGATTTCCGATTAAAATCATTGAATATTTTTGGTTGTGTTATAGCCTCAGTGCTAGAATGTGAAAAAAAAAAAAATTTGGTGATTAATTTAATCACATTTTTATTAGTAATATTTCCGTCGAAGCTTTTCGGCATTGACGCCATCGTCAGGACTAGCAAAGTATCAAAGAACTGAACATAATATTCATTACGAAAATAAAACATTTAATCAAATCTAACACAAAATCACAGGTGAAAAATCTGATAAGTAATACCCTGATAGTTTGGCATTACTTATCAGATTTTTCACCTGTGATTTTGTGTTAGATTTGCTTAAATGTTTTATTTTCGGAATGAATATTATGTTAAGTTCTTTGATACTTTGCTAGTCCTGACGATGGCGTCAATGTCGAAAAGCTTCGACTGAAATATTGCTAATAAACATTTGAGTATAAATTAAACACCAAAGTTTTTTATAACATTCTAGCACTTTGGCTAACACAACAAAAATATTCATTAACAACAAGTGCTACTACCTGCAATGGTCAAATTTAATAAAATCAATGGTAAAATGGGTATAATGCATGAACATAGGAAAAAATCGGAATGTTTCGAATATACATATATTCTGGTTTGAATTTTGATGAAAATTTGCGAAGACATTCTGCAACCAGCCTACTGTAAAATTAATCCCTTAAAGGGGGTCTGGGGGTCTGGGGGTCTCCCCCAGAGTAAAACAGGGGGGTTCCCCCAGAATAATTTTGATGTGAGAAAGTGTTCGTGAGGTAATTCCTATAAGTTTCTTTTATTTCTGCTAGTCCCTGTACATAAGAGAGTCGCCATGTGAAGATTGAAGAAGAAAAATGAGCCCATGGAGGTCGAGGCTGCCGTTTTGAGAAGAATCAAAGGTATTTTTCAATTCATCGATGATTCCACTGGTTGAGAAACACACACACACACACACTGTGTAAGATTACACAGTTCAATTCAATGTTTGACTGAAATACACGAAAATATACTCTGACCTGTAATCTTTTCTCAATCGGTGGAAACTGAGTTTTCGTGCATTACAGTCATACACTGAACTGAACTGTGTAATCTTTTCTCAACCGGTGAAATCATCGGTGAATTTAAATATAAGATTAATTATACGTAAAACGGCAGCTCTGATGGATGTGAAGAAGGCGTCCACTCTGATTGGTTGGGTTCACCGAGACGGCGGCGCTTATGGCGAGGAGTTCATTTTTCGTTATACTTGCCTGGAAAAATCAAATTTTGCTGCAAAAAATTGAAGCAAGGATGTTTAAAACATTACGATAGATGTTTTTAAACCCGATTAAAGCCTTAAAAATCCTTGAGCTTTAATTACGAGCAGGGCTGCCGTTTTGCGTATAACCAATGCTATTTTTCAACTCACCGATGATTCCACCGGTTGAGAAAAGATTATACACAGTTCAGTTCAGTGCATGACTGTAATAAACTAAAATACTCGCATCTGTAATCTTTTCTCAACCGGTGGAGTCGTCGATGACTTTATAAAACTTGCGGATATTTCAATTAATCAACGGAGTTTCCACCGATTAAGGAAAGATTACAGATCAGAGTATTTTCGTGCATTACAGTCATACACTGAACTGAACTGTGTAATCTTTTCTCAACCGGTGGAATCATCGGTGAATAGAAAAATAGCATTGATTATACCTATGCAAAATGGCAGCCCTGATTACGAGTGACACCTCCTCGAAGGAGACGTTCCAACGGTCATCTTAGTAAAGAGAAACAGGGTACACGGAAAAAAAAGACTGTTAAAATTTACCATCTGCATAGCTGATTTTGGAGTCAGCTATCAAGTATGGCAAATTTTATCATCATATAGTAAATGCAATGTACCTTGTGGCAAATTAAGTTAATCTGTTGGTACATTTCACCACACTTTTCACCATAAAGTACGTAGAATTTACCATAAATGAGGGTCAAATTTACCATACGTGATATCAGATTCCTAAATCAACTATGCAGATGGTGAATTTTACCAGTCTTTTTTCCCGTGTATAGAGAACGCCTCCTTGAGTTCCGTGACAGTCTAAAATCCAGCAACCAATTAGAATCGATACCCCATATGGTGAGACTCTATTCCATACAAGTATGTACTCTAATTTCTACAATCAGTCGCTAAAACGTAAAACTATACAGACAGAGAATTCATTCCGGTTAAAATGTAGCATCCGTTAACTATTGAAACTTTTATTTGCTTTTGCTTTGACCACAGCGGATGTCACGCAAGCTGCAAGTAGGCGCTTATCCGTACCTTTCGTGACGTCCGCCATGGTCAAAGCGTTGACTTTCTCACTTTCTCACTTTCTCACTTTCAACTTCAACTTCAATTATCTCACCTAAAACGCGTCGCACTGAAAAAATGAAAGGGATTCTAAATCTTCATTAAGGTTTTCGCAATCTAATTCCTTCATAAAATTTTGAAAATTCTCAGCGGCAACATAAAATTTTTGCCATTAGATGCTCAAGAGTGTCAGAAAAGTGGACTTGGGCTTATTTAACAATTATTTCATGAGTTTCAATGAATTTTACACCTACAAATACGCCTGACACCAAATTTTAGCGACATTTAATGGATAAATCTAGCCACAGTTTCAAAAAAACCAAATTTTTTTCCAAACTTTGAAAAATCGTACAGCTCCGAAGGAAAGCATTTTAAGGCCCATGTTTATGGGAAATAACAGTCTTATTTTTACTTGAATAATCGGCTTCAGAAATTTCCGACGTTAAACCTGAAACACCCTGTATATTCCGAAGTTTAAAAACGTTTGGTATTGTTTTAATGTTTCAGCCCTGGGGATCTACCCACTGCCATGGATCATGCCCAGCGAGCTGTTCCCGATCAAAGTGCGAGGGATAATGTGCGGATTCTGTTTCGCTGCCCTCAATCTCTTCATCTTCATCACTCTCAAGTTATATAATCTCATGATGGACGCTCTGGGTCTCGAGGGCACCATCCTCCTCTTCGCCATATTTTCCGCCCTCTACGCCGTCTTCTCCCTCACACTTCTCATGGAAACCCACAACAAAACCCTGGATCAGATCGAACACGAATTCTCCAATGGACACAAAAATAAGAGCGGAGATTGATTCCAGAATCCAGAGCGTGGTAAAGGCAACGAGGTAAAGCAATAGAGAGCTGATACATGTTATAAGTCCTATCTCCAAGTGTGTCAGCATGGGCAATCTGAATTTGGTTTGATTTTTACGCGATTTTACACTGAAATCGACCCTCATATCGCTGTAGCAAAAGTGTGCAACAGACCCATTGCTCCATAGTAGCGGCTACGACTTGGCAACCATGTTTCCTAATCAAAAGTATAGATTTCTGTGGAATTCGGTGAATCCTCTGAAGATCGATTACTTTACACATGTTTAAATGAAAAGAATCCGTTGTTGCCACATTGAACAAACCGCCACTGGAGGCACTTGTAGGCAATGTATTCATATACCGCACAAAATGGGGCTGTTGCACACTGTTGAGCACGTAGACTATACAATACTAATTCTGTAAATAAAATGTACAAACAATTTACAATTGATTTATTAGCTTTTCGATAATTTATGAAAGACTTTTCATACAATAGGACTTCTTCGTTTGAATACTTCTTTTTAGGTTACAAAGAATAGAATATTTAATTTTCTTTATTTGGTTGAATCATGTGACTCGGCGCCTTTGCCATGTATGGGCGCCGAATCAAATGACCCAGCAATGTTGCGTAGGTCTTAAACACACTCTTTTGCAATAAGCAATTTAATTGTCGAATCTGGTGTAAAAACCTCTAAAAATAACGACGGCAGCACGAAAAACTTCTGAAATCAACCCCTAAACTCAAAAAACGCTTTTATTTGCGCGAAAGTAATGGTGACGCACGGTACTGATAGTGGGAGACTTTCCATAGAAAATACTGTGACTCCATCAAGCGAAAAGTGACTAATGAGAGACGACTTTTTATGACACCGGTGTCACCAGGTGTCACGGTATACCATTCATAGCCTGTAGATCGCTACTCTGGTGACTATAAATACTCTGTGAATCATCCTTGTCAGCATAGAAAGAGTGATGAAATTAAGATAGGAATCTCCCATTATTTCTGCCCTACACCGAGAAAAATTGCTTATTCGAATTACGGAACGTATTATTATAAATATGGGGTAGAAAGAAATTCCTTTTAAAATAACAAGAATTTTTATTGATTTAACGATCGTTTCTTGTGATTCTTCTAAATCATCAGAACGTTCTATTGGACCAATAATATTTCTCATGGATCCAATAGAACGTTCTGATTATTTACAAGAAACAATCATTGCGAATCAATAAGAATTCGCTTGTTACTTTAAAAGTAATTAATAATATATACGTTCCATAATTTCAATAAGACATTTTTCTCCGTGCACGCCACCATTACGCTCGCGCAAATAAAAGCGTTTATTGAGTTTAGAGTGGACTTCAGAAGTTTTCAGTGCTGCCATTGTTATTTTTGAAGGTTTTTACAACAGAAATTACTATACTAAAGCGCTTATAGCGAAAGTGTGCAATTTCCTAATGGGGCAGACGGGGCAGTTGCAAGGGTCTAAAATGTTTTGTTTTTTATGAAGAAAATTGTAGTACTTGATGAGCTGAGAACAATGGTGCCTTTGGTTTTTTCCTAAGTGTCCCGCTTTTGGAGATACACACATGTAAAGTTGTAAAAAATCGTGGGCGTAGTGACGTCACTACGCGGAATTCCCATTTAAAACAATGTATTTCGGGCCAAAATCCCATCTCCGGAACAATGGGACTTAATGAGAAACCAAAGGCATATTTGTTCTCAGCTCATCAAGTACTTTCATTTTCTTCATAAAACACACAACAATTCAGACCTTTGCAACTGCCCCATTGCGTGAGTTTTTAATAAATTGTGTCTCGGAAAGTTCAAAAAAGAACTACTTACAAAATAAAATAAGGTGTGTGACCCAAAGGTGGCCCGGCTCTTGCGGTGGCCCACCCCAGCTTATTTCAGTTAATTACACGCATTGACGATAGATGGCGTTAGTGCTGAGTAGCAGGATACTATCGCTTCCCCCACTCCAAAAATCAAGGGCATCGGGCAATTCAGTCGGCGCAGAACAGTGCCATAAAGTAAAGATACTTTATGAACAGTGCAACGTCCATTCCCGTAGGTCTTCAGCTAATTTTCATGAAAGTCTAAACAATCGTAAAAACTAAGCCCTTAAATTGATTCCAACTTTGACTTTCAATTCATCATAATCATTATTATTTCTGGTGTAACTAGGGTCTAGATTCCTTTTTTGAACTATAAAATAGCCTTTGAATAATTATTAATGAGATTTAGAAGGGGGTGTTTACCTTTAGGTGCATCAAAAATACTAGGGGTGGCCACCTTAGGTGCATGTTTTGCGCGATGTCAAAACCCTACTTTTTTCAAACGCAAAAAAAACCTCAAAAACAAGCAAATAAAAAAAAAAAAATGAAATTAACATATGATAGCCAACTGTCTTGATAGTAAATTGACATATTTAGTTTTTTTTATCTCTTATGACTTATACGTGCATATTGGCCCCAAGTATAGGTATGGCCACCTTTGGGTCACTTACCTTACGCACAGTTAGCAATCCTTGAAATGCATAATCTGAACAATGGTGGCTCACTCACGGTAGAAAAGTATTTTTCTTTCATTGTTTCAATTTGCTTGCGTGTAAAAAAACAAAAATTACGAACGTTTAAGAAAATGGAAAGGCTCTTTGAAAATCTATGGCAGGGATCGGAATAAATTTGGAATTGGTTGAATAGATAAACTGTCGTGAAAAAAAAAAAAAAAAAAAAAAAATATATATTCAAAACACCTCTGAATTGCTATCTTTCATTGTATGTTGAAATCCAATCTGCAACTTGGTGTCAGTTGTAGTTTGCATGCTTGCCTTTTTTGAATTTATTAATGCTTCGTTACCTGCAGTTCCATTCCGATCATTACCAATCTAACGTCCATTTGAAAAGCAATGTTTTACCAATCGACTCCAAACCCATATAACGTGAGTGATTCAATATATTCCAATGGGGTAGTTGCAAGGGTCTGAAATTGTGTGTTTTGTATTAAGAATAACTATATAGTACACGGAAAAAAAAGATGAGTGAAAATAACCATACGGATACCTGATTTTGGCACCTGCTAGATGTTATGGTAAACTTGACCAGAAGTATGGTACATTTACCGATATTTCGAGTAAATTCGACATGCAATCAGGTGACATCAACTATTACCTAGTCAAAACATAGTATACTTCTGGTTAACATTACCATAACATCTAGCAGGTGCCAAAATTAGGTATTCGTAAGGTTATTTTCACCGTAGGTTTTTTTCCGTGTACTTTATGAGTTGAGAACAATGGTGCGTTTTGTTTCTTCCTTAGTGTTCAGTTTTCGAGATACACACCGCAAACGTTTAAAATTGTAGGAAACTGTGTAGGTACGTAGTGACATCAATACGCGGAATTCTCATTTAAAACACTGTCGTTTAGACCAAAATCTCATCTCTGGAACAATGGGACCTAATTAGAAACCAAAGGTAGAGCTCGTTTCAGAAGTGTAGGCGCACCTAAACCATAATCTTTGGCGAATTTTCAACTTCCATGGAGCTGTTGCAAACTTTTGCTACAGGCTTATTAATTGTTGAATATGGGATAATACCCTGTAAAAATAACGATTAGCACACTGAAAAATCACGAAATCCACTCCTAAACTCACAAAATGCTTTTAAATGCGAGACCGTAATGGCGGCCGAGGCCGCGGTTTTCTTATGGCAACTGTATGCTTCTTCTGCTTCTTGTGTGGTGTTGCGAGAACACCTCGTGTAGATGGCGCTGATTGAAGATAGGGAGCCCCGATGAAAACCGCGGCCCCGGCCGCCATTACGGTCTCGCGTTTAAAAGCATTTTGTGAGTGTAGGAGTGGATTTCGTGATTTTTTAGAGCGCTAATCGTTATTTTTACTGGGTATTACACCATTATCAACTATTAGTAAGCCTGTAGCAAAAGTTTGCAACAGCTCCATTCTTTCAAATCAAAACCGAACTTGCCTCTGACTTAATTCTTTGGATTTTAAAGTGTTCCTCGTGGAAAAGTGAACTCTCAAATTCATTTTCATTCAATTTTTATTGAGTAATATCAGACATAATGTTGACAAATTCCAAAGATTATCGGTCTAGGTGCGCCTACACTTCTGAAACTACCTCTACCTTTATTCTCAGCTCATCAAGTACTTTTATTTTCTTTATAAAAAACACAACATTTCAACCCTTGCAACGGGCCCATTTAAATGATTTCAATAGTGTGCTGTGTTTTAGTGTCATTGATAACATAATTTCCCTTTCTCACCAAAATCATCGGCTAACCAAGGCGTTTATCATCAAGGCAGCTTATGAAATTGGGCAACATCGTATTTTCTCCATTTAAACCTAGGTTAAATAATCGATTCTACGAGAGGCGACGTAATTCATCTAAATTCGATAGTTTACAAAGGTTTTATTGACGAAAAGAGGAGTTACAGGTTCGGAAGAGCCGCTATTGTGTGGCAGAGGAGGCAATTTTTTCAATGCATGGACCACAATAGAATAAGATGGGACGGGTTCCAGCTGAGTGTGGCTCGATTAGCGTTCTGATTTGAAAAAAAACAAAAAAACAAAAAAACAAAACAAAACTTTTGTGAATTGTGCTTTCTATTGGTTTTTCAGTAATTTTCTGAGGGGAGGATCTTTTAATTTCTTCTCTGAAATTAAGAAGGCCCTAAAAAATTAACGTCCCATGTACGAGAGTCGTTCCAAAAGTAAGTATCATGTTTTTTTTAAAAAAAATCTATTAATGCTAAAATAAATCGGTAAAAAGGTTTCGATGCGCAAAATCCTCAGCTTATCAGTGGTTTTTTTGGATTTTTGATATCTTCAAAATTAAAAAAATGGCGGCGGTTTTTCTGAGACAACCTACCGTTGTCGCGTGCCCAAAATTTTACGCACTCGGATAAATCGTTATTCAGACAAGAAAAATGGATTGTGTTGAAGAGAGCAAAAAGAACATAAACATAATAAAAAATTCTACTTAAAAAGCTTCTAACCTTATTTTTCGACGTAGTCTCCGCCTCTTTTAAGACACTTTTGGTAGCGCGGCACCAACTTTCTTATTCCTGTGGAGAAAAATTCATTTTCTTGATTTTTAATCCAAGTGTCGACCGCGTTTACCACTTCCGCATTACTCGCGAAACTTTTACCACCGAGGTCAAGCTTTAGACGCGGGAAAAGATGAAAGTCACTAGGTGTGAGGTCCGGAGAATAGGGGGGGGGGGGGGGGGTGGGGAAAAATCTCCCATTTAAATGTCTGTAACAATGATTGCGTGGTTCCGGCAGTGTGAGGGCGCGCGTTATCGTAACATTACAGTAGCGTAACATTTTGGGCACGCGACAACGGTAGGTTGTCTCAGAAAAACCGCCGCCATTTTTTTAATTTTGAAGATATCAAAAATCGAAAAAAACCATTGAAAAGCTGAAGATTTTGCGCATCGAAACCTTTTTACCGATTTATTTTAGCATTAATAGATTTTTTTAAAAAAAAACATGATACTTACTTTTGGAACGACCCTCGTATCTAGCAGAGCTGCCGTTTTGCGTATAATCAATGCTATTTTTCTATTCACCGATGATTCCACCGGTTGAAAAAAGATTACACAGTTCAGTTCTATGTGTGACTGTAATGCACGAAAATTCTCTGATCTGTAATCTTTACTTAATCGGTGGAAACTCCGTTAGTTAATTAAAATAACCGCAAGTTTTTTAAAGTCATCGACGACTCAACCGGTTGAGAAAAGATTACAGATGCGAGTATTTTGGTTCATTACAGTCATATACTGAACTGAACTGTGTAATCTTTTCTCAACCGATGAAATCATCGGTGAATAGAAAAATAGCATTGATTATACGCAAAACGGCAGCCCTGGTATCTAGCTCTGGCAAACTTTTGATGTTGGCAAATAGACCTTCAATTCTGATGTTAAATGCTGCAAAAAAAACTTCCGATACCATTAAACAAGTATAAAATTCACTCTAAAGAGAGAAAACTTAGCTCAAAGTTCAGATATTATACCACCCGCGTATATTTTTGCACTGCATTCATTACCTCCGAATGAGAACAATAAGACAGTTGAATTTGGTTTTTTCAAACAGTAAATTTGAAGGTTGATTCTTACCAATTTTCTGTCACGAGAAACACGGTGATATCGACAAGAAAGTTCTGCGTTATGTAATAGCCGTAGAAAATCACATACATAATTGTACTATGACTTTCAAAAGGAAGTATCCTGGTCAAAATTCTCATAGTAAAAGTTTTCCGTTGTTTTAATGGAATTTACGACAGTGGCGTAGCCAAGGGGGGGTCTAGGGGGTCTGGACCCTCCCCCCCCCCATGACACCAAAATTTGTCCTAAAAAAGGTATTTTTTTTGCGTTTTCAGACAAATTTTACCAAATTAGTATCTTTGGACCCCCCCCATGACCATTTACCCCCCCCCCCCCAGAAAAATTCCTGGCTACGCCACTGATTTACGATTTTAAGACGTTCTCTATAAGAGGAATTCTGCTCAGTCCTTGAACACTTCATAGTCCCACATAGCTCAAAGCTTATACCGATATTTGAAGGAGTACAAATTTCGACCGGGGTAGGTAATTTCTTTTGAAAGTCATAGTACATGCTATGGGGCTCTTGCAAACTTTTGCTAAAGGGGATTGAAGACTCGATTCTTGCATAAAAACCTGTAAAACTGACGATGAGCTCACTAAAAAATCACGAAATTCACTCTCAGAATCGGGCTTAATGGCGGAGAGACGCAGGTATCACAGGAGATTTCTGTCTAAATTGAGACATTATCTCTGTGTTTCCGTATAGAGAAAGAGACAATTTAGGCTTGAATCTCCCAGGATACCTGCGTCAAACCGCCATTACCATCTTGCCGTTATAGTAGTTATGTATGAGTTTATTACTGAATTATAGACTTTCTTAGTGTGATTTTCGTGATTTTTCCTGGTCTTTACATAAGATTAGACTATTTATTTGCTTATAGCAAAAGTTTGCAAGATCCCCATTTCAACTATCCAAAAATGTCACCCATTAATCATAATTATAGTATCCAGTAGTATTAATGGGGTTCTTGCAAACTTTAGCTGCGCTCAAATGAATAGTCCAATCTGATGTAAAAACCAACGAAAATCACTCTAAGCAAATCAAAAAGTCAGTGAGAAACTCCTGGAACTGCTATGACGGCAAGTTCGTAATGGCGGTTTAACGCAGGTATCATAAGGGAGATTCCTGTCTATTATGTTCTTTTCTCTTCAGAAAAACAGAAATATGTATCAATTTAGATAACAAATCTTCCATGATACCTGCGTCTTCGCCATTAAGCCGGATTCTGATAATGAATTTCATGAGTTTTTAGTGTACTCATCGTCATTTTTACATAGGTTTTTAAGCAAGAACCAACTCTTCAATCCCCTGTAGCTAAAGTTTGCAAGAGTCCCATTTCAAGATCCAACCAAATAAATACATTACAATCATAAAAACAAATAATAACAAATTCTGTGAGATTAAAGCTCTGCAAGCACACGCAAGCCACAGTTTTTACTTTTTTGTTTCACTTTTCTCAGACTTTTAATTTAATTTAATTAATTTTAATTTAATTTATTACTGACCATAAGGGGGGCATAAAAAAACCCTTATTAAAGCGAGTCCGTCATTGTTCGGAAACCAAATGGAACCTGTCTTACTGTCCCAATTCAGAAGTTACGCTCTTTTGTATGGGCTGCGTAACGAATGTACTTAGTGCAAATATACACGGGTGGTCAATCTGAACATTGTGTCAAAGTTTTTTCTGCGAACATAACACTGAAAAAAAGATTAATATAAAAGCATGGCAACACGTGAACCTATGTAAGGGGTAGTGCAATTACCAGAATTATTGTGTTTGTACCATAATGGGTCTGTTGCACACTTCGGCTACAGCGTTTTAAAGTATCATTTCCTATGTAAAAAGCCGAGAAAATTTCAATGGCAGCATCAGAAATCACTAAAATTCAGTAATAAACTCACAAATTGCGAAAAACACTAGACACTATTCACCCCTGTATCTTTCCACCACGTGCATGATATTTCGCGAAATTAGCGCGGCACATTCAAATAATCACGGCCGACTGTCATCTCAGCTGACTTCGTAAACAAATAAAAAGTAAACACTGACGGCGTCTGCTCGAATTCTTACGTTTCAATATCCTCAATTCCTCGCACAAAAGGTTGTGAAAGGTACGGAAACCGATATTTGTGTCGAAAACTAATCAAAATGAAACAATAACACACAGGAGTTCCAAGGATGATTCCAACTTCGTTCATCATGCTTGAAACTCCTGTGTGTTATTGTTTCATGTTGACAAGTTTTCGACACAAATATCAGTTTCCGTGTCATTCACAACCTGTTGTGAGGAATTGAGGATATTGAAACGTAAGAATTCGAGCAGACGCCGTCAGTGTTTACTGTGTATTTGTTTATGAAGTTAGCTGTGATGACAGTCAGCCGTGATTATTTGAATGTGCCGCGCTAATTTCGCGAAATATCGTGCACGTGGTGTAAAGATACAGGGGTGAATAGTGTCTAGTGTTTTTCGCAATTTGTGAGTTTATTACTGAATTTTAGTGTTTTCTGATGCTGCCTTTGTTATTTTCTCTGCTTTTTACGTAGGAATTAATACTTTAAAACGCTGTAGCCGAAGTGTGCAACAGACCCATTCTTGAACATTTTGGGAATTCTAGTTCTATGACCCTATTCTGGTATATACACCAGAACTTTATGGTCAAAGTACTAGACTTTCTGTCGTTAACATGTTGTACGTGCTTCTGGTATTATGACTAGAGTCTGGTACTGTGACTTTCGCTTTTTTTTCCAGTGTAAGTAGTTAGACTTTTTTGATGGAAACCAAGTTATTTTCACAGCAATTTATAACGTAATTGAGCATCCATTTACCTTGCAAGGGCTCCATTTTTCAACTCCATTAAAGACCCCTCCGTCTGGTCCATGCTGAGTGCAACTATACACACAGTCAAGTTCTATACCTAAGCGATCGCGGAAAATCCTCGAGCATCCGTTTTTCTACGAGGGGAAAAAACACGATTTCCGCATTCGACAAAATTGTTTTGTCATAAGAAATTTCAACAAACAATATCGTATGTTTTCCCCCTTGGTTTTTTTTTAAGATTTTAAGTTTCCATTTTCCTTACATTCATCTTTATGCATACTTGATGAGTACTCTTCGGTTGAAATCATCCCAATGTTATTCTTTTCCGCTCTGTAAATCTCAATTTTATCCTCATCCATCCAACATTTTTCCTGCAATTTCACTGGAAATGTTACATACTATACACAGACCAAGGTTCCTTAGAGAGACCGTGACCCATATCAATTACAACAGATAGCTTTGTCTGAGATATTTCTATGAACAATGGATATCCAACTCGGATTCCGCAATCATCGTACAATTGGAAGGAAATTCGAACTCAAAAAAGAAATGAAAACAGCGAGAAAAAGTTTGCTTTAAAAGCTGCGTCAAAACTCAAATGGTCATCATACAGCTCTCAGTTCTACTAACAACCACATCAGTCAGCAACGACCAGTTCAGAATTTTACAGGTTAGTAAAATTTGATAACATAGAAAAACTATATTTTAGTTACCGACGCAACACATGTACTAAACGATTAGTGAGGTTTGCTATTTGGTGACGATGTTGTTTTCAGTCCATTTAAATCCACGAATCAAGAAAATAGATCGAATTTTAAGATGTTAAACTTATACTCATAAAAAGTTCAATATTTTCCAAGTGCTCTAATGGACACAACAGAATTCTGCTTATCCTTATGCTGTAACGTCACGCGACATGAGAATCGGCAGTGGGCAAGTTATATGGAGAACAGGTATGGACCACACTCTGAGGTTGGCTCTGATCGGTTGTGAAAAAAGCGACTCCGCCGCCATTTTTCTGACCGCGCGGTTCAAATTTTTTCATATCTTGAAAAGGAAAGTGAACAACGTAATTGATGATGTTAATCCATTCTATGGTCACAACATTAACATTTAAAGATAAAATTTACATTTCATTGTTCAAATTAATAAAGCATTTCTTCAGATAAACTTCCCCTTCAAACCTACACTGAAAAAATAATTGCTAGATCTAAACCCGCTCAGAGTTAATTCAACTAATTCAATTAGTTAAAAGTATGGACACCACATTTAAATGTTGTTTCTACTATTTTAACTTTGCTTAAATTTACTAATTGTGAATAGTTCAACTGACCTTTTCATTTCTTGAATCTGCAAAATAATTACTTGAACTTACTAATTCACAAAAATTATCTTCCAATTATTTTTTACTAATTCATTAGTTCAAGCAACACATGAAGCATTTGAAATGACTAATTGTAAAATGTAGTATTTACTATTTGTAATTAGTTGAAAACACCAATGTCTCGGAGTTGAGTTTACTCATTGGTTTACATAAAAGAACCTCTTGAAATGCTTGATTTTACTAATTCACTAAAATTCTGTAATAAATAGCGCACTCTGGTTGAGAAATTGTGTACTAATCTCACTTGTTGTTATTGTTGCTGTGGAACAGTTATTAGACATGTAATTACACAATTCATCGATATACAGAGGATACACATTGAATTTACATACACTGACATATAGACATATATTAACTGGAGTTACAAATTTTACCTGAAGGTGGTGAGGTTTGAACCTGGGCCGCATCGGTGACAGACAAGTGTCCTATCCATTGAGCTAGAATTGCTCGCGAAAAGTCACGACGAATATTTCCTATTTATTATAGTTTCATGAAATCCAACTACTCAAATGCTAGAAGTTACTAATTGGAAAAGTTGTGTTGATCATTTTCATACTCCATTCAACTCATGCAATTGTTTGATTTTACTAATTCTTCGCAGTTCATCTTACTTTTTCTGATGGCTGGTTTCACAATTTCAATGCTAGAAGTTACTAATTGGAAAAGTTGTGTTTATCATTTTCATACTCCATTCAACTCATGCAATTGTTTGAATTTACTAATTCTTCGCAGTTCATCTTACTTTTTCTGATGGTCGGTTTCACAATTTCAATGCTAGAAGTTACTAATTGGAAAAGTTGTGTTTATCATTTTCATACTTCATTCAACTCATGCATTTCTTTGATTTTACTAATTCTTCGAAGTTCATCTTACTATTTCCAGGGGCGCAATTTCAAACTTACCAGGGGGGGGGGGGGCAAGGCCCTCCAAAATTTTGGATGACTTTTTTTTTTTTTTTTTTTGCCGTGTATCTTCAAAAAAATCTCTCTATATCTCTCTGATTTGCTTGGGGGGGGGGGTGGCAGGCCCTCCAAAAATTTGGATGACCCTTTTTTTTTTTTTTTTTTTTTGCCGTGCATCTTCAAAAAAATCTCGCTGACTAGATTTTTCGGCCACATTGAAAATCCTTGGGGGGGGGGGGTATCCCCCCCCTGCTCTCCACCAATTGGCGCCACTGACTATTTCTTATGGGTTATAGTAAATACTTTTTTGGGGACAACGTAGAAAGTGTAACATAGATGTTTCCCCCACCCCCTGTCTAACTTTTGTACGAGTTGAGATAAAAAGTTACGATTTAGACCATCATTCATCGTTTTAGATTAATTTTTTTTGGTCAGTCAAAAATTGCCCCTCAAGGGGTCTTTCTCAAAAATTCCGAAGCGCGACTCTTATCGAGTTATATATATATTGCTCCAAAGAGCACACTAAACTAACAATTTTGGCGCAAACTGCAGGTAAATAGCGTTTTTTGTTTTCAATACATCGAAATTTGAAAACGGGTGAAAATCCAACTTTGCTATTCGCTATATCAAAAACTAAGAATTATACTAACCTGTGGTTTGCGCTAAAATTCTCAGTTTAGTGTGCCCTTGTAAGCAATGTGTCACTCAATAGGGGTTGTGCCTCGGAGTTTTGGAGATAGACCCCTCGAGGGGCAACTTGTTTTTATAACTTTTGGGGGGCTCTAAAACCAAATTTTGTCTAAATTTATGTAAAAATGGTAAATTTTCTAAAAATTACTTGCTTTGTAGATAGCCCCCTAGCTTTTTAAATTTCGACTTTCCAAATGGGAGATCTAATTATTTGAAAATGGGTCGAAATCGAACTTTGACTTTCGATTTATCTGGAATGAAAAACGATATTCACCTTCGATTTCCTCAAACAGTCTTAGAATGTTATGGCTTTTTGAACGAAATATCACAAGATAGGGGTTGCTATTTGAAATTTTTGAGATTGCCCTCCTGGGGGGGCCCGTAAGGGGGAGGGGGTAACTCCCCCCCCCTAAAGTTAATCTAAAACAATGAAGAATGGTCTTAACCGCAACTCTGGGATGCGGAAGGGTAAATTTAACTCAATATTAGTAGACTCAAATATTTGAATTGCGGAGGTTAAATAAATGAATTGCTGGATTCAAACATTACAGTTTAGTAGCTGGTGGTATGCAAAATGGAGAACTCGACATTTTACGGCGCTTCATGTGAAAGGCTAAATTTAACTCAATATTAGTAGACTCACATGTTTGAATTGTTTAACTTAAATAAATGAAATGCTGGATTCAAACATTCCAATAAGTAACTGGTGTCATGCAAATTGCATAACTCGACCTTTAACGGCACTTTATGTGAAATACTAAATTTAACTCAATATTTGTAGTCTCACATATTTGAATTGTTTAGCTTAAATAAATGAAATGCTGGATTCAAACATTTCAATTAGTAACTTGTGTCATGCAAATTGCATACCTCGACCTTTAACGGCGCTTTGTGTGAAAGGCTAAATTTAACTCAATATTAGTAGACTCACATGTTTGAATTGTTTAACTTAAATAAATGAAATGCTGGATTCAAACATTTCAATTAGTAACTGGTGTCATGCAAATTGCATAACTCGACATTTTACGGCGCTTTTTACTAAATAGTAAATCAAACTATTTCGAATTCTTAATGCAACGAATTATTTTCTTGAAACAACATTACAATTAGTAAAAATAAGAAGATAGACGGTTAGTTGATATAACTCATTTTTGGATACTTAAAAGAACCCAATAATATTGGTTAATTTAACACGCTCCTGCTTTGAAATTACTAATTCCAACTTACTAATTGCAATTAGTTGATTTTAGCAGTGGTTTTTTTTTTCAGTGTAACCACAAACAACAATGCAAGATACACGGTGTAAATAGGAGACAAGATGGCGGCGAAGTCGCTTTTTCCCAAGTGGCCACGCCCCCTGAGTCGAGTGTTGTCCATACTTGTTCTCCATATACCTTGGGCAATGGGGCCGTTGCACACTTTTGCTGTAAACGATTTACGGGCCGACTCAGATGCAAAAACCAGCAAAAATAACGATTGTTGCACTAAAAATTCAAAGTCACTCCGAAACTCATAAAATGCAATTAAATGCGGCGTAATCACGGCGTTTGGCAATATGAAAGATTCCCATCTCAATTTCGTCACTCTCTCTATATGCTCTGACAAGGAAATTTCACAGAGTAATTAGACACCAGAGTAGTGATCCACATCTGATGAATGGTACCGTGACACTTAGTGACACCGGTGTCAAAGGAAAGTCTTCTCTTATTGGTCACTTCTTGATGGAGTAACAGTATTATTAGATGGGAATCTATCTCCCATTAGTCCCATACGCCACCATCACGCTCGCGCATTTAAATGCATTAAATGAGTTTCGGAGTGAATTTCGTGAGTTTTTATTGCTACCATCATTGTTTTTGTAGGTTTTTTGCATTTGAATCAACCCTTAACCCTTTGTATCCTGGCAGTAAAAATTTGTACTACCAAATTAATATGGTTTAAAATGTATTATTTTAGAAACACTACACTCTACAGACCTGCATATCCTACATTTACGGCCCTAAATTTAAAAAAACTCGTTAATGACCACCAGATTTTAGTTCGAAACTTTTTTCTTCTCCAAAAAAAAAAAAAAAAAGGGGGGGTCATAACTTTTGGCCGACCCTTGGGGGGGGGGGCAGTTGCCCCCTCTGCCCCCCCCGCAAATGACGCTACTGCCCTCTTTCTTCCCGTGATTTGGGAAATATTCGGTTGATTCACCCGACATTTCTTGAAAAGTTGGGAGCAGAATGTTTTTTCCCCCAAAATTTGCCTAGATAGGATAGTAAGTGAATACGGCCTTTAGGGTCATGAAAGAGAGTCCAAGAGGTCTGAGTTTAAGGGACCAAATGCATGAGAAGCAAAAAGAAAGAAAGAAAGAAAGAAAGAAAAAAAGGAAATAAAAAAAGGGCATCAGATCTTTTTGCCTCCCCCCCCCCCGGCAAGATCTGAAATGACGCAACTGATTTTCAGAGTGTTAATGAACGAGTTAAAAATTCCCCGAAATGAACAGGTATGCTCGCAAGTCTATTCTCCTGTTTAAAATAACACTGAAGATCCCACGGAAGATCAGAGGGGAAGTTTCAAAAAATCAACAAGACATTATGGAATAAAATATGCATTTGGAGGTTGGAATCACCCGAATACTCATCAGATTCCCGCCCATTTCACAACAACAACAATAATATTCGGGTGATTCAAACCCCCGAATGTATCCTTTGATCTATAATATCTTCTTGATTTCGGAGGTGAAACCAGGCATAACTAAGCATTTTCAAACACGTAAAACTCATAATCGCAAAAAAGTAGTATTCATTGTTTGATTCAATAGCCTGAATTTCTGTTCAAAATGTGGAAGATACATTGAATCATACTTTGTGTGAAACCAGAGGTTCTCGGACGGCACTCGATTAGATATATCGATCTACTAAATTAGTCAGATTCCCGTCCGATGGGGCCCTTCTGCATGCAACAGTTTTTTACCACCATGGGCGCCCACGAAAAAAAAATTCCAAAAGGGGCAAAATTGTTGAATCCCAATGGAATGTCTATGGGGACCTCCCACCCCCCCCCCCCCTCCCAGGGAAAAAGAGACGAATTTTTACTCATCCAAATACTATACAATTACTCAGCCATCATAGGTGAATCAAAAAATAATAATAATAATTTTGACGTACCTAAAATGAACAAAGGGACAACCAGATGATAATGGTATACTAAGAGAAATTATAATGCTACTATTCCTTGCAAAAACTGAGTTAAAATGATAAAATAAACTAAAAATGAAGTTCGTCAACTATTATATATTTTGATTATCTTTTCATTTTCTTTTTTTCTTTTAATTTTTCAATCGTGAAATGTTGATCGTTTTGAAAACCCCCGCTGCGGGCACCCATGGATAATACATTCAAATCAACATAATTTGTAACTTATTAAATTTTTCCAGTGCGGCAAATAACTACCGGGCAGCAAAATGAAAATGTTCGCATCCCTCATGTTCGTTCTCTTTGCAATCTCCTGTTTCGCTGCAAACGCTAGGGCCCAGTGTCCGGGGTCGGGGTGTGCCAACAACAACTCAATCGTTACCAGTACTACGGTTGACGGCGGGACCAACGCTGTCAGCAGCAATATGACTAACATGATGACAGGTGGAACGAGCACGGTCAATGGACAATTTATGACGTCAACCACGTCAGGTGTAGGAAATAACGTTAATGCCACCGTGATCAACAACCAGACGATCAATTCATCATCATGCTGTTCATCATGCGGTAGTCCATGCTGTACATCAATGACGTCGACATGCGCTAGTGAGTGCATGAGTTGCTGTACTTGCTAGTTTTTAACTGTTGTCACATATAAGCAACGAATGTGATAACTGATTTATTTATCCGTTCACACAATAGAGGACATTTCCGGAAGAAAGACCCTTAAAACAAGAGGTGTGCTCTTCAAGAGAATTGTACTATTTCCGCAAATTAAGATTTTTAGCATAAGAGCAAACCTGTTGTTTTAAGAGCCCTTCTTCCATTGCCTTCAATGTCAATTAATTATAAATTTTCATTTGTTTCCGAATCGGTTTTTTTTTTTCGTACGTGTAACTATGGGTACTTTTTTTTTCTTATTCGCTATATTACAAATTTTATTTATTTTAAAATAAACAAATTAATTTATTCATTTAATCCGCACATGTATTTCTTGATCCATGTGTGATAACTTGTTTTATCATCCGTTCACACAATAGAGGACATTTCCGGAAGAAAGACCCTTAAAACAAGAGGTGTGCTCTTCAAGAGAAATGTACTTTTTCCGCAAATTAAGATTTTTAGCAGAAGAGCAAACCTGTTGTTTTCAGGGCCCTTCTCCCTGAAATATCTTCAATGTCAATTATTTATAAATCTTCAATGGACCATTTGCACACATTTTTTTTAATTCAGAATATGAAAGAGCTTGGTGCACTGAGTACTCACGAATTTTTTCAAATTTTTTTGAGTGCGGGAACAGGGGAAAAAAATTGATCCGAAAATTTCGAATTTGAATCGCGCGCCACGACCGAGTCGACCTCGTCCAAGGTATTGCATCATCCGACTCCTCCATCGCCGTAGACTCGCCGATCAGTATACGTTGCCCTATGCTGTCGTGTGTTTACCTTGTGAAAATGCTCATGCAATTTCCTATTTTCTTTACTAATTTTTGACGGAGAGTTAATTTACAGTGTAGTTAAAAGGTCAGTTAGATTGTAAATGAAGTGAAACACCGGTATTTTTAAATTTTTTCTCGTTTTAATGGAGTTTACAAGTGAGTGTTTTCACTCCAGCCAGTGCTAGTTTAGATAACCTTCTAAAAAGTGTATTAGGTACTGGTGTGAGTTTTGATCTCTCTGCGAGCTTGTCTTTCAGAAATGAGCCTTCTTTCATTCTTCAATTTTATTTTAAAGTCAGCTTTTGATGTTTGAGAGTGATTTACTGCCAGTGTTTCACACTATTGCATCGGTCCTACTTCACCTGAATGGCATAGAGAACTATTTAAATTCTAAGCCATTGCTGTGGTGTGCCACCAGTTCTGTGCCAGAACTTCTAGCATAATTTGAGTTATTTTTCAAGCCAGTGTTGATACTTTCTATAATTTCAAATTCTTAGTGCCCTTGATTAATATTGTAACTCGTGAGATACTGTTGATAGTGCACTTGGCCTCTCCGTCTCTCTCTGAAGCACAAATGTTGACAGTTAATAAACCAACTTATCCCTCCAAGTTTAAGTGTACAAACTGACTAAAGTTCAACTTTGAAGTCTGATTTACATCAAGTGGTAGTCTTCATGCCAAGATTATCATTTGCGGAACTCAGTCTAAATTAATTCATCGGTGGAAAGCAAAACAGCGGCAACTATTTTTGGATTATTAATCATTTACTGGAGGTATGCACCTTGTGGTGAAATTTGATTTTCTTTTCTGTATTTATCTGTACTCCTCCTTTAGGACTAAAGTACAATAGAAAGAAACTTTTCTTATTAGTGAAAACTGATGTGACACGGGTGGAACGGGTTACTTGTGATTTCTCCCAGTTGGTATACAGTTACCGCAGTTAGGTGGATCAACTATTAAAAGTGGTTGGCTTGTTTACTCTGTTTCATTAGAATGCTCAAAGTCTAAAGGCAAACCACAGTCGAAAAATGTAACGTTCCATCGTGTTCCTATAATGAGAAAAGTAGCCCAATCATCTCAACGCGTAACATGCAGTGTTTTTGTTTGAAGCTAGCTTACTTTTGGCAACTGATTTACCGCCTGTTGGAGGAGTAATCCTTTCCTGTCTGAACTTGATAAGTTAGTATCAGTTCTTTAGCTGAAAATATTGGTCCAGGTATATAAAACAATAGTGAGAGTGAGTATGCAGAGCTAACAGTACATTTCTAACCACGGTAAAAAGGAACTAGCGCATCAAGTTTAGGGGTAAAGCCAGGGAAAACCCAATTTCTGGGGAGTAAAATTTTTACTTTAAGGACTGCTAATGAGATCCAATTCTGAAACTTGATTTTTCAGCAGTGGCACTGCAAACCATTGCAAAAAGTTAATGATTGGAAGGATGTAGGTATTTGTAAATATTTAAGTGAATTCATTATGAATGTGTAGGATTCCGATCGCACCCCTCCCATCTCTGCAAGATTAATTCGATCATTAATGAATATCAGCTCTTCTTGTTGGTGCATACATGATGTACTTATATGGAATAGGAAAGGATCCACTGAAACATGAGCTCTGATTAACAAAAGTTAACCTAAAACGATTGCAGTGCAATGGTTTGCGACCACACCCTCAGGTTCATATTGATATAAATATTGCACGTAACATTTGTGTATGAAATCTACCCTCCGGTTGCTTGAATAAACTGCTACAAGGTTATAAGAGGTACAGATAAATACAGAAAAGAGAATCAAATTTCACCTCAAGGTGCATACCTCCAGTAAATGAATTGATAATCCAAAAATAGTTGCCGCTGTTTTGCGTTCCACCGATGAATTAACTTCAGACTGAGTTCCGCAAATGATAATCTTGGCATGAAGACTACCACTTGATGTAAATCAGACTTTAAAGTTGAACTTTAGTCAGTTTGTACACTTAAACTTGAAGGGATAAGTTGGTTTATTAACTGTCAACATTTGTGCTTCAGAGAGAGACGGAGAGGCCAAGTGCACTATAAAAAGTATCTCACGAGTTACGATATTAATCAAGGGCACTAAGAATTTGAAATTATAGAAAGTATCTACACTGGCTAGAAAAATAACTCAAATCATGCTAGAAACTCTGGCACAGAACTGGTGGAATACTATAACACTGGCTTAGAATTTAAATAGGTTGTACTCTATACTGTGGAGAGGTAGGGGAGATTGGGGTAAGACGGGGTACTTAAGCTTCTAAAGCCTATATGTACCATAATATTGATTGAATTAAGCTGAAAATTTGTAAAAACATGGTCAATACTATCAAAAATAACATATGGGAGGAATTTTCTAAAATTTGAAAAAAAAGTCACATTAAAGCCAAAAAAGTTCAACTTGTCAAATCACCCCGTCTTACCCCAACGTTGGGGTAAGATGGGGTACTCCATTGGATAAGACGGGGTACCCCATAACTGAGACAGGGTATTTCTAAATTGAAGGGCTGCAAACAAAAAAAAGTCAAGTTTTAAGGTGAATATTGTATTCTGAGATTAATTTTACATCAATTAATTATTAATTATTTACACAAGTCGCAAACATGCTGAACATCTTTATCTTTTGGGTCTTCACCCGCACAAGAACAATGGGCCCAATTCTGACATAGAATACACTTGACCCAAACTTCGGATGATACAGAATAAGCTTCACTGCAATACAAACAAAGGGTGTCATCTTCATCATCTTTCGATTTAGTCTTTGCTGTTTTTGGCTTCTTCTTTTGTTGCGGGCAGCTTTGAAGTACCCCATCTCACCTTCTAGGACAGCTTTCAGTGCTTGCAGCATGTTCGCGGGATCCCAACTTCCTCTAGTAGTTTTCCTGACATACTGTTTTCTCCCCATGATCCTTTGAAAAACAAGAAAACAAAATAGATATTACTTTTGTGTCAAAATAGAGACGAAATTAGGTATAAAACGTTAAAATATGACCCTAGAAAAAAAAGAAACAAATAATCAACAAGTCCCCCCGTCTTACCATGATCTGGATTTTTTAGGTTATGTTTGCATAACGTCCGAACGAGTCAAAAAATTGCAATAAAAATTGGAGAGAATAAGGCCAGAGCTATGCTCAAAGTGTACAAAAAAATCAGTGATGTAGAATGAAAATTACTTACCCTTGCTTCGCATTCAAGAGAGGTCAAAAATTAGATCGCAGTTCCAGAATTCGTCAAAATCCGGGTTTTCGTCACTTATCGCGTCGGCGCGGGCGCAAGTAAACAAAACAGATCACTCACGGGACACATCTGGGTGTCTGGCAAGTAGTTCACTACATTCACCGCAGATCGCAGCACTTCCTTGGCAGCCCGAGCGGGTACCCCGTCTTACCCAAGTACCCCGTCTTACCCCAATCTCCCCTAGGACGCCGATGCAAGGGTATGAAGCACTAGCAGTAAATCACTCTTAAACATCAAAAACTGACTTTAATGAAAAATTTAAATTTAAATTTTAAATGAAGAAAGCTCCTTCTTAAAAGACAAGCTCGAAGAAAGATCAAAACAACTAACAAAAGTAGGTAATATAATACACTGTTTTGAAGGTTATACCAGCAACAGCTGCTGGAGTGACAACACTCACTTGTAAACTCCGTTAAAACTAGAAAAAATGCAAGAATACCGGCGTTTCACTTCATTTACAAGCTAACTGACCTTTTAACTACACTTCAAAGTAACTTTCCGTTAAAAATTAGTAAACAAAATAGGAAATTGCAGGAGCATTTCCACGAGGTAAACACACGACGGCATAGGGCAACGTACACTGATCGGCGAGTCTACGGCGATGGAGGAGTCGGATGATGCAACTCTACGGCAAGGCGGCGCAGTAGCCAATCAGAAGCGTCCAAACTTGAAATCACTTAAAATGACTTTTTCGCAGCTTTACGTCCAACTTTCGCGATTTTTGAGGACGCCATCGTTCTTCTCGTGAAATTTCCCCCAAGAATAATTTTACTTCAGGCTAATCCCAGGAGCATGCAAATGGTCCATTGTTTTCGAATCGTTTTTTTTCTTTGTACCTGCAATTATGGGTACTTTTTTCTCTCTTATTTGCTATATTACAAATTGTATTTATTTTAAAATAAACAAATTAATTTATTCATTTAATCCGCATGCATTTTTTGATCCATGTGACCGTCCCTCTCCGCGCGAAGGGGCGTATCTTGATTTTTTCTACTTTTCAGGAGAGCGAAAACAAAATTTGACTCACTTTCATTCGCGCTCATTTACCAAGTCAATGTATTTATCACTTTCAATTTTTCGTACACACACTCCTTATTTCACCTTCTTCTACTTCGTCCTGAAAAAACACGGACTTTTCGAACCGAAAAAGTCACCGTTAGTGAAATTAAGAGAGAAAAACGTGTTACGCCTGTTCGCGCGATTCCTAAACCGACTGTGCCCATCCGTACGTATCCCTGGCTTTAGCAGATACGCCCACCTGCTTGATGCTGGAATCGCTTTGTGAATGCTTTCAACAGAGCTGCCGATTTGCTTAGATTTAATGGCATTTTGAAATTCACGGAAGATTTCACCGGTTGAGAAAAGATTACAGAGTTTAGTTCGGAGTATGACTGTAATGCACGAAAATACTCTGATCTGTAATCTTTCCTCAATCGGTGGAAACGCCGTTAGTTAATTAAAATATACCGGTTCAGAAAAGATAAAAGACGCTAGTATTTTCGTGCATTAGTCATACACTGAATTAAACTCTGTAATCTTTTCTCAACCGGTGGAATCTTCGGTGAATTTCAAAATGTCATTAAATCTACGCAAATCGGCAGCTCTGGCTTTCAAGCCCCCTGTTGTTTCGTTACTCTTTTCTTTGTTCAGTTCTCTTTCCTCTCCTCTCTCTTATTTCTCTTTTACTTCTTTTCGTTGGCTAATTTCTCTTATTGCCCTCTATTCAGTTTCCTTCCTGATGACTTCTTTTTAGTAAAACGTTTGTAAAAGTTGGTGAAGTTTTTGGGTAAAATGTTTTTACAAACTCTTATACAATATCCTATATTATATTTGTAAGAATGAAGCTAAGTTCCGGGGGAACCGTTGCACCGTTCGGGAGGGGCCTGGTACCGATCGGTCGGGCTCGGCTCCAATGCTTCGGGAAAATTATAAGTTTTTCTGTGCGGGCCCTGCGTCCCTTTTTAAAATGCTAAAAACTTTTCTCTCAAAAAGTTGTGCGAGTGCGAAAAGGATGCGAATCAGTTCGTTTTGCAAGGGTGGGAGAGAGATGCGAGATTTTGTCGTCCTTTTTTAAATGCATACGTGCGGAAGAGCATACGATTTTGTACGCGTGAGAGCGAGAAACGTGATGCTCTGTCAATTTTTTTTTTAAAATTTGATCGAGCGATTTGACGTTACCGTGGCGATTGTGATCATATGTTTTTTGCGCGGAAGGACATATTCGGGTATAGAATCATTTTAATAGCGACTTCAATGAAGTCACTTCATATGATATCGATGTATAGCTTCGACTTTTTATCACATGATTTTACGTAGATGTAAACAATAGGACAGTCACAGTGCTGCTAGATGTGTTGTAAAATATTCAGGCACTTGAAACTTAATGTAAAATGTGTATATTTTTTGTCAAATCTGGCAGCACTGTACAGTGTACAGTCATCGATTGATGGCTCGGCGAGGTTGCTGTACAACTTCGCGAAGTAAAGCTTCGATACTTATCATATGTATTAAACGCAGATTTATAGAATAGTACAATCAACTAGCTAGAGATGACTTTGATGAGATCGGTACGTTGAATTGATATCTCGATTGTAACCCAGCAAAGGGCTAGGTATTGCGAGAATTGTTAAAGAAACCAAACTATTAGTGATGATAAGTTGAGACAGTGGTTATTCTTTTCTTATCAATAATATGCTCTCGAATATTACTTACTGAGTAATGAAAATAATTGGTTTCCTGTTGAAAATGTGGTCTTTACTTCGAATGTACACCTAAGTGATTCATATAAGAATACTACCAACGGACCCAGAATATTGTTACACATTCGTCTATTTCAAAGTTGGCGATTTGAGCTGTTTTCGTATTAGTTCGCATCTCGATGAGGTTATGATGTTTTTATAAGGTCTGTTTTTTCCAATTTTAAAAAAAATAATCGTTAGATTTCTTGGGTATTTTTGTAGTTTTTAATGATTCATTTGATTGTATACACCTGTTGTTATTTAATCTGTGCAGTCAAAGTGCGTCAAATTAAATGAGGGTTTTTTTTCTTTTTCGAAATAGACTGATATTTGATGATGACTTGGTGATGAGCGTTCTAAACAAAGACAAACTGTCTCTCTTGGTCTCACGTAACCCCCATGTACTGCTATCTCACTCTAATTTCAAAAAACTTATGGAGAGACATCTTTTGAGCATTTTTCTTTGTTGGAGAAATGAGTTCCTCGAGGCATTTTCATGAGATTTATTTGATAATAATAAGTCGTGAAACAAGGCCCTGTCCACGAATTTGGAATTAGAAAGAGATGTGTATACATGGGGGCCACGAGAGAGTGAATGAGATAGTTTGGAACGCTATGCGAGGTTTGCCACAAACGATTGTGACTGATGAGTGCATTGTTGTAATTGTTGCGTAACCGCTGATTTCACTCTAAAAATCTTTAGTCAAAATGAGATGCCCCTAGATGCCGGAGCTGTGTATAATGGACCCGTAATACGCTAAAATCGGCTGCGAGCAGCTGTTCACGGAGGTCGTGCAAACTTAGGCTTCTTAAAGTATTCTAAAAAAACTCTCAAAGATTTTCATCATTTTGGGGGGAAACATAGTAAGGGCACAGGACCAAATTTTTCACGTCTTCTACGAGAATTTTTCAGTTTCATCGGGGGGGGGGGGGGGGTACTATGTATGCCCCTCCAAATGATGCCTCTGTTTTCTAAGCCTTTGGTGTACATAAGAAGATACCAATTTAGAATTTCAGGAATAATGGTCTAATTTTTTAGATTTTGTTCTTCGGAGCAAGATTAAGTGGGTGCATAGCAAACGGGGTTAGTAGGGGGTGGTTGAATGGGTTGAGGGAGGAACGAGGGGAAGAGAGGGTTTCGTGAACATTACCGAAAATGTATTCTACGACGTTGAAGTATTCTGTTTCTAAAACCAGGAAGCTAAGATACTGAGTAAATGGAGTAAAAAGGATAAAACCTGCTAAAACCCACGTATTTTATTAATATACAGGGTGTGTAACAATCAAGGGCGAGTATTTTCTAAAAACTTCGATTTTCTAAAAACGCTCAAACACGTGTTCGCTTATTAGGAGGGGGCATCTTTTGGAGGGGAGGTTCACCTTCGGAGCCCCCCAGGGGAGGGGGGCCGGGTGGGGGGCACCACCTCCCCTCCCCCCAAAAGATGTTCTCATCCAAATAAGCGAACACTTGCTTGAGCGTTTTTCGAAAATCGAAGCCGTTTCCGAAATATTCGCCCTTGATCCTTTTTTGTTGCACACTCTGTATACGGGTCCAATGGACCCGGCTTATTAGTCGTTAGCCTAAAAAAAGAGATTCGGGTATCTGAGGCTTAATATTTCATTAGTCATTTGAGGCAAAAACGCTCCAGTTTTTAAATACAAACCAAAAGATGACATCATAAATTCACATGCACAGATTTCCGTATATAATATGGCGAGACACAAAGGTAACATTGTTGACGAAAACTGACAAACTAGACAAGATGCAATCAGAATTCCCTCCAATTACTTGCAGGAAAGAAAAAATAAAATAAGGAAACCATACGCAACCAACCGAAAACGGAACCCACAGGAAGAAAACGAAGAAAACAAAAAACAAAAAAACAAAAAACAAAAAAAAATGAAAAAATGGAAAGCCCATTAGATTTTCAGAAAACCCTTAATAAAGGCATGAATAAATAAACATTAAAGAAAACAAAAATAATCTTTTTTCTTTAATAACGATCCTAAGGGGTAGGCAAAAATGCTCGAATCTAAAATAGGACAAGGAAATGATATCGAAACGCAAACTCTTAACTCGAAACAAAAATCACTCTTGGCCGCGAAGCGGCCACCGGCCTCTAGTTCATTTATATTTTCGCTGTTTTAACCACTTATTCCATCCATACATTTATTCACACAATGTTTCTCAACCGATTTATTCGTTTCTCTATTTACTTATTCAGTTATTTATGTAACTTTTGATCAAAGTTATATTATGGTTTCGACTATCTTTCTCTGGGTAGTTTCCATTTCATGACTTTGACTAGTTCATCCATACATGAAAGAGAGACAAACTGACAGACTTTGACGTTATTAATTTTATTGTTGACAATATATTAATGGAAAATGAAACATACTTAGGACTTTTATGAGGGACGCAACAGCTCATACCTTTAATATACTTTATTTATATGTATACTAAGAATAAAGATTTTGGGACAGCAGACTTACACTTTTACAGAGCTTTCATTTCTTAATTTTTCTTTCTTTTTCTGCTGCTTCGAAATCTTCATTTTCTTCGACGCTTTTGGACCTTGAGACAGTGATTTTAAGAGCGTCGCTCTGGTAATCTTATAACGGGTGATAGTCCCTGACAAAGTGACATCAGATCGCGGAATTTGTCATCTGAAATCGATCGCCGTCCTACTTAACTCTTTTATTTTGGAAAACATTCGGGATCTGATACTACTCTTAAGGTCGAAAAGACAGTAACATGTATAGGAGCGTGTGACTTTTCTAGAAAAAAAAAAAATTCTTCGACTTTTCTGGTTTTGCAATCAATTCGAGTTCAACGGAACTTACGACATTTACCGTTTCATCATCATCCCACTTCTCTAAAACGTCCATTTTTACAGATAAACACATCACTTAAGTAGAAAAAATCCAATCTAGACCGTGCTTTTTACTTCAGAAACAGGAAATAACGGACTACACACGACATCTGATGACCACGACCGATGTTACTAGTAAACTGTAAAATAAATTTTTCGGCCGATGATATGATAGTTTGATTTCTGTTTTGGTCTATTTACAATTAAATTAAATAAGCGTGACCGGGACAAAAATAAGAAATCATAGGAAGTGTTTGAGCATGCTCACACGTGTTCATTTTTAGTTGCCAGATTCTGATAAAGAAATACCCAATTTCCCATCATAATTTAGGATTTTTTATCATAATCCGGCAATAGGGCGTATTGAGTCCGAAGAAGTGTGATTTTTTGATGGAACAATAAAATGCCATGTGTCGGGAGCGCAAGGACCCTCAATTATAGAACGAGCGCCCACGCAACGTAGAAAAAGACGGACGTAAGTGAAGGCACAACCGCGCGAACGGGAGTATCGATGGATTCACCCGTAGCTATCCTAGATACGCGCGCCCTTTCGCGCGATTCATGAAGTGACCACTCTGAGTTACGCCTCTTTGTTTTTCTCTGATAACTTCTAAAATAATCAGAATTGACTTTTGAAACACGTCTAGATCGAAAGAACGCCTCAAAATATACATAGGAATCGACTCTTAGCACTCATGAAATTCATTATCAGAATCCGGCTTAATGGCGAAGACGCAGGTATCATGGAAGATTTGTTATCTAAATTGATACATATTTCTGTTTTTCTGAAGAGAAAAGAACATAATAGACAGGAATCTCCCTTATGATACCTGCGTTAAACCGCCATTACGAACTTGCCGTCATAGCAGTTCCAGGAGTTTCTCACTGACTTTTTGATTTGCTTAGAGTGATTTTCGTTGGTTTTTACATCAGATTGGACTATTCATTTGAGCGCAGCTAAAGTTTGCAAGAACCCCATTAATACTACTGGATACTATAATTATGATTAATGGGTGACATTTTTGGATAGTTGAAATGGGGATCTTGCAAACTTTTACTATAAGCAAATAAATAGTCTAATCTTATGTAAAGACCAGGAAAAATCACGAAAATCACACTAAGAAAGTCTATAATTCAGTAATAAACTCATACATAACTACTATAACGGCAAGATGGTAATGGCGGTTTGACGCAGGTATCCTGGGAGATTCAAGCCTAAATTGTCTCTTTCTCTATACGGAAACACAGAGATAATGTCTCAATTTAGACAGAAATCTCCTGTGATACCTGCGTCTCTCCGCCATTAAGCCCGATTCTGAGAGTGAATTTCGTGATTTTTTAGTGAGCTCATCGTCAATTTTATAGGTTTTTATGCAAGAATCGAGTCTTCAATCCCCTTTAGCAAAAGTTTGCAAGAGCCCCATAGCATGTACTATGACTTTCAAAAGAAATTACCTACCCCGGTCGAAATTTGTACTCCTTCAAATATCGGTATAAGCTTTGAGCAATGTGGGACTATGAAATGTTCAAGGACTGAGCAGAATTCCTCTTATAGAGAACGTCTTAAAATCGTAAATCAGTGGCGTAGCCAGGAATTTTTCTGGGGGGGGGGGTAAATGGTCATGGGGGGTCCAAAGATACTAATTTGGTAAAATTTGTCTGAAAACGCAAAAAAATTACCTTTTTTAGGACAAATTTTGGTGTCATGGGGGGGGGGGGGGAGGGTCCAGACCCCCTAGACCCCCCCTTGGCTACGCCACTGTCGTAAATTCCATTAAAACAACGGAAAACTTTTACTATGAGAATTTTGACCAGGATACTTCCTTTTGAAAGTCATATTTTCAGTGCTGCCATTGTTATTTTTGAAGGTTTTTACAACAGAAATTACTATACTAAAGCGCTTATAGCGAAAGTGTGCAATTTCCTAATGGGGCAGACGGGGCAGTTGCAAGGGTCTAAAATGTTTTGTTTTTTATGAAGAAAATTGTAGTACTTGATGAGCTGAGAACAATGGTGCCTTTGGTTTTTTCCTAAGTGTCCCGCTTTTGGAGATACACACATGTAAAGTTGTAAAAAACCGTGGGCGTAGTGACGTCACTACACCCACCCACTGCCATGGATCATGCCCAGCGAGCTGTTCCCGATCAAAGTGCGAGGGATAATGTGCGGATTCTGTTTCGCTGCCCTCAATCTCTTCATCTTCATCACTCTCAAGTTATATAATCTCATGATGGATGCTCTGGGTATCGAGGGCACCATCCTCCTCTTCGCCATATTTTCCACCCTCTACGCCGTCTTCTCCCTCACACTTCTCATGGAAACCCACAACAAAACCCTGGATCAGATCGAACACGAATTCTCCAATGGACACAAAAATAAGAGCGGAGATTGATTCCAGAATCCAGAGCGTGGTAAAGGCAACGAGGTAAAGCAATAGAGAGCTGATACATGTTATAAGTCCTATCTCCAAGTGTGTCAGCATGGGCAATCTGAATTTGGTTTGATTTTTACGCGATTTTACACTGAAATCGACCCTCATATCGCTGTAGCAAAAGTGTGCAACAGACCCATTGCTCCATAATAGCGGCTACGACTTGGCAACCATGTTTCCTAATCAAAAGTATAGATTTCTGTGGAATTCGGTGAATCCCCTGAAGATCGATTACTTTACACATGTTTAAATGAAAAGAATCCGTTGTTGCCACATTGAACAAACCGCCACTGGAGGCACTTGTAGGCAATGTATTCATATACCGCACAAAATGGGGCTGTTGCACACTGTTGAGCACGTAGACTATACAATACTAATTCTGTAAATAAAATGTACAAACAATTTACAATTGATTTATTAGCTTTTCGATAATTTATGAAAGACTTTTCATACAATAGGACTTCTTCGTTTGAATACTTCTTTTTAGGTTACAAAGAATAGAATATTTAATTTTCTTTATTTGGTTGAATCATGTGACTCGGCGCCTTTGCCATGTATGGGCGCCGAATCAAATGACCCAGCAATGTTGCGTAGGTCTTAAACACACTCTTTTGCAATAAGCAATTTAATTGTCGAATCTGGTGTAAAAACCTCTAAAAATAACGACGGCAGCACGAAAAACTTCTGAAATCAACCGCCAGTAGACATTTCCGGTCTCAAGATGGTCTTGTGAATATCTGGGCATGAAAGATATCTGAAAGATGACTTCAAGATAATATGCGCGCCGTAACATATCTGCAAAATAACTGCAAGATGTTGGTAAACACACGATAAAATTTAGATAACTTTCAGTTCTTTTGGAGACAACTTGATACGGCACATGCTTCTGTGTGCTCCGGAAGTTGTCTTCTCAATACACAACATCTAACAAGTTATCTAAGATACTGTGCAGATATTTTGAAGATATTCAATTCTGAACTTGTAAGTCCAGATACTCTCCAGATATTCTGAAGATATTCAATTCTGAACTTGTAATTCCAGATACTCTCCAGATATTCTGAAGATATTCAATTCTGGACTTGTAAGTCTAGATAATCTCCAGATATTCTGAAGATATTCAATTCTGAACTTGTAAGTCCAGATACTCTCCAGATATTCTGAAGATATTTAATTCTGGATTTGTAAGTCCAGATACTCTCCAGATATTATACGAGTATGAAGATTCCACTCCTTTAAATATGTTTAATTTGCTCCATTCCGACGCGAGCCGGCGTAGCTCATCGAGTAAAGTTCTTGGCTTCCACCGCAGCGGCCCAGGTTCAAATATCGGAACTTCTGGTATACTTTGTCAACTCTTTCTGTGTATGTTCTGTGTATGTATCTTCAATGCAGGGGCGTAACGAGAGGGGGGGTTGGGCTGGATACCCTTGCCTTTCGGGGGGCGGCAAAATCAGGGTGATCAACCAAAAAAAAAGAAAGAAAAAAGAAAGAAAAAAAGAAAGAAAAAAAAGAAAGAAAAAAAAAGAAAGAAAAAAAAAAGAAAGAAAAAGAAAAGAAAGAAAAAAAGAAAGAAAGAAAAGAAAGAAAGAAAAGAAAGAAAGAAAAGAAAGAAAGAAAGGAAAGAAAGAAAAGAAAGAAAGAAAAGAAAGAAAGAAAAGAAAGAAAGAAAAGAAAGAAAGAAAAGAAAGAAAGAAAAGAAAGAAAGAAAAGAAAGAAAGAAAAGGAAGAAAGAAAAGAAGAAAAAAAGTTCAAATTTCAAAAAAAAAAAAAAAAAAAAAGTCATTTAATTTTTCATTTTGTTCGCGGAGGATGGCAAGATTGCATTATTGCCCCCCACCTTTTTGGAAACCACGGCACGCCCCTGCTTCAATGTATCTCTTCTACAGCTAATAATATGTGTGTAATGTGCTATCCAGGACTCTGCAACATGTGGTACCAATCTAGATGGAACAACTTTATAATGAGTTACAAGAATCACCACCCAGAGTGCGCTGTTTATTTAGTCTAAAAGTTCTGCATTTTATCTGCAAATGTCCGCCTGTTTCGAATCTTCAAGCGATCCGCGCAGATAATCTAGACATGGTCTGGAGGATATCTGATAGTCATCAACCCGGGTCAGCCTCCCAGTTGTGCACAAGACAACTTCCAGATATGCTCAAGATATTCGTGCAAATAATCTTGAAACATTTCCGATCTTATGAGCATCTTGGAGCTGATCTAAGTCAGTTGACTTGATAGTCTAAAAGTTCTGCATTTTACCTGCAAATGTCCGCCTGTTTCGAATCTTCTAGCGATCCGCGCAGATAATCTTGACATGGTCTGGAGGATATCTGATAGTCATATCAACCCGGGTCAGCCTCCCAGTTGTGCACAGGACAACTTCCAGATATGCTCAAGATATTCGTGCAGATAATCTTAACATATGGTCTTGAAGATATCTGAAAAACAATAACTTGGGAACCTCTCCCAGTTGTCTGCAATACAATTTGAAAAGCTATCCAGGCTGTCGTCTTCCGATATCCTCCAGACCATGTCAAGATCATCTGTGCGGATCACTAGAAGATCCGAAACAGGCGGACATTTGCAGGTAAAATGCAGAACTTCTAGACTCTCTAGTCAATTGCCTTAGATCAGCTCAAGATGCTCGTAAGACCGGAAATGTTTACTGGGGGCCCCTAAACTCAAAAAACGCTTTTATTTGCGCGAAAGTAATGGTGACGCACGGTACTGATAGTGGGAGACTTTCCATAGAAAATACTGTGACTCCATCAAGCGAAAAGTGACTAATGAGAGACGACTTTTTATGACACCGGTGTCACCAGGTGTCACGGTATACCATTCATAGCCTGTAGATCGCTACTCTGGTGACTATAAATACTCTGTGAATCATCCTTGTCAGCATAGAAAGAGTGATGAAATTAAGATAGGAATCTCCCATTATTTCTGCCCTACACCGAGAAAAATTGCTTATTCGAATTACGGAACGTATTATTATAAATATGGGGTAGAAAGAAATTCCTTTTAAAATAACAAGAATTTTTATTGATTTAACGATCGTTTCTTGTGATTCTTCTAAATCATCAGAACGTTCTATTGGACCAATAATATTTCTCATGGATCCAATAGAACGTTCTGATTATTTACAAGAAACAATCATTGCGAATCAATAAGAATTCGCTTGTTACTTTAAAAGTAATTAATAATATATACGTTCCATAATTTCAATAAGACATTTTTCTCCGTGCACGCCACCATTACGCTCGCGCAAATAAAAGCGTTTATTGAGTTTAGAGTGGACTTCAGAAGTTTTCAGTGCTGCCATTGTTATTTTTGAAGGTTTTTACAACAGAAATTACTATACTAAAGCGCTTATAGCGAAAGTGTGCAATTTCCTAATGGGGCAGACGGGGCAGTTGCAAGGGTCTAAAATGTTTTGTTTTTTATGAAGAAAATTGTAGTACTTGATGAGCTGAGAACAATGGTGCCTTTGGTTTTTTCCTAAGTGTCCCGCTTTTGGAGATACACACATGTAAAGTTGTAAAAAATCGTGGGCGTAGTGACGTCACTACGCGGAATTCCCATTTAAAACAATGTATTTCGGGCCAAAATCCCATCTCCGGAACAATGGGACTTAATGAGAAACCAAAGGCATATTTGTTCTCAGCTCATCAAGTACTTTCATTTTCTTCATAAAACACACAACAATTCAGACCTTTGCAACTGCCCCATTGCGTGAGTTTTTAATAAATTGTGTCTCGGAAAGTTCAAAAAAGAACTACTTACAAAATAAAATAAGGTGTGTGACCCAAAGGTGGCCCGGCTCTTGCGGTGGCCCACCCCAGCTTATTTCAGTTAATTACACGCATTGACGATAGATGGCGTTAGTGCTGAGTAGCAGGATACTATCGCTTCCCCCACTCCAAAAATCAAGGGCATCGGGCAATTCAGTCGGCGCAGAACAGTGCCATAAAGTAAAGATACTTTATGAACAGTGCAACGTCCATTCCCGTAGGTCTTCAGCTAATTTTCATGAAAGTCTAAACAATCGTAAAAACTAAGCCCTTAAATTGATTCCAACTTTGACTTTCAATTCATCATAATCATTATTATTTCTGGTGTAACTAGGGTCTAGATTCCTTTTTTGAACTATAAAATAGCCTTTGAATAATTATTAATGAGATTTAGAAGGGGGTGTTTACCTTTAGGTGCATCAAAAATACTAGGGGTGGCCACCTTAGGTGCATGTTTTGCGCGATGTCAAAACCCTACTTTTTTCAAACGCAAAAAAAACCTCAAAAACAAGCAAATAAAAAAAAAAATGAAATTAACATATGATAGCCAACTGTCTTGATAGTAAATTGACATATTTAGTTTTTTTTATCTCTTATGACTTATACGTGCATATTGGCCCCAAGTATAGGTATGGCCACCTTTGGGTCACTTACCTTACGCACAGTTAGCAATCCTTGAAATGCATAATCTGAACAATGGTGGCTCACTCACGGTAGAAAAGTATTTTTCTTTCATTGTTTCAATTTGCTTGCGTGTAAAAAAACAAAAATTACGAACGTTTAAGAAAATGGAAAGGCTCTTTGAAAATCTATGGCAGGGATCGGAATAAATTTGGAATTGGTTGAATAGATAAACTGTCGTGAAAA
This sequence comes from Trialeurodes vaporariorum, assembly GCA_011764245.1. NCBI lineage: Eukaryota > Metazoa > Arthropoda > Insecta > Hemiptera > Aleyrodidae > Trialeurodes > Trialeurodes vaporariorum. The sequence continues at coordinate 6,557,760 of VMOF01000013.1, forward strand.
AAAAAAAAAAAAAAAAAAATATATATTCAAAACACCTCTGAATTGCTATCTTTCATTGTATGTTGAAATCCAATCTGCAACTTGGTGTCAGTTGTAGTTTGCATGCTTGCCTTTTTTGAATTTATTAATGCTTCGTTACCTGCAGTTCCATTCCGATCATTACCAATCTAACGTCCATTTGAAAAGCAATGTTTTACCAATCGACTCCAAACCCATATAACGTGAGTGATTCAATATATTCCAATGGGGTAGTTGCAAAGGTCTGAAATTGTGTGTTTTGTATTAAGAATAACTATATAGTACACGGAAAAAGAAGATGAGTGAAAATAACCATACGGATCAGTGGCGTAGCGTCCAGGGTGTTCGGGTGTTCGGTGAACACCCTACGACTTTTGGTGATATTTAAATTCAAATGCTGATTAATTGGTGAAATGTTTAACTAAAACACCAACTGTAAATAAATAATAGCACACCGAATAAGTAATCTCTGCACTTAATCAGACAGAATAAGTCTGAAAGTGAAAGAAAAAACGAGGCTGTAATATCACGCATGGCCCGCTCTGTCAAATACAGTGCGAGCTGCGAGGTGTCCGGTGAGAAACGGCGAACGCCCGACGAGAGGATGGAATAGGGATATCATTGCAGTGGAGGATGCGAGAGTCGAGACGCACCGCACCGAATGAAGGAAACAGAACGGCCGAACACGGCAGCGAGGCGTTCGGTTAGCTCTAGAGAACACCTCACTGCTCACTCACTACCCTGCTTGGTGCGTTTGTCGCGGCAGTTGTGCGGTGCCCGCTGAAGAACGCTTCGTATGCCCGACTGCTGCAATAGGTCTGCGTTCGGTAAAGCCCAAAATTTTACGCACTCGGGTAAATCGTTATTCAGACAAGAAAAATGGATTGTGTTGAAGAGAGCAAAAAGAACATAAACATAATAAAAAATTCTACTTAAAAAGCGTCTGACCTTATTTTTCGACGTAGTCTCCGCCTCTTTTAAGACACTTTTGGTAGCGCGGCAATAACTTTCTTATTCCTGTGGAGAAAAATTCATTTTCTTGATTTTTAATCCAAGTGTCGACCGCGTTTACCACTTCCGCATTACTCGCGAAACTTTTACCACCGAGATCAAGCTTTAGACGCGGGAAAAGATGAAAGTCACTAGGTGCTAGGTCCGGAGAATAGGGGGGGGGGGGGGGGAATCTCCCATTTAAATGTCTGTAATAATGATTCCGTGGTTCCGGCAGTGTGAGGGCGTGCGTTATCGTAACATTACAGTAGCGTAACATTTTGGGCACGCGACAACGGTAGGTTGTCTCAGAAAAACCGCCACCATTTTTTTAATTTTGAAGATATCAAAAATCCAAAAAAACCATTGAAAAGCTGAGGATTTTGCGCATCGAAACCTTTTTACCGATTTATTTTAGCATTGATAGATTTTTTTTTAAAAAAAACATGATACTTACTTTTGGAACGACCCTCGTATCTAGCAGAGCTGCCGTTTTGCGTATAATCAATGCTATTTTTCTATTCACCGATGATTCCACCGGTTGAAAAAAGATTACACAGTTCAGTTCTATGTGTGACTGTAATGCACGAAAATTCTCTGATCTGTAATCTTTACTTAATCGGTGGAAACTCCGTTAGTTAATTAAAATAACCGCAAGTTTTTTAAAGTCATCGACGACTCAACCGGTTGAGAAAAGATTACAGATGCGAGTATTTTGGTTCATTACAGTAATACACTGAACTGAACTGTGTAATCTATTCTCAACCGATGAAATCATCGGTGAATAGAAAAATAGCATTGATTATACGCAAAACGGCAGCCCTAGTATCTAGCTCTGGCAAACTTTTGATGTTGGCAAATAGACCTTCAATTCTGATGTTAAATGCTGCAAAAAAAACTTCCGATACCATTAAACAAGTATAAAATTCACTCTAAAGAGAGAAAACTTAGCTCAAAGTTCAGATATTATACCACCCGCGTATATTTTTGCACTGCATTCATTACCTCCGAATGAGAACAATAAGACAGTTGAATTTGGTTTTTTCAAACAGTAAATTTGAAGGTTGATTCTTACCGATTTTCTGTCACGAGAAACACGGTGATATCGACAAGAAAGTTCTGCGTTATGTAATAGCCGTGGAAAACCACATACTTAATTGTACTATGACTTTCAAAAGGAAGTATCCTGGTCAAAATTCTCATAGTAAAAGTTTTCCGTTGTTTTAATGGAATTTACGACAGTGGCGTAGCCAAGGGGGGGTCTAGGGGGTCTGGACCCTCCCCCCCCCCCATGACACCAAAATTTGTCCTAAAAAAGGTATTTTTTTTGCGTTTTCAGACAAATTTTACCAAATTAGTATCTTTGGACCCCCCCCATGACCATTTACCCCCCCCCCCCCCCAGAAAAATTCCTGGCTACGCCACTGATTTACGATTTTAAGACGTTCTCTATAAGAGGAATTCTGCTCAGTCCTTGAACACTTCATAGTCCCACATAGCTCAAAGCTTATACCGATATTTGAAGGAGTACAAATTTCGACCGGGGTAGGTAATTTCTTTTGAAAGTCATAGTACATGCTATGGGGCTCTTGCAAACTTTTGCTAAAGGGGATTGAAGACTCGATTCTTGCATAAAAACCTGTAAAACTGACGATGAGCTCACTAAAAAATCACGAAATTCACTCTCAGAATCGGGCTTAATAATGGCGGAGAGACGCAGGTATCACAGGAGATTTCTGTCTAAATTGAGACATTATCTCTGTGTTTCCGTATAGAGAAAGAGACAATTTAGGCTTGAATCTCCCAGGATACCTGCGTCAATCCGCCATTACCATCTTGCCGTTATAGTAGTTATGTATGAGTTTATTACTGAATTATAGACTTTCTTAGTGTGATTTTCGTGATTTTTCCTGGTCTTTACATAAGATTAGACTATTTATTTGCTTATAGCAAAAGTTTGCAAGATCCCCATTTCAACTATCCAAAAATGTCACCCATTAATCATAATTATAGTATCCAGTAGTATTAATGGGGTTCTTGCAAACTTTAGCTGCGCTCAAATGAATAGTCCAATCTGATGTAAAAACCAACGAAAATCACTCTAAGCAAATCAAAAAGTCAGTGAGAAACTCCTGGAACTGCTATGACGGCAAGTTCGTAATGGCGGTTTAACGCAGGTATCATAAGGGAGATTCCTGTCTATTATGTTCTTTTCTCTTCAGAAAAACAGAAATATGTATCAATTTAGATAACAAATCTTCCATGATACCTGCGTCTTCGCCATTAAGCCGGATTCTGATAATGAATTTCATGAGTTTTTAGTGTACTCATCGTCATTTTTACATAGGTTTTTAAGCAAGAACCAACTCTTCAATCCCCTGTAGCTAAAGTTTGCAAGAGTCCCATTTCAAGATCCAACCAAATAAATACATTACAATCATAAAAACAAATAATAACAAATTCTGTGAGATTAAAGCTCTGCAAGCACACGCAAGCCACAGTTTTTACTTTTTTGTTTCACTTTTCTCAGACTTTTAATTTAATTTAATTAATTTTAATTTAATTTATTACTGACCATAAGGGGGGCATAAAAAAAACCCCTTTTTAAAACGAGTCCGTCATTGTTCGGAAACCAAATGGAACCTGTCTTACTGTCCCAATTCAGAAGTTACGCTCTTTTGTATGGGCTGCGTAACGAATGTACTTAGTGCAAATATACACGGGTGGTCAATCTGAACATTGTGTCAAAGTTTTTTCTGCGAACATAACACTGAAAAAAAGATTAATATAAAAGCATGGCAACACGTGAACCTATGTAAGGGGTAGTGCAATTACCAGAATTATTGTGTTTGTACCATAATGGGTCTGTTGCACACTTCGGCTACAGCGTTTTAAAGTATCATTTCCTATGTAAAAGCCGAGAAAATTTCAATGGCAGCATCAGAAATCACTAAAATTCAGTAATAAACTCACAAATTGCGAAAAACACTAGACACTATTCACCCCTGTATCTTTCCACCACGTGCATGATATTTCGCGAAATTAGCGCGGCACATTCAAATAATCACGGCCGACTGTCATCTCAGCTGACTTCGTAAACAAATAAAAAGTAAACACTGACGGCGTCTGCTCGAATTCTTACGTTTCAATATCCTCAATTCCTCGCACAAAAGGTTGTGAAAGGTACGGAAACCGATATTTGTGTCGAAAACTAATCAAAATGAAACAATAACACACAGGAGTTCCAAGGATGATTCCAACTTCGTTCATCATGCTTGAAACTCCTGTGTGTTATTGTTTCATGTTGACAAGTTTTCGACACAAATATCAGTTTCCGTGTCATTCACAACCTGTTGTGAGGAATTGAGGATATTGAAACGTAAGAATTCGAGCAGACGCCGTCAGTGTTTACTGTGTATTTGTTTATGAAGTTAGCTGTGATGACAGTCAGCCGTGATTATTTGAATGTGCCGCGCTAATTTCGCGAAATATCGTGCACGTGGTGTAAAGATACAGGGGTGAATAGTGTCTAGTGTTTTTCGCAATTTGTGAGTTTATTACTGAATTTTAGTGTTTTCTGATGCTGCCTTTGTTATTTTCTCTGCTTTTTACGTAGGAATTAATACTTTAAAACGCTGTAGCCGAAGTGTGCAACAGACCCATTCTTGAACATTTTTGGGAATTCTAGTTCTATGACCCTATTCTGGTATATACACCAGAACTTTATGGTCAAAGTACTAGACTTTCTGTCGTTAACATGTTGTACGTGCTTCTGGTATTATGACTAGAGTCTGGTACTGTGACTTTCGCTTTTTTTTCCAGTGTAAGTAGTTAGACTTTTTTGATGGAAACCAAGTTATTTTCACAGCAATTTATAACGTAATTGAGCATCCATTTACCTTGCAAGGGCTCCATTTTTCAACTCCATTAAAGACCCCTCCGTCTGGTCCATGCTGAGTGCAACTATACACACAGTCAAGTTCTATACCTAAGCGATCGCGGAAAATCCTCGAGCATCCGTTTTTCTACGAGGGGAAAAAACACGATTTCCGCATTCGACAAAATTGTTTTGTCATAAGAAATTTCAACAAACAATATCGTATGTTTTCCCCCTTGGTTTTTTTTTAAGATTTTAAGTTTCCATTTTCCTTACATTCATCTTTATGCATACTTGATGAGTACTCTTCGGTTGAAATCATCCCAATGTTATTCTTTTCCGCTCTGTAAATCTCAATTTTATCCTCATCCATCCAACATTTTTCCTGCAATTTCACTGGAAATGTTACATACTATACACAGACCAAGGTTCCTTAGAGAGACCGTGACCCATATCAATTACAACAGATAGCTTTGTCTGAGATATTTCTATGAACAATGGATATCCAACTCGGATTCCGCAATCATCGTACAATTGGAAGGAAATTCGAACTCAAAAAAGAAATGAAAACAGCGAGAAAAAGTTTGCTTTAAAAGCTGCGTCATAACTCAAATGGTCATCATACAGCTCTCAGTTCTACTAACAACCACATCAGTCAGCAACGACCAGTCCAGAATTTTACAGGTTAGTAAAATTTGATAACATAGAAAAACTATATTTTAGTTACCGACGCAACACATGTACTAAACGATTAGTGAGGTTTGCTATTTGGTGACGATGTTGTTTTCAGTCCATTTAAATCCACGAATCAAGAAAATAGATCGAATTTTGAGATGTTAAACTTATACTCATACAAAGTTCAATATTTTCCAAGTGCTCTAATGGACACAACAGAATTCTGCTTATCCTTATGCTGTAACGTCACGCGACATGAGAATCGGCAATGGGCAAGTTATATGGAGAACAGGTATGGACCACACTCTGAGGTTGGCTCTGATCGGTTGTGAAAAAAGCGACTCCGCCGCCATTTTTCTGACCGCGCGGTTCAAATTTAAATTTCATATCTTGAAAAGGAAAGTGAACAACGTAATTGATGATGTTAATCCATTCTATGGTCACAACATTAACATTTAAAGATAAAATTTACATTTTATTGTTCAAATTAATAAAGCATTTCTTCAGATAAACTTCCCCTTCAAACCTAACCACAAACAACAATGCAAGATACACGGTGTAAATAGGAGACAAGATGGCGGCGAAGTCGCTTTTTCCCAAGTGGCCACGCCCCCTGAGTCGAGTGTTGTCCATACTTGTTCTCCATATACCTTGGGCAATGGGGCCGTTGCACACTTTTGCTGTAAACGATTTACGGGCCGACTCAGATGCAAAAACCAGCAAAAATAACGATTGTTGCACTAAAAATTCAAAGTCACTCCGAAACTCATAAAATGCAATTAAATGCGGCGTAATCACGGCGTTTGGCAATATGAAAGATTCCCATCTCAATTTCGTCACTCTCTCTATATGCTCTGACAAGGAAATTTCACAGAGTAATTAGACACCAGAGTAGTGATCCACATCTGATGAATGGTACCGTGACACTTAGTGACACCGGTGTCAAAGGAAAGTCTTCTCTTATTGGTCACTTCTTGATGGAGTAACAGTATTATTAGATGGGAATCTATCTCCCATTAGTCCCATACGCCACCATCACGCTCGCGCATTTAAATGCATTAAATGAGTTTCGGAGTGAATTTCGTGAGTTTTTATTGCTACCATCATTGTTTTTGTAGGTTTTTTGCATTTGAATCAACCCTTAACCCTTTGTATCCTGGCAGTAAAAATTTGTACTACCAAATTAATATGGTTTAAAATGTATTATTTTAGAAACACTACACTCTACAGACCTGCATATCCTACATTTACGGCCCTAAATTTCAAAAAACTCGTTAATGACCACCAGATTTTAGTTCGAAACTTTTTTCTTCTCCAAAAAAAAAAAAAAAAGGGGGGGGTCATCACTTTTGGCCGACCCTTGGGGGGGGCAGTTGCCCCCTCTGCCCCCCCCGCAAATGACGCTACTGCCCTCTTTCCTCCCGTGATTTGGGAAATATTCGGTTGATTCACCCGACATTTCTTGAAAAGTTGGGAGCAGAATGTTTTTTCCCCCAAAATTTGCCTAGATAGGATAGTAAGTGAATACGGCCTTTAGGGTCATGAAAGAGAGTCCAAGAGGTCTGAGTTTAAGGGACCAAATGCATGAGAAGCAAAAAGAAAAGAAAGAAAGAAAGAAAAAAAGGAAATAAAAAAAGGACATCAGATCTTTTTGCCTCCCCCCCCCCCCGGCAAGATCTGAAATGACGCAACTGATTTTCAGAGTGTTAATGAACTAGTTAAAAATTCCCCGAAATGAACAGTTATGCTCGCAAGTCTATTCTCCTATTTAAAATAACACTGAAGATCCCACGGAAGATCAGAGGGGAAGTTTCAAAAAATCAACAAGACATTATGGAATAAAATATGCATTTGGAGGTTGGAATCACCCGAATACTCATCAGATTCCCGCCCATTTCACAACAACAACAATAATATTCGGGTGATTCAAACCCCCGAATGTATCCTTTGATCTGTAATATCTTCTTGATTTCGGAGGTGAAACCAGGCATAACTAAGCATTTTCAAACACGTAAAACTCATAATCGCAAAAAAGTAGTATTCATTGTTTGATTCAATAGCCTGAATTTCTGTTCAAAATGTGGAAGATACATTGAATCATACTTTGTGTGAAACCAGAGGTTCTCAGACGGCACTCGATTAGATATATCGATCTACTAAATTAGTCAGATTCCCGTCCGATGGGGCCCTTCTGTATGCAACAGTTTTTTACCACCATGGGCGCCCACGAAAAAAAAATTCCAAAAGGGGCAAAATTGTTGAATCCCAATGGAATGTCTATGGGGACCTCCCATTCCCCCCCTCCCAGGGAAAAAGAGACGAATTTTTACTCATCCAAATACTATACAATTACTCAGCCATTGTAGGTGAATCAAAAAATAATAATAATAATAATTTTGACGTGCCTGATATAATGAACAAAGGGACAACCAGATGATAATGGTATACTCTATACTAAGAGAAATTATAATGCTACTATTCCTTGCAAAAACTGAGTTAAAATGATAAAATAAACCAAAAATGAAGTTCGTCAACTATTATATATTTTGATTATCTTTTCATTTTCTTTTGTTCCTTTAATTTTTCAATCGTGAAATGTTGATCGTTTCGAATACCCCCGCTGCGGGCACCCATGGATAATACATTCAAATCAACATAATTTGTAACTTATTAAATTCTTCCAGTACAGCAAGTAACTACCGGGCAGCAAAATGAAAATGTTCGCATCTCTCATGTTCGTTCTCTTTGCAATCTCCTGTTTCGTTGCAAACGCTGGAGCCCAGTGTCCGGGGTCGGGGTGTGCCAACAACAACTCAATCGTTACCAGTACTACGGTTGACGGTGGAACCAACACTGTCGGCAGCAATATGACTAACATGATGACAGGTGGAACGAGCACGGTCAATGGACAATTTATGACGTCAACCACGTCAAATGTAGGAAATAACGTTAATGCCACCGTGATCAACAACCAGACGATCAATTCATCATCATGCTGTTCATCATGCGGTAGTCCATGCTGTACATCAATGACGTCGACATGCGCTAGTGAGTGCATGAGTTGCTGTACTTGCTAGTTTTTAACTGTTGTCACATATAAGCAACGAATGTGATAACTGATTTATTTATCCGTTCACACAATAGAGGACATTTCCGGAAGAAAGACCCTTAAAACAAGAGGTGTGCTCTTCAAGAGAATTGTACTATTTCCGCAAATTAAGATTTTTAGCATAAGAGCAAACCTGTTGTTTTAAGAGCCCTTCTTCCATTGCCTTAAATGTCAATTAATTATAAATTTTCATTTTTTTCCGAATCGGTTTTTTTTCGTACGTGTAACTATGGGTACTTTTTGTTTCTTATTTGCTATATTACAAATTTTATTTATTTTAAAATAAACAAATTAATTTATTCATTTAATCCGCACATGTATTTCTTGATCCATGTGTGATAACTTGTTTTATCATCCGTTCACAGAATAGAGGACATTTCCGGAAGAAAGACCCTTAAAACAAGAGGTGTGCTCTTCAAGAGAATTGTACTTTTTCCGCAAATTAAGATTCTTAGCAGAAGAGCAAACCTGTTGTTTTCAGGGCCCTTCTCCCTGAAATATCTTCAATGTCAATTATTTATAAATCTTCAATTGTTTTCGAATCGTTTTTTTTTCTTTGTACCTGCAATTATGGGTACTTTTTTCTCTCTTATTTGCTATATTACAAATTGTATTTATTTTAAAATAAACAAATTAATTTATTCATTTAATCCGCATGCATTGTTTGATCCATGTGACCGTCCCTCTCCGCGCGAAGGGGCGTATCTTGATTTTTTCTACTTTTCAGGAGAGCGAAAACAAAATTTGACTCACTTTCATTCGCGCTCATTTACCAAGTCAATGTATTTATCACTTTCAATTTTTCGTACACACACTCCTTATTTCACCTTCTTCTACTTCGTCCTGAAAAAACACGGACTTTTCGAACCGAAAAAGTCACCGTTAGTGAAATTAAGAGAGAAAAACGTGTTACGCCTGTTCGCGCGATTCCTAAACCGACTGTGCCCATCCGTACGTATCCCTGGCTTTAGCAGATACGCCCACCTGCTTGATGCTGGAATCGCTTTGTGAATGCTTTCAACAGAGCTGCCGATTTGCTTAGATTTAATGGCATTTTGAAATTCACGGAAGATTTCACCGGTTGAGAAAAGATTACAGAGTTTAGTTCGGAGTATGACTGTAATGCACGAAAATACTCTGATCTGTAATCTTTCCTCAATCGGTGGAAACGCCGTTAGTTAATTAAAATATACCGGTTCAGAAAAGATAAAAGACGCTAGTATTTTCGTGCATTAGTCATACACTGAATTAAACTCTGTAATCTTTTCTCAACCGGTGGAATCTTCGGTGAATTTCAAAATGTCATTAAATCTACGCAAATCGGCAGCTCTGGCTTTCAAGCCCCCTGTTGTTTCGTTACTCTTTTCTTTGTTCAGTTCTCTTTCCTCTCCTCTCTCTTATTTCTCTTTTACTTCTTTTCGTTGGCTAATTTCTCTTATTGCCCTCTATTCAGTTTCCTTCCTGATGACTTCTTTTTAGTAAAACGTTTGTAAAAAGTGGTGAAGTTTTTGGGTAAAATGTTTTTACAAACTCTTATACAATATTCATTTATATTTTCGCTGTTTTAACCACTTAATCCATCCATACATTTATTCACACAATGTTTCTCAACCGATTTATTCGTTTCTCTATTTACTTATTCAGTTATTTATGTAACTTTTGATCAAAGTTATATTATGGTTTCGACTATCTTTCTCTGGGTAGTTTCCATTTCATGACTTTGACTAGTTCATCCATACATGAAAGAGAGACAAACTGACAGACTTTGACGTTATTAATTTTATTGTTGACAATATATTAATGGAAAATGAAACATACTTAGGACTTTTATGAGGGACGCAACAGCTCATACCTTTAATATACTTTATTTATATGTATACTAAGAATAAAGATTTTGGGACAGCAGACTTACACTTTTACAGAGCTTTCATTTCTTAATTTTTCTTTCTTTTTCTGCTGCTTCGAAATCTTCATTTTCTTCGACGCTTTTGGACCTTGAGACAGTGATTTTAAGAACGTCGCTCTGGTAATCTTATAACGGGTGATAGTCCCTGACAAAGTGACATCAGATCGCGGAATTTGTCATCTGAAATCGATCGCCGTCCTACTTAACTCTTTTATTTTGGAAAACATTCGGGATCTGATACTACTCTTAAGGTCGAAAAGACAGTAAACGTCCATTTTTACAGATAAACACATCACTTAAGTAGAAAAAATCCAATCTAGACCGTGCTTTTTACTTCAGAAACAGGAAATAACGGACTACACACGACATCTGATGACCACGACCGATGTTACTAGTAAACTGTAAAATAAATTTTTCGGCCGATGATATGATAGTTTGATTTCTGTTTTGGTCTATTTACAATTAAATTAAATAAGCGTGACCGGGACAAAAATAAGAAATCATAGGAAGTGTTTGAGCGTGCTCACACGTGTTCATTTTTAGTTGCCAGATTCTGATAAAGAAATACCCAATTTCCCATCATAATTTAGGATTTTTTATCATAATCCGGCAATAGGGCGTATTGAGTCCGAAGAAGTGTGATTTTTTGATGGAACAATAAAATTCCATGTGTCGGAAGCGCAAGGACCCTCAATTATAGAACGAGCGCCCACGCAACGTAGAAAAAGACGGACGTAAGTGAAGGCACAACCGCGCGAACGGGAGTATCGATGGATTCACCCGTAGCTATCCTAGATACGCGCGCCCTTTCGCGCGATTCATGAAGTGACCACTCTGAGTTACGCCTCTTTGTTTTTCTCTGATAACTTCTAAAATAATCAGAATTGACTTTTGAAACACGTCTAGATCGAAAGAACGCCTCAAAATATACATAGGAATCGACTCTTAACTCAAAAAGTCAAAATTTCGAGTTACGCCCCTTCGCGCGGAGAGGGACTGTGTGATAACTTGTTTATTCATTTTCATCCGTTCACACAATAGAGGACATTTCAGGAAGAAAGACCCTTAAAACAAGAGGTGTGCTCTTCAAGAGAATTGTACTTTCTGCGCAAATTAAGATTTTTAGCAGAAGAGCAAACCTGTTGTTTTAAGAGCCCTTCTTCCAGGTATATCTGCTTTATCAAGTATTTATAAATCTCCATTTGTTTCACAAAAGATTTGCTCTTCCTAAGATTGGGTCTCTTGCAAACTCATGCTACAGCTACAGGCAACAGAGCTGCTGAATTGCGTATAATTAATGGCATTTTTCAATTCACCGATGATTCCACCGGTTAGGAAAAGATCACAGAGTTCAGTTCAGTGTATGAATGTAATGCTTGAAAATACTCGCATCTATATAATATTTTCTCAACCGGTGGAGAAATGGATGATTTCAACAAAAAAAAAACTCCCGGATATTTTAAGTAGTTAACGGAGATTCCACCAATTGAGAAAAGATTACAGATCAGAGTATTTTCGTGCATAGTACAGTCATACACGGAACTGAACTCTTTACGTAATAACCAGTAGAAATCACGAAAGTCACACTAAAAAAGTCTAAAATTCGGTTATATACTCAAAAAACAGCTGATGTAAGTAACGGCAAGATCGTAACAATGGCCAGTGGCGCCGCTTGAAATCTGGCAACAACGTATTCTCTTCTTTTAAACCTACGTAAAACTATCGATCTTCAAGAGGTGCAATTGCACCCCCAAGATATCGATTCTTTTGCATAGGTTTAAATGGAAACTTAGCACGGTTGCCAAATTGCAGGAGCCGCAACTGACAATGGCAAAGCTGCGCAGGAATCATGAAAGATTCCAGTCTAATTTTTCAATTTCTCTACAGATGCCATGCACGCGTCACCATTGGGACATTCCACGTGAGATCAACCAATGCTTGAGCTCCGCGACCATCTCAGAAAAATTCCAAACTTTGGTAGTCGGTTTCTATATGCATGGATGTGACAAAAACGATTTTTTCAAATTTTTTTGAGTCCCCCCCATTCCTGTGGCGGCCATTTTTAGGCCGCGCCCCCCTCTAAATTTGAGCAAAATAGAGGCTCACGAAAACTCGCATAACTTTCTCTGTAAAAGAGCTTCAGACTTTTCAAAACAACCAAATTGTAGCTCAAGAGATGGGCTATTTTTTACTTGAGGTCCGGTTTTTCTCACATTTAAGACACATGCCTCTAATTAGGCCAAAACGTTAGGCAAAAATCTGTAAAATGTTGCGTTTTTGAGCTAAAATTTAGGCATGAAGAAAAATAGCTTAGGGCTCCAAATTTTTTTTCTGAGAAAAAATTTGGGCCCCTAACCTCTCTCCAACTTTTTTGGAGGGACTCTCAGAAAAAAAATACGAAAAAATACGAAAATCTCAGGAATTTTACTCGTTTAGTAGGACAATCGATTGGCGTAAAGTTTTTTTTTTCGGGCAAGGCTTCGTTAATTTTTAATGACCGATTCAAAACGGCCAAAATTACGATTTCTCGTATAAATCGCGTAACTCCCTATATTGAAATATATCGAAAAGTATCGATGAAATCGAAAAAACTGGACATGACTTCCGTTGCTGAGATAATTACGAAGAAGAAAGGTCCTTAACGGTTTTACACTCCGACAACTCCTAAGTCCTCAAAAACGCGGTTTAAGTTTACCGAGATTTTCGGAGAAATTGAGACTCGAGAGACAACGCAATGTTATTTCGATCGCCTTGCCGGAGCATCGTCATGACACTCGAGTCTCAATTTCTCCGAAAATCTCGGTAAACTTAAACCGCGTTTTTGAGGACTTAGGAGTTGTCGGAGTGTAAAACCGTAAAGGACCTTTCTTGTTCGTAATTATCTCAGCAACGGAAGTCATGTCCAGTTTTTTCGATTTCATCGATACTTTTCGATATATTTCAATATACGGAGTTACGCGATTTTCACGAGAAATCGTAATTTTGGCCGTTTTGAATTGGTCATTAAAAATTAACGAAGCCTTGCCCGAAAAAAAAAAAAAAAAAACATTACGCCAATCGATTGTCCTACTAAACGAGTAAAATTCCTGAGATTTTCGTATTTTTTCATTCAGATAGAAAAAAGTTATGGGCACTTGAATTAGGCCATTGTTTCAAAATTTCAATTTCTGAGGGTCCCTCCAAAAAAGTTGGAGAGAGGTTAGGGGCCCACATTTTTTGTGTGAAGTCTCTTGGTATAGCACTACTCAGAAAAAAAATTTGGAGCCCTAGGCTATTTTTCTTCATGCCTAAATTTTAGCTCAAAAACGCAACATTTTACAGATTTTTGCCTAACGTTTTGGCCTAATTAGAGGCATGTGTCTTAAATGTGAGAAAAACGGGACTTCAAATTAAAAAAAGCCCATCTCTTGAGCTACAATTTGGTTGTTTTGAAAAGTCTGAAGCTCTTTTACAGAGAAAGTTATGCGAGTTTTCGTGAGCCTCTATTTTGCTCAAATTTGGAGGGGGGCGTGGCCTAAAAATGGCCGCCACAGGAATGGGGGGACTCAAAAAAATTTGAAAAAATCGTTTTTGTCACATCCATGCATATAGAAACCGACTACCAAAGTTTGGAATTTTTCTGAGATGGTCGCAGAGCTCAAGCATTGGTTGATCTCACGTGGAATGACCCTGATGTCCTCCTTCTAGAAATGTCTCCAATTTAAATTATTTATACATTTTCATTTGTTTCCAATTTTTTTTTTTTTTTTTTTTTTTTTTTTTTGGTACCTAATGTTATAGGGACTTTTTTTCTTGTTTGTTCGTTTACAATTCTACGAGGGGCGTTCAACTTATAAGTTTCCCTATTTTTTATCTCTAGCCCTGTTGGTGCTAGAAAAATTTCATTTATACGATTAAATCCGCCAAATCCTCAGCTTTCCAACGGTATTTTTGTTTTTGAAATCTGAGCAATTTTTGTAGGAGAAAAAGCTATATTTCTACACCCGTGTCAAAAAAGTCCCCCGCCAACTTTTTCAGCAAAAAGTATTCGCCTGTTTTGAACAACAGCATTCGTCTGATTAGCGACGAAAATGAGCCGTTATCGCTCCATACCTGTTGCTGCGCTCAATTTTTGTTGTGAAATCTTATCTAAGATGATCATGAGATGCATTATAATCACATATTGTCGGCAAAAGTATCGCACGTAAAGTTCCAGTCAGATGACCACCTGAAGGATACCGTGATGAATTTTTTCGTCCTTAGACCGAGAGTTTTTCGCCCAAGGTATTGAAAAGCTGGTTCATCGCTGCGAAAAATGTATCAATCTGGAAGGAAATTATGTGGAAAAGTCGTAAAAATGGAATACTTCAAAAATAAAATGTATCTTTTATTTTAAAGTTTTGCGTTCTTCATTCCAAGTGTCAAAGTTAGTTTTTACTTCCCTACTCAGAAGTTGGCGGGGACTTTTTCGACACGGGTGTAGAAATGTAGCTTTTTCTCCTACAAAAATTGCTCAAATTTCAAAAACAAAAATACCGTTGGAAAGCTGAGAATTTGGCGGATTTAACCATATAAACAAAATTTTTCTAGCACCAACAGAACTAGAGATAAAAAATAGGGAAACTTATAAGTTGAACACCCGTCATATTCATATTTATGAAAAGAGACATTATATTTATTTAGTGAGCTTGTATTTTTCTTATTTGAGCCATTTTTTAATCAACAACGCTTGGTAGGCGATGCAATGTGGAGAAATCGTGTGTTCTTCGTGTTGATAGTGCGGAAAATCGATTCTGATGGAAGTTCAATTAAATACAATCGATCCGGTTACACAATAGTAATGACTTTTCCGTTTTGGTGACAAACATCCCTCGTGAATTGCCTGACTTGTCTTGTTTTCCTGGCTTGAAACACTGCTTTGAGACATAATATATAGGTTTCCTAGACCTGGGAGCTTAGCCATGTAGAAGTGGTGCTCAATAAGCTGATTCCAGGCGAAACTTTTCTAGATTTCAATCCGATGGATAGCACCACTTGTCGCTTTTTGCAAAAGTCGTGTTTTTGGCTTTTTAAACTGAAACCATAGATAAAACGCAAAATCCAGTAACGTCAGCACCTGTAAAAAAAAAAAAAAAAAATATGCATTTTGTTAACCCAAAATGAGCAAAATTGGTTCGAAATTAAAGCCGTAAATTATGAAATTCGTCTCGCCATAAGCTTTATTGAGTGAGAGTGAACACGAGTGATGATAAGTATATCTGTCTCACTTGCACTCATTGCAGCTTACGGGAAGTTTCGTATTTCATAATTTCCGCCTTTATTTTTGAGTGTTTCAGCCTGAAATTTTCAGGGTGTCTTCCTGAAGTATGCTTGCATGTGCTGACGATCCTCAAATGTGTGTTTTTAGCGAGAATGGGTCTGTTGCAAACTTTTGCTACAACGATAGAGAGTGTTTCATCATAGGTAAAATCGCCCGAAAAGTCCATTGGTGGCATCAGAAAGTCATGAAATGCGATAATAAACTCACAAGAGACGTTTAATGAAATCCAAGATGGCGGTAAAATATCGAGCAACTTGTATGCATGCACCACGAACATCCAAGGATTGCCAACGTTGACAACCTCACAGCTTCAGAGGTTACGTGTTTATTTACGTTGTGATTGGGTGTGATCGATATTGTGAGGTTGGCTCTTGGATGTTCGTGGTGCATGCATAGGTTGCTCGATATTTTACTGCCATCTTGGATTTCACTAAACGTCTCTCGTGAGTTTCATACTGCATTTTATGACTTTCTGATGCCACCAATGGACTTTTCACGCGATTTTACATGACATTGAACTCTCTATGTCGCTGTAGCAAAAGTTTGCAACAGACCCATTCGTCAAATTTAGCAAAAACTGTTGACTTTTTGAGCAGCGCGACGTGGTGTCCACAGTTGGGACTAATCTACCCTGGAATCATCTTAAAACATTTGGCCAAATACGTCAAAGAGAATCGGAGAGTTGTTTGAAGTGCAGTCTGGGTTGCCCAAACGACTACACAGAGGGTCGTTCAGCATCTATTAGAGCGAAAAAAAAAGTCAGAAACAAATTCCTTTTCCGCTTTATGTTCAAGATTTTCACCCTTAACTCCTCTGAAATATCACTGTCTTTCAGAAAACCTATGTGAAGGGAGAACCAGGTAGCACCAAGTCTAGTGAACAAAAGAGAAAGATTTTGTTTTTTTGTTTTTGTTTTTGTTTTTTTGTTTTTTTGTTTATTTAATTTCCATTTCCACTATAATCAAGATTTTCACCCTCGCAATTCATCAGAAATATTGACAAAAACCATCTGAAACATCGACAAATTTTTCGTAAAACCTTTCAAGGGAGAACTGGAGAGTTCTTTGAAGTGCAGTCTGGAGCGGCTGAATGACTACAGAGGGTCGGTCAGCAACGATTTTAGCAAATAAAAAAAAAAAAAAAAAAAAAAAAAAAAAAAATCCTATATTTTCGCTTTAAATGATGCATTTGGCGGTTGGGATCACTCAAATGTTATTGGAGATGGTGTGGAATTTGCAGAAATGTCGCGAGAACTCGGGTGATTTCAACCTCCAAATGCATCGAATCATTTGTAATATCTTGTTGATTCCGGCAGTTTTAGTCATGGGACCTGCGGGCCGATCATTTACTTCATCGTTAAACCGATCGTTAAGACTGTGTAATCTATATACTCTAAAATAACTCATTGACCTGTCCCCCCCCCCCCGCCTAACTCATAACAACTGCCACACGGAAAAAAAAGGATTGCTAACTTAGGAAAAATCAAGGCGCTAAATTTGCAAAACTGAAATTCTACTGAAGTAACCGCGCACACTGGAATATTTATAGATCGAGTTGTAAAACTAACATTTTGTATTCGCTGATACAGCTGTTTTATATTTAGCTGAAATTGCGATTTTTTTGTTTGCAAATTTTGCTACGCATTAAGCTATAAGTACAATTAACTGCCTAAATTACCACGACTATGCCACTGAAACAGCAAAAAAAGGGTTAGCTGCTTTCGCAAGTTAGTTTTGCGAAATTTACATAATGTACGTTCTGCTGATTTTGTCGCGCACGCTGAAAAGTTATCTTCTCTGTAATTGCTAAAATAGCAAAATAAATGATTTGCTAATGTTGCAAATTTGGTGTGTAAAATTTGCAGCATTAATAATGCAAAAGCAGCCACCGTGCACTATGATTACCTTGTTTATTTTGGTAAAACAACAAATACAGTGTTGCCATTCTAGCAAATTTTGGTTGGTAATAATTGCAGAGCTACGATTGCTGAGACTGCAGCGGACGCAGTTGGCGCAGCACATTGAAAAAAAAAAAAAAAATTGCTGAATCAGAAAAAAGTGATATGCTGAAACAGCAGGGGAAAAAATGCTATTTTAGCAAAAAACCTTCTTCAAAATGTGCAATACAATACGGCTGAAACAACCGAAAATTTGCTAATCCAACAAACCGTTCAGCTGAATTAGCAACTCGATTTTGATAAATCAGCTACAAGTGTTAAATTTGGTGACAGACAGCGCACTCTGGGTGTGAATTATGGAAACGGTTTAACGATTCCGATAATTTATATAGGTGTAATTCGCATGAGTTTTTCTGCGAGCAATCATAGCTCAACGGCTAAGGCACTTGTCTACCACCGACAGAACCCGGGTTCAATCCTCACCAGCTCCAGGTAAGAATAACAACTGTTCTGCATCTCCTCCTGTGCATGTATAATCGATGTGTAATTCCTATACCATATGTATTTGTGTAATAATGTGTATGTTCCATGATATCGCAGCACGAGATAGCTAATTGCATATAGCAACAAGTGACCCAGTAAAGCATGCAATATTCAGCCAATATTGCTGCCAGCTTTATGCAAATATTGAGCCAGTATTGGGTCAATATTAGGTCAGCGCTAAAAAGAGAACGATAATTAGCTGGCTTTTCAACATTGATGACTTTAACCTTGTGTGAGTATTTATTTAATACTGCAGGAGCCCTCAAAAAGTATTTATAAAATACTTGTGGAATATTCGAACAATATAAGGTCAAGATTCACGAAGCATTGCAGAAATATTGATGCAACACTTAATTAAGCTTTTTAAAGGGCTCAGCGAGTATTGATTAAACATTGATACATCAATCTTTTATGAATATTTGTTCAATACTGCAGGAATCCTGAAAAAGTATTTAAAAAATGCTTGTTAACTATTGACGAAATATTAAGTCAATATTGCTGCTAGCTTTATGCAAAGATTAAGCCAATATTGAGTCAATAATGGGTCAGCGCTAAAAAGAGAACGATAATTAGCTGGCTTTTCAATTGCTCCAACGTGCCCGGTACAAAGCTCATCAAAGTTAAGTTACAAGTTCAAAGTTAAATTTCAGAAAAGAGTTGAGAGAGATGCTGCATCATGGAAGATGATGAGCCAAAACCTAAGTTGAAAAGTAGAGAGGGACAAAATAACAATGTGCAAACATACTTTCAATCAAAAGATGCATTTAGGCAAACGTGACTCAAAAGAGAGAAAAAGTTGGAAAGGAAGGTAGGAAAAAGAGAATAACTTACCCAAAATGGGGAATTTAAAATGCTGTTTGCATCAAAGCAGAGTAAACAAAAGGCAGTGACTTCAGCAGGGCCGATTCAAACGGATAAATTTCAAGTGGTTTCTTCAGATCAGATCAGTCAGCCATGGTCAGAGATTCAGGATAACAAAATAAAAGACACAGAAACGGGTGTCCAAACAAATCGCCAAAATAATAACGATAATATGAATTCAATCCACAGGTCGCTGGAAAAACGAGCTGCCAGCGACCCGAGGAGACAAAAACCGAATGCGATATGCGCAGTCGCAGTGATCGAAGCTGAGCGCAAGGTCAGACGAAATTGGAGCAAAAAGAAAGAACTGGGAGCTTGGTTTCGGCGGAAAAAGAGTCCCTCGGAAAAATATCGCTCCGCCGGAAATGATAATAGGTAGTTCCGCTGTTGGTCACAGAGGACAGCACTTACCGAGGACTCTCTCTCCGTCGAGACCAGACTCCCAGGGACAAGATAGGCAACACGCCACACGCACAAAAATTAAAACGTGCAGGTTTTGTTTAAAACGGGATGAAAAACCGGCACACGTTTCCTCCGATAAATACAATATTTGGTTTTCCCTTTAAGACTGTGGATCTTCAAAATAATTTTTTAGTTTGGTAGTATAAAAGATAGGTATTCTTTGTTTGTAGATTGTGTACACCAAATGTCAACAAAATTCATGCATCCGTTTGATGGAACAGCTCTATATTGCCTTTAAATAGTCTCAGATTTAAGAGTTGTACAGAGTGTTCAAAAAGTCTGCCCCCCCCCATTTAACTTTTGAACGCGGCTGTAGATAAAAAAACGAAACTAGGGGGATGTTTATAACTGAATGGGAACTACTTTTTGGCGTATCCAAAATTTCCGGGGGCACCCTTAAGAGGGGAATTCGCCCCCTAACTCAAAATTTTCAAATAGCAACCCCGATCTTGTGATACCTCGTTTTAAAGGGCATAACATTCTAAGACTTTTGGCACAAACCGGAGGCCAAAATCGTTTTTCGTCATCGATATAGCGATAGTCAAAGTTCGATTTCGACCAATTTTCAAAAAATTAGAATTCCCATTTGA
Source organism: Trialeurodes vaporariorum (assembly GCA_011764245.1). NCBI lineage: Eukaryota > Metazoa > Arthropoda > Insecta > Hemiptera > Aleyrodidae > Trialeurodes > Trialeurodes vaporariorum. The sequence goes on from VMOF01000013.1 coordinate 6,577,987, forward strand.
AATGTCGGAATTTAAAACACTAGGAGTCAAAAATACGATTTTGACATTAATCTAGTCTTAAAGCCCCCCAAAATTATTTAAAAAAAGACCCCTCAAGGGGGCTATCTCAAAAATTCCGAGCCACGAGCCCTATCGAGTAATACATCGCTTGAAAGAAAACACAAAACTGAGAATTTTGGCGCAAACCGCAGGTCGATATCGTTTTTAATTTTCGATATATCAAAATTTGCCAATGGGTAAAAATCCAACTTTGTCATTCGATATATCGAAAACCAAAAACGATATCGACCTGCGGTTTGCGCCAAAATTCTCAGTTTTGAGTGCTCTTTCAAGCGATGTATCACTCGATAGGGGTCGTGGCTCGGAATTTTTGAGATAGCCCCCCTGAGGGGTCATTTTTTTAAATAATTTTGGGGGCCTTTAAGACTAGATTAATGTCAAAACCGGATTTTTTCTGGAAAGGACTTGCTTTTTAAAGTATTTTGGACTCCTGGTTTTTTAAATTCCGACATTTCAAATGGGAGTTCTGATTTTTTGAAAATGGGTCGAAATTGAACTTTGACTATCTATACATTGATGACGAAAAACGATATTGGCCTCCGGTTTGCACAAAAAGTCTTAGAATTTTTTCTTCTTTTCGAATATCAAATAGAAAATTTGGGTCCCCATTTGAAGTATTGGATTTAGGGAGGTCCTACCTCCCCTGGGGGCCCTCCAGAGAGGGCCTTCATATTGGGGATCCCCTTTAAAGATGCCCCCCTCAAAATAATCGAACACGTGTATTAGCGTTTTTCAAATTCGGAGCCGTTCTCGAGATATTCGGCCTGGCTCCTTTTTTAATTGACACCCTGTGTAAAGAGGTCGAGAAGTGACCCACGAAAAGCTAATCAGTTTTTTGTATGGATCCTCCCTCCCTTTCCTCCCTTAAAGAAAATTTGAAATGGTGCAACTGATATTTTCCATGGAAGGCTCTGAATTTTTCCGGTATATACTACCTCCCATATACTCCTCGCATTTCCCTCTCCGAGTTAAATGATGAAATCAAAACCAGCGTATACCTAACTTAAATTTAAACATATTCACGGATAACGGCTGATTCAATTTGTCATTAGTTATAAAAGTCAGCGTAGGGGGGAGGGAGGATTTGGGGTACTCACCAAGGTTTGTCCTCATCCTGTTTTCTTGACTGTTGAGAGTATATTTTATTCCTGCTCATTCTGGAATAGGTTTTTTTTTTCTAAATTTTAAATTTTTACGTAGCATTAAATTGCCATTTTAAACAGTTTTTTTACATCATTGTTTCAAAATTATTGGTCCAAAAACTTCAATAATATTCTGTCAAGAATAATATTCATACGGAAAAAGCGCTAAATCTGTAAATTCTAGGGTGCGGGATGTGGATGGTGGGAGGGGAGGGATGGTTGGGAGAAAATGGTGAAAAAATGTTAAGTGTCAAACTCAATTTTCGACTAAAAGAGCCAAAACTTACGACCAGATTGCAGAAAAACCAACTTTAAACCTGTCAAACCTATATATTTTCAGCTCATACACTTTTGCATTAAGCAAATCAAAATTTTGAACTCGGAAGTGGTCATTTTACCCTTTGTACGGGAAAGACTTGCCGTGCTAAGCACGATTGTACACTGTACAGCTATATTATAGTTATATTATATGTACATTTGAACTCCTCATTTATAAACGTTAAAGACTAATTTTAACAGCTGTAAACACTATAAACAATTTAAACCTATGTCACTGGAAAGTTTTAACATCAGTTCAAAAGGTAGAAAACGATGATTTTCAATGATTTATTTATTTTTCTGATTTTTTGCTTCTTTTTTTCGATTTCAGACCACAGTAGAGCTCGTTTCAGCACACCTAACCCGTAATCTTTGGCGAATTTTCATCTGTAATTCCTTTCCATCAAAACCGCCTCTGACTTTAATCTTTCGCGTCTAAAGTGTTCCTCGTTGAAAAGTGAACACCCAATTTCATTTTCATCGATTAGTATCAAAAAGAATATTGATAAATTCCAAAGATTATCGATCTAGGTGCGCCTACACTTCACTACGGTCTGAGATCGCTAAAATGTGGCCATTAATCGGCTAACCAGTAGAATGGGTTGAAACATGGATTCCCCATGTTTTGAAGTACGCCAAACTCGAATCCGATGGAATTTTGGAAAAAGAATTTAAATCCAAGAATGCACCTTGATAGGAGACAAACGTGGGAGCATCATATAAAAACCAAAAGAAAAGAACTAGATATTAAAGTTAAAAAGTACTATTGGTTGAAAGGCAAACAATCAAAGTTAAGTCTAGAAAATAAGCTTTTAATTTATAAAGTAATTTTAAAACCGATATGGACCTACGGTATTCAGCTGTGGGGCAGCGCGGCTGAATTCAATATAAATGTGATCGAAAGGTTTCAGAGTAAAACCCTTAGATTATAGTCGTCAACGCTCCTTGGTATGTAACCAATCGTAATATGCAGGAAGGGTTAAGGGTCAACACTATCAGAGAATAAATTTGTAAATATGGTAAAGGTAGTTTCAGTAGTGTAGGCGGACCAAAACCATAATCTTTGGCGAATTTTCAACTTTCATTCCTTCAAATCAATACCGAATTTGCTCCTGACTTTATTCTTTTGTGTTTAAAGTTTTCCTCATTGAAAAGTGAACTCTCAATTTCATTTTTATCCATTTTCATCGAGTAATATCAGAAATAATGTTGACAAATTCCAAAGATTATCGGTCTAGGTCCGCCTACGCTTCTGAAACTACCTATACCAAATATGAAAATAGGTTAGAAAAACACCCCAACAACTTAGCACTAAATCTATTAGATCATAGTATTGAGACCAGGCGTCTTAAAAGATTTAAGCCCCTGGACCTGCCCTTTAGATATCACGACTTGTAAATATTGAACTTGCGCAAAACGTGCTTATAACAATCAAGTAGTACCCTTAATGAAGGGTAACTACACTCATGCGTGATATAAACTTAGTGAAAACATTTTCTCATAGCATTATAAATAATAGCTGATTGTAAATTGTAATCATAATAAATAAGAGAAAAAAAAAATCCAAGAAGACACCCGCTAAAATTTTGACATTTTTAGTCATTAAAAAGTCAGCCTTCAGTCCGATTTCCTTGAAACTTCATTTCGCCGTGTTTAGTACGTTGAATCCGAATCTGATGACATTTTCTTAAATAAAAATATTCCAATAAGATGGCGTCCGCTTGAATTTTGCTATTTATAGTCGACAAAATTTCAGCCTTCTGTCCAATTTCTTTGAGACTCGGTTTCCTCAGGTTTGTATAAACGCTGAACACGAATTTGAGGGTATTTTTCCAAAAAAGTCACACCTAGTTGGCGTATACGCTTTAGATTTCCCTATTTTTAGTCAATAAAAACGCGAAATCTTGCAACCTTGCAAGTTAAAAAACTTCAAAAAAGGACAAAAGTGGACAAAAAGCATTAAAGGCTCTTGTTTCGGAGAGTATTGGGCACACTTCCTGGGCAATCATTTGTCTTTGTGGCACGTTGCATGTATTTAAAAGTCAAGCTATATTTTGAGTATTTTCAAATTTTGGACTATTTATTTAGTGACTTTATGAGCGCTTAAAGGGTTATATTTTAAAAAAATTAGGTATGAGGGTGATTGAAGATATCCTGGTGAGTCTCTTCAATGCTTCAGTTTTGCCTAAAGCACAAAATCACGTCAGTGACCAATATTTTTCACGAAACAGTCACTATGATCTAACTTTCGAGGCATGTTAACTAACCTGCAATTTGATCAAATTCGACGAGTGATATCAGATACTTTCCGCTACTGTATTAAGCTAACGTCAGCCGTTTTAGACCCTTTAAAAGGTATGGAATGCTCGTAGATACCTGATTTTCTTCAAAGCTCAAGTCGGTATTTTGATTTTCGGCCACTTTTTGGTTTTTGGTTTGAGACCTTAGCGCACTTCTGAAACTCCCTCTACAATGTTCCGTAGATTTCATAGGAAATTCGATTACCTTCTAGCTTGGTACTTAGAATAACGAGGTCCATCCAGCTACCATTAGAAGTGGCCCCTCAGAAAATTTTGAAACTTTCAGGGATGATAGAGCTAAGCGCTAGCTTTCAGAGTATCTGCAGTTTTTTTTGTTTTTAAATTTGGTCAACTGGGAGCCGCGGGGCAGGGGGTCAAAGTCAAAACTTTTGAACAAAAAGAGATATCGACGTGAAATTGTGAGCCAAAAGATGCGTCTTCTGAAGACCTCTCGATTGATGTCCAACAAAGTTTAGTTTAAAAAATATTTGAGCCCATTTTTGCCATTATTTCGATTTTTGACATTTTTAAAAAAAACTGTTTCTTGAGTTTGAAAAATATGCGCAATGTAGGAATCTGAACAAAAAAATGCCGTAAAGAAATCTGATCCTATAAGCTTTCAGATGGCGTAAACCGCGATGCCGGGAAACGTTTCGTTTAAGAGTTATGACCGCGCAAAGTTTCAAATCTAGGCCAAAAATAGGGTTTCGCTCCAGTAAGAATTGATAAAATTAATTGAAACTTGGTAGAAGGGGGTTTTTTGGGTCGCTGGATTCATTATTGACATTAGTTTTTCAAAATTCCCAAATCCAATATGGCCACCATCATACTTATCGGCGGCTATCTTGGAATTGGGAATTTTGAAAGACTAATATCACAAATGAATTCCGCGCCCAAAGAACCCCCACTAACCAAGTTTCAATGAATTTCATCAATTATTGGTGGAGCGATAAATTCTTTTGCAGAATCGAAAGTCGGCAAAACCCTATTTTTGGCCTAGATTTGAAACTTTGCGCGGTCATAACTCTTGAACGAAACGTTTCTTGGCATCGTGGTTTGCGCCATCTGAAAGCTTATAGGATCAGCTTTCTTAACGCACGGAAAAAAAAGATTAGTGAAAATAACCATACGGATACCTGATTTTGGCACCTGCTAGATGTTATGGTAAACTTGACCGGAAGTATGGTACATTTACCGATACTTTGAGTAAATTCGACATGCAATCAGGTAACATCACCTAGTACCTAGTCAAAACATAGTATTCTTCTGGTTAATATTACCATAACATCTAGCAGGTGCCAAAATCAGGTATCCGTATGGTTATTTTCACCGTAGTTTTTTTTTCCGTGCGGCAGTTTTTTGTTCAGATTCCTACATTGCGCAAATTTTTCAAACTCAAAAAACAGTTTTTTTTTTAAAAATTTAAAAAATCGAAAAAATGGCAAAAATGGCAAAAATGGGCTCAAATATTTTTTAAACTTAACTTTGTAGGACATCAATCGAGAGGTCTTCAAAAGACGCATCTTTTGGCGCAAAATTCAGTTCGATATATTTTTTTGTTTAAAAGTTTTGACTTTGACCCCCTGCCCCCGGGGCCCGGCTCCCAGTTAACCAAATTTAAAAAAAAAAAAAAAAAAACTGCAGATATTCTGAAAGCTGACGCTTAGCTCTATCATCCCTGAAAGTTTCAAAATTTTCTGAGAGGGGCCACTCCTAATGGTAGCTGAATGGACCCCTTCAAGCTTTTCTTTTCCATATGAAAAATACATTCCGTCTAGCTTCTAGCCAATTCCCTTTAGAACTATACACAGTGCTGTTTGGAGAGATCGCGGAAAGGTGCGGACCCGAAAATTCTCAAAGATCCGGTTTTTTTTTTTTTTTTTTTTTTTAAAAAAAAGGAAAAAGACACAAGTTCCTCTTTCGATAAGGCAATTTTGAAAACCCTCAAGCATCCGTTTTTCTGAGAAAGGGGAAAACCACGATTTCCGCTTTCGACAAAATTGTTTTGTCATAAGGAATTTCAACAAACAATATCGTATATTTTCCCCCTTGGTTTTGTAAGATCTTAATATTTCCATTTTCCTGACATTCATCTTCATGCATATTTAATGAGTACTCTTCGGTTGAAATCATCCCAATGTTATTCTTTTCCGCTCTGTAAATCTCAATTTTATCCTCATCCATCCAACATTTTTCCTGCAATTTCACTGGATGTTACATGTTATACATAGACCAAAGTTCCTTAAAGTGACCGTGACCCAAATCAATTACAACAGATAGTTTTGTCTGAAATATTACTATGAACAATGGATATCCGACTCGGATGCGTATTCATCGTACGTACAATTGAAAGGAAATTCGAACTCAAAAAAGAAGTGAAAACAGCGAGATAAATTTTGCTTTAAAAGCCGCGTCAAAACTCAAATGATTATCATACAGCTCTCAGTTCTACAAACAACCACATCAGTCAACAACGACCAGTCTAAAATTTAACAGGTTAGTGAAATTTTATAACAAAGACAAACTCCTATTTTAGTTACCTACACAACATATGTACAAAACAAGCGGCGAGTGCTAGTTAATGATCTTGTATTCAGTCCATTTAAACCCAGAAGTCACGAAAATAGGTCGAATTTGAAGATGTTAACCTATTGTGCTCATAGAAGATCGATTTTTTTCAAGTCTCCGATAAATACAAGAGTACCTTGCTTATCCTCATGCTTTAAAGTTTCGAAACAAATGAAACGGTAATTTCTCAATACAGGGTGTCCCAAAATTGATAGTAAATATTTTTACCACGTATTTTTGGGGCCAAAATAAGACTTTTTTTTCCTATGAACACGTGTCCGAAAATGCCCCCCCTCGGAGCTACAGCCCCCCAAAGTTTTAAAAAAATATCGGTTTTTCTTCGATTCTAGCAACGAATCTACGTAAAAATGGATGAAAATTGGTTTCCAAGGGTAATTTTGTGCGTTCTTTCCGATTCCGGGGTCGAAAATTCCCGAAAGGGTCAAGAAGGGGGGGTTTGAGGGGGGTTCAAATTTTAAATTGAATAATTTTTTAGTGCTCCCTAAGAAAATAAGAAAAGTAACAAGAGAATCTGATGGAACAAAACAAAAGAAACATTTTTGATATCTTGCGTTTTTTTCATAAGACACACGGAAAACGAGTAAAATCGATTTTTCGCCGGGAGCGCACAGCCCGATAGCGCTGCTTTGTGCACTCAACTGACTCAACGATCGGCTCGACGCAACGCGGCACTGAAACAACGCTATCGGGCTGTGCGCTCCCGGCGAAAAATCGATTTTACTCGTTTTTCGTGTGTCTTATGAAAAAAACACAAGAGATTAAAAATGTTCCTTTTGTTTTGTTCCATCAGATTCTTTTGTTACTTTTCTTATTTTCTTAGGGAGCACTAAAAAATTATTCAATTTAAAATTTGAACCCCCTCAAACCCCCCCTTCTTTTGGGAATTTTCGACCCCGGAATCGGAAAGAACGCACAAAATTACCCTTGGAAACCAATTTTCATCCATTTTTACGTAGATTCGTTGCTAGAATCGAAGAAAAACCGATATTTTTTTAAAACTTTGGGGGGCTGTAGCTCCGAGGGGGGGGGGGGCATTTTCGGACACGTGTTCATAGGAAAAAAAAGTCTTATTTTGGCCCCAAAAATACGTGGTAAAAATATTTACTATCAATTTTGGGACACCCTGTATAATCCCAGGGAAAAAGTCGAATTCGAAGATGTTAACTGCGTACTCTAAAAAGTTTGATAGTTTCCAAAGGATCTAATAGACACAATAGAACCTTGCTTATCCTGAATACTTTGACGTCACGCAACGAGAATAAATCGCCGTTTCCTCCATTTAATCCCAAGGAAAAGGTGGAATTCGAAGATGTTAATCCTCAGAAATACAATTTAGTTGGGAAATACAGAATACGTTAACTTTCTCAAGGGGGGGGGGGGGGGTTTAATGTTTAATTTTGGTTCATAACCCCCCCCCCCCCCCCCCCCCCCCCCGAGGGCAAGAAGTCCTGTCCATCACGACAATCGGCGCTAGGCTATAGGGACTAGTCTTCTGTTACAAACGGTTGTTGTGATAACGTTTTTCGGTGACATTTTCTTGTGTGTAAAATTCGTATAGTCCAGGAGCATTAGAGACAGTGGTGTAGCTTGCTATTCGGCAACGATGCAGTTCGTCCATTTGAACCCAAGAAAAAGATTGAACGATTGAGTGTTCGGCGATCACCTTCGCATTCGGCCTTGTACATGAGTTTAAATGAACACAATGCAACGTTGCCAAGTTGCACGCTACGCCACCGATTAGATAAAATAAGCACAAGCTGATTATTGGCACAGATGGCCCTTCTTCCACTGAGATATCTAGTCGGCTTTGCCAGATATACTCAAAAATGTAGCCCCTAATTCCTTTACATCGAAATATATCGAAAAATGTTATGCATTTTTCGTTTGTTTTTGAAACATTTTCCAAACAGTAAGGTCATTTGCGTTTTTAAGCTCGGGCGACTCCAAAGCCCTCAAAAACGGGAATTAAATTTTCGGCGATTTTCGAAGCAATTGAAACTTGCGTAGCAACGCCTATTTAACGCAATGTTATTTTGAACGATTTCGATCGCATCCCCGGAGCATCTAGAGTGCTCATATTTCTATATAACTTGGTATCTGAGGGTTTTTAGGCCACTGATTTTTATTTGTTGGGTCCAACTTTGCTTAAAATGTGATTAAGACCAGCTTTTGATCTTTAAAAAAAAAAAAAAAAAAAAAAAAAAAAAAAAAACAGATTATTTTTTGTTTTTTGTTTTGTTTTTATTTTTGTTTTTTGTTTTTTTGTTTCTGTGCATTCGTTTTGTAACCGTTGCGTTGACTAGCGTGATAGCCTTACTAAAACCGTCTTTAATGTCGATTGTCGCTCTTCTACATGATGATTATACAGGGTGTGCAACTGTGCATAGCACAGATGATCGGGCGCAGATATTTCGGAGACAGCTTCGATCTTCGAAAAACGCTCAGACACCGAAACATCAAACCTCAAAGTTCGATATCGACCAATTCTCAAAGAATCAGAACTTCTCCCCAAAAGGTCGGATTTTAAAAAAACTAAGTGCCTAAAAAACTCTCTAGAACGAGCACTTATCAGATAAAAATACACCTTTCAAATCAAATTTACACTGTTATTTTTTTGGGCCCCCTCTATAAATATTTTTCAAAATTATCGAACATTTTCATTATACGCTATTTTCTTGAAAAACGATCCAAATCCACAATGTTGGCTCAAAAGTTATCCAACGAGGGTAATGATGCGCTAAAATACGCTCATAAATCGTCAAAAGTCTCAAAAAAACCTAAACAAAGTATGCCAACAAATTATGAAAATTAATAGATATTATTTAAGCCAAAATTTGCGATTTCAATGAATGATGCGAGGCATTAGAACGTATTTTAGCACATCATTACCCTCACTGGACAACTTTGGAAGCCAAAATTGTGTATTTGGATCTTTTTTCAAGAAAATAGCGTAGTCAAAATGTTCGATAATTTTGAAAAATATTTAGGGAACCTAAAATGGCAACAGTGTAAATTTTATTGAAAGGTGTATTTCTATCTGATAAGTACTCCTTCTGGAGAGTACTTGAAGCCTTAGTTTGTTTTTTTTTTTTTTTTTTTTTTTTTTTTTTAAATCCGACCTTTTTCGGAGAAGTTCTGATTTTTTGAAAATTGGTCGATATCGTTCACGGAAAAAAACTACGGTAAAAATAACCATACGAATACCTGATTTTGGCACCTGTTAGATGTTATGGTAATGTTAAGTAGAAGTATACTATGTTTTGACTAGGTACTAGGTGATGTTACCTGATTACACGTTGAATTTTCTCAAAGTATCGGTAAAGGTACCATACTTCTGGTCAAGTTTACCATAACATCTAGCAGGTGCCAAAATCAGGTATCCATATGGTTATTTTCACTAATCTTTTTTTTCCGTGTACTTTGAGGTTCCATACATCGAAGACGAAAATCGATATTAACAAGCGGTTTGCGCTTAAAGTCTTAGAATTTTATATTATTTTCGAATCTGTAATAAAAATGCGGAGTATCCATTTAAAATATGCAATTTAAGTGGTGGTGCCCCCGCTCCCAGCCCCTCCTTGGGAGCGCCGAAGGCGAACCCCCCCCCCCCCCCCCAAAAAAAAATATGCCCCCCTTCGAATAAGTGAACATGCATCTGAGCATTTTTCGAAAATGACAGCCGTTTCCGAAATATCCGCCCCTAATCCTTTTTTTTTACGCACCCTGTACTTATAGACGGTATGACGGGGGCCCTTCTGCATGCAACAGTACTTGATAATACATACCTATATGTAAATCATCATAATTTGTAACTTATTCAATTTTTCCAGTACAGCAAGTAACTACCGGGCAGCAAAATGAAAATGTTCGCATCTCTCATGTTTGTTCTCTTTGCAATCTCCTGTTTCGTTGCAAACGCTGGGGCCCAGTGTCCGGGGTCGGGGTGTGCCAACAACAACTCAATCGTTACCGATACTACGGTTGGCGGCGGGACCAACACTGTCAGCAACAATATGACTAACATGATGACAGGTGGATCGAGCACGGTCAATGGAGCATTTATGACGTCAACCACGTCAGGTGTAGGAAATAACGTTAATGCCTCCGTGATCAACAACCAGACGATCAATTCATCATCATGCTGTTCATCATGCAGTAGTCCATGCTGTACTGATATGATGTCGACATGCGATTGTGAGTGCATGAGTTGCTGTACTTGCTAGTTTTTAACCGTTGTCACATACAAGCAACGAATGTGATAACTGATTTATTTATCCGTTCACACAGTAGAGGACATTTCCGGAAGAAAGACCCTTAAAACAAGAGGTGTGCTCTTCAAGAGAATTGTGCTTTTTCCGCAAATTAAGATTTTTAGCAGAAGAGCAAACCTGTTGTTTTCAGGGCCCTTCTCCCGGAAATATCTTCAATGTCAATTATTTATAAATCTTCATTTGTTTCCGAATCGGTTTTTTTTTTGTGCCTGCAATTCTGGGTACTTTTTTTTTTCTTAGTTGCTATGTTACAAATTGTATTTATTTTAGAATAAACATATTAATTTATTTATTTAATCCACATGCGCATTTTTGTTATGTGTGTCCTGTTTTGAGTCGAGGCGCGGTACACGGAAAAAAATAACTGATGGTAGAATTTACTATCTGCAGAGCTGATTTGGATTCTGCTATCAAGCATGGTAAATTTTACTATACTCTGTTCCAGATAACATTGCACCTGAATCGGACGAATAAAAACCGTAAATAGCAACAGTGCGACCTATACTCTGTTCACGATAAGAAGGCGGGTGAGAATTCAGGTAGTAATGCACTATTTAGCAACAGTGCGGCTATACCGGCTACTCCAACCCTTCACAGTGGCCGTTGTTTTTCCGACTTCTCTCTTAGCACGGAGGATTTCCGAGAATCGACAGACTCAACAATTTACACACGTCCAGTAAAAATTGCGAACGGTGAAAAATACGAAAAAACGGTCGAAATTTTCGCCCTAAAGGGCCAAAACTCGGCAAAAATAGTCGATTTTCAATATTGATGACTCCCATATATTCGATATTAGACGAAATATTCTGAATTTAATTTCGACTGAAAAATACGATTTTCCGAGAGTCATCAATATTCGAGGTCGACTATTTTTGCCGATTTTTGGCCCTTTAGGGCGAAAATTTCGTCCGTTTTTTCGTATTTTCGACCGTTCGCAATTTTTACTGGACGGGTGTAAATTGTTGAGTCTGTCGGTTCTTGGAAATCCTCCGTGCCAAGAGAGAGATCGGGAGAACAACGGACACTGCAAAGGGTTGGAGTAGCCAGCATAGCCACACTGTTGCTAAATAGTGCATTACTACCTGAATTCTCACCCGCCTTCTTATCGTGAACAGAGTATAAGCCGTGGCGTTCTCGAACGATGAGCAGGGTAGTCTCTTTGTCCGAGGTTCTATTGTACGGCTCGGGACCGGACCCTTTTCCCACAGCTAGCGAACGATTCCCGGCTGAAAAATTAAATTTTTTGTGCTTACGATTTTTGAATTTTTGATTTAAAATTCGTTTTCTGCTGAACGCGTCGAGAAAATTGATACCAAACTGTCGCGTCGGGAAAAAAATTCATGTCTAATACATATGAGGTAGACATTAATCAGAGGAATAGCGCATCATATTTACTGAACGTCTGAACGTGAATTTTTTCCCCGACGGTTTGGTATCAATTTTCTCGACACGTTCAGCAGAATACGAATTTCAAGTCGAAAATTCAAAAATCGTGAGCACAAAAAAAATTTAATTTTCTGCCGTCGTGCAGTCGTTGTGAAAAAAGGTTTAAGCCCCGAGCCGGCCAGTAGAGCCACAGAATAATACAATCAGAACGGAAACTCCCATAAGAGCCAATGGAAGCAAGTTTGGAATTTAACGGCACCAATAGGCAACGCTGTGGTCCTATATCCCAACATGGCGGACGAGTGTGATTTGTGTTGAAACTCATTTATTTCTGTAAATTCTGGAAAGAAATCTTAAGTTTCCGGCCTCACTTTTATTCTAATGGCTATTCAGAATGAAAATTTCGCGGATCACGTCCTATATTTTTTTTTCGCGCGTGAATCCAGATGTAAACAATAAACATCCTATATCCCAACATGGCGGACGCAAAATGAATTTGCTTCAAAATCCGACATAGTTTCCGTTCTGTTTGTATTATTCTGTGGTAGAACCTCGGACAAAAAGACTACCCTGCTCAGCGTTCGAGAACGCCACGGCTCAGGACGCGCTGTTGCCATTTACGGTTTTTATTCGTCCGACTCAGGTGCAATGTTATCTGGAACAGAGTATAAATTATTGTAAAATGTACCAACGAACTAACTTAATTTACCATAATGTACGTTGCATTTACCATCTACTTGATAGTCGACTCCAAAATGGTAGATTTTACCAGTCCTTTTTATTCGTGCAGGCGGTGCAATGTGAGAAAAACGTATTTTTTCGTGCGAATAGAATAGAATAATCGATGTTTGATGAACTCCACCTAAATCGCGTGAGCCCACCGGAGGGGGGGGGGGTTGCTTTGAAAAGCCCCCTTGCCAGTTTTTTGTTTGGTTTTTGTTTTTTAGTTTGTTAAAAAGAAAGCTCTCGTTTTTTTAGAATCATTTCATAGCTTTTTTGGTAAATGCAGATTTGGTCCTTTTCCCACCCTCCTTCTTGCTGATACAAAATAAAAAACAAAAAACAAAAAAAAAAAACAAAAAAAAACAAAAAAAACAAAACAAAAAAAAAACGATACAGCTGCCAACATATGACAATTCAATGAAAATTGGAGGAATTCCGTGTCAAAATGGGGCTCTTGCAAACTTTTGCTACAAGCAAATGAATAGTCGAATTTACTGTAAATAACAGCAAAAATTACGAGTATCGCACTGGAAAAGTCTAAAATTTAGGCACAAATGGGATTTTTCAGTGAGATCGTGATGGCGGATCAACCCAGGTATCATGGAAGATCCTCATATGATTTGTCGTTTTGCCATACCCGCGAAACGTCAACAATCAACATAACCTAAACTCTGGTCACTTCCGTAACTATACACTAAAAGAAATCACTTCTTTAAAAACAAGGAAATACGTTTACTTGCGGCAGTTTTCCTTGCGCGCAGTAAAGTTCTGTTGCAAGAAGGAGAATCACTGTCACAACAAGGAATCTTCCCTTGTAACAGCTGACATTTTCCTTGGGTTAAAGGAATTCCTCCTTAGTCAATATCTCACTGGGCAGTTTCTTTAACACAAACGAAATACACCTTGGATTAAAAAAAGAATTCTCTCAGTGTGGACTCAATGCCAAATCCCGCTTTGATTGGCTATCGTAGAAGTGTCTACTGTGATTAAAGTATGCTGACATTGCTGTGATACTAATAATTCTGGAAGTTTTCAAAAGGCTGTGGACTTACCTCATAGTTTTCACGTTCCTCGTCTCAGGCGACAGAAATGTTGAACTGTTAAAATAGCATTACTGCATCACGTCGCCTACTTTTGGTAGATTGTGGATATCTCCTATGACGAAACCGTTTAAAACTCTCCCTACTTGAAAATCAGTGTTTATTATTTTGCACGTTTCATGCTTAGTATTAAATTCAAAATGATTACGTTGTATTTTTTGAGTTCCCTTGTCATAATATACGAGGGTCGTGTCAAAAGTAAGTATCATGTTTTTTTTTTTTTAAAAAATCTATTAATGCTGAAATAAGTTGGTAAAAAGGTTTCGATGCGCAAAATCCTCAGCTTTTCAATGGTTTTTTTGGATTTTTGATATCTTCAAAATTAAAAAAATGGTGGCGGTTTTTCTGAGACAACCTACCGTTGTCGCGTGCCCAAAATGTTACGCTACTGTAATGTTACGATAACGCGCGCCCTCACACTGCCGGAACCACGGAATCATTGTTACAGACATTTAAATGGGAGATCCCCCCCCCCTATTCTCCGGACCTAGCACCTAGTAACTTTCATCTTTTCCCGCGTCTAAAGCTTGATCTCGGTGGTAAAAGTTTCGCGAGTAATGCGGAAGTGGTAAACGCGGTCGACACTTGGATTCAAAATCAAGAAAATGAATTTTTCTCCACAGGAATAAGAAAGTTGGTGCCGCGCTACCAAAAGTGTCTTAAAAGAGGCGGAGACTACGTCGAAAAATAAGGTCAGACGCTTTTTAAGTAGAATTTTTTATTATGTTTATGTTCTTTTTGCTCTCTTCAACACAATCCATTTTTCTTGTCTGAATAACGATGTACCCGAGTGCGTAAAATTTTGGGCACGCGACAACGGTAGGTTGTCTCAGAAAGACCGCCGCCATTTTTTTAATTTTGAAGGTATCAAAAATCCAAAAAAACCATTGAAAAGCTGAGGATTTTGCGCATCGAAACCTTTTTACCGACTTATTTCAGCATTAATAGATTTTTTTTTAAAAAAAACATGATACTTACTTTTGACACGACCCTCGTACATACGTCTTATTCTAAGAAAATATCCACGGGTAAGATGTGTCTGTGTCACCAGTTCCGAATCAACCGCGGGCTTAAGCTTTTCTGAGCGTTTTGGGCCGTTTGCTGTTTAGGTACTCTAAACAGCGCCCCCCCTCCCCAAAGCACACTAACGTACTTTTACTCTTTGAATGATGCCACTGCCGCTTTAGTTTAGGTAGTTGATTTGAAAAAATGCCTGCAAATAGGGTTTCAGATGGTTTTGTCAAAGCATATATCCCCACAATCTACCAAAAGTAAAATGCGTTATTCAGTATTGCTATTTTAACAGTTCAATATTTCTGTCACCTGAAACGAGGAACGTGAAAACTATGAGGCAACAGCCTTTTGACAACTTCCAGACTTATTCGTATCCCAGCAATATCAGCATATTTTAACCCTATAGTGAATAGAGGGTTTTAGTAATGGCGACTGCCGGTGATGAGCGTTCCAAACAAAGCCGGTTTGTCTCTCTCGCTCTCACGTGACCCCCATGTACTGCCATCTCACTCTAATTTCAAAAATCGTATATAGAGACTTATTTTGTGAAAGAGCTTGATTCAAAATGGGGGTTTTTCTCCCCCCCACCGATTTTCCTGAAACTTTGTATTTTGATAGTTCTTGATATAAGTAGCCTTTTTTTTCAAATAAAGTTTTTCCGAAAATAATTAGGGGGGAAGTTACAGTGTTGCAAAGTTGCACCTTTCAAAAATTCATAACTTTCGCGTAAACCATCCGATTGAAACGCAGTGTTCAAAAAAAATGCGAATTGTAAAGTACTTTTATGCTATTTAAACGGAATTCAGTTTTAATAATTTTTAACACAGTTATCGTCATTTTTGTGATTTTTAGGCCACTCAAAATCTACTTAAAGTGAAATAAAAAAAAATGGTATTTTTTGATTTTGACCGGATTGAAATATGTTATTTCTCTTTAAATTCTGCGTAAAATGAGCCCAAGCAGAATGCAGGGCGATTTTTTGTTCTTGAGTAATGCATTTTTTAGTAAGCGAAAAACGAGTTTTTTAGGCTACCCATGAGCGTTCGATAGAGAGGCTCAAGTCAAATAAATGGAAACGGTATTTTTTGATTTTGATCAAATTGAAATATGTTATTCCTACTGAAATTCTGCGTAAAATGAGCCCAAGCAGAATGTGGGGCGATTTTTTGTTGCGGAGCTATGCGCGTTTTAGTAAGCGAAAGTCGAGCGTTCTATGGAGAGGCTCAAAGACGTGGGTAGCCCGGGTAGCCTCAACCACTCGACTCTCGCTTACTAAAACGCGCATAGCTCCACAACATAAAATCGCCCCACATTCTGCTTGGGCTCATTTTACGCAGAATTTAAAGAGGAATAACATATTTCAATCCGGTCAAAATCAAAAAATACCGTTTTTTTTTATTTCACTTTAAGTAGATTTTGAGTGGCCTAAAAATCACAAAAATGACGATAACTGTGTCAAAAATTATTAAAATTGAATTCCGTTTAAATGGCATAAAAGTACTTTACAATTCGCATTTTTTGGTGAAAACCGCGTTTCAATCGGATGATTTACGCGAAAGTTATGAATTTTTGAAAGGTGCAACTTTGCAACACTGTAACTTCCCCCCTAATTATTTTCGGAAAAACTTTATTTGAAAAAAAGGCTACTTATATCAAGAACTATCAAAATACGAAGTTTCAGGAAAATTGGTGGGGGGGGGGAGAAAAACCCCCATTTTGAATCAAGCTCTTTTGTGGCTGAAATGAATTCCTCGAGGCATTTGAATGCGATGATGATAATAATATGTCGTAAAAAAGGCCCTGTATACGAATTTCGGAACTAGAAAGAGATGGATATACATGGGGGTCACGGGAGAGCGAGTGAGATAGTTTGGAACGCTACGCGAGTTTTATCACAACCGATTGCGACCGATGAGTGCATTGTTGTGGTTGTTGGCTAACCGTTGACTTCCCACTAAAACCGTCTATAGTGACCTAGTCTGCCAGCCAAATGTTTGTACGAGTTTGACAATTCTGGGTCTTTCAGACCCACCTTTAAAATACATGTGTTTAGAGCATTTATGATACATTTTTAATCTTTTTTACAGTAAATGAGGGCATAAATGTTTTATGTTAGCACATTGTAATCCACCATAAATAGTAACCCACCATCTATACTCCCTCGCTCTAGATACAGCCGGAGGACGGAGGTTGCTACCGTTTTTCGTCAGTTTTCGTCGTTCGTAGATCGACCTTTGACATCAATTCGATATCTCGAATGAGAAAAAAGATATCAACCTCCGCTTTGCCCCAAAATGCTCAGTTTATTGTGCCTTTTCAATCGATGCATCATTTGAGAGAGGTCGTCCCTCGGAATTTTTGAGATAACCCCCCCCCCCTCCCCCCTGGAGCGCGGAGGGATGAAAACGTTAAAAAAAAAATTGGAGGGGGGCCTAAAACCAAATTTTGACCAAAGTGTCACACTCGTATTTTTTTCTGAAAAGTACTCGATTTTTTGAGTACTTTGGACTAGCAGTTTTTTTTAAATTCCGACTTTTCAACTATGAATAACATTTTTTTTTTTTTGAAAATAGAGGAATGCATTTTTGAAAATCGACTTCCACCCTCGATATCTCGAAATTGAAAGACGATATTGACATTTGGTTTACGCCAAAATGATCGGCTTTGTAGGCCCTTTTTGATGATGTGTCACAAGATAGGGGTTGCTCTTGTAAGGTGTATTTCGTTTGTGTTAAAGAAACTGCACAGTGAAATATTGACTAAAAGGGGAAATTCCTTTAAACCAAGGAAAATGTCTGCTGCTACAAGTAAAATATTCCTTGTTGTGACAGTGATTCTCCTTCATTCAATCAGAACATTGCTTCGCGCAAGGAAAACAGTCACAAGTGTATTTCGTTGTTTTTAAAGAAGTGATTTTTCTCTCAGTATAAACAACAAAGTTGTTCTGTGTGTTTTAGCGAATTTTCGCGACGAATATATTCGACAAAACCATTGCCAACCTACGCATGACAACAGTGGATGAAACGAAACTGGATCGTGTTCTTCGAACTTTTTCGGTGTTTCCAGTCATCGATGGCATCAATTCGATTTTGAATTCAAGTCCGGAGATGAATTCGAAATCGAATTGATGCCATCGATGCCCCGAAAACACACCTAAAAACTTAATTGAGTTTCCTCGAATATGTAGTTACGTTGGTACTGTTTATGATATTTGATCGCGAAAATTCGCTATTTATCAATTTCGGTAGCGGTGGTTGCTAAATATAATAGTGGTTGAGCAAGATCCAGCAAAAATTACGATGAGCAGTGAGCACAGTGTGACACCCGGTGTCACATGTCGTAAGTAGTCCTGTATCAGACATTGTAATGTATATTTTGACTTACATTATTGTAAAAAATTATTGGAAATTTTTTGAAAACTTGTGGGTATATACTTGGATTAATGCACTATCGATTGGTAAAAAGAAAATTGAAATTTGATCATAAGTTCCAGAGATACAGCTTTTCAAACGTCACGTGGTCCGTATTGCCCTAGCCTCCCTGCACTCCGCGGATGAAAACTATTTTCGTTGGCCAAAACCCTCGTTCCATTTAAAACTGTAAGTTTAACTTTCAAACTGTAAAGTTTCGAAAAGTTCCTTCAACCGCTCCTCTTTTAAATTTTCAGCTTCATTACTCGACTGTGTTTTCATTTTTTTTTTTATAATATATCAACAAAAGCTGTAACTTATTTAATTCTTCCAGTAAGTACAGCGAGTAACTACCGGGAAGATGTTCCCATCTCTCATTTTCGCTCTCTTTGCAATCTCCTGTCTCGTTGCAAATGCTGGGGTCGCAGAACACAATCAACAACAATAACATTGTGAACGGCGCACACTGGACGAAAACGTCCTTGTGCCCGGACATGGCTGGTTTCGCGCTCCTATCTTTGTTTTATCGAGTTGTTTTGGCTATTTTTCTTTAAAACCGACATCCTTTTAACTTGTTTTCATTTTTATTTTTTTTTTTATTTTTTTTTATTTTTTTTACTTTTTTCTATTTTTTTTGTGTGTTTTCCACAAGAATCACCCTATATAATGTGTTTTTCGACTGTAGAAACAATCGCATTTTTATTTTCAGTAATGTATTTCGTGTCCGACCCTCACCCATTGACTCGCTCCAATGTGCGCCGCGTCGTGTTATTAAACGATTATTTCTCGTATCTGCAGTTTCTCGCAGCTAAAAATCATTGAGGTGGTTTTTCCAAGTTGTAATAAACACTACTAGCTCAAAGTTCACATTAAATACGATTAAATAGCCTGTTGAAACTGTATTCTAATTTTTTTAAACCTTCAAATGTTAAATTTGAACAAAAACCATCACTACATACATCTATATTTTCATGATTTTAAAAAACTATAGGTCGAAAATTATCTCCATGCAATGGTGAAAATTACTATTGTATCGGCGTTTGTTGAAAAAAAGATTCACACATCTTTTTATGGCAAAATAAAACACGAAATTTTAGCGTCAAAATTTCAAACCGCACCAAGAACCCGTTATTCGACAATGGTGAGGTATAGTGCTGGCTCGAGGAAAAAAAAAAATGTCAGAAAAGTTACATTTGGTTCTAAAATACTATACTTTTTGTCAAAAAGTTGAGGTTTCCTGCAGATTGACTTGACCCCCCATGTCCGAGCATAAGGGCATTTTCGTTTAGTGTGCGGCGGGAGCATTAATATCACGTCCGCAATGAGTTCAACTATGACGGGCGGTAGTATGACCACCACCGGTGGAAATCCGGTACTAGCATGAAATCAAACATCGGCAATCAATACGAATAATGTGACCTTCAACAACACCGATACTATCTTAAAATGTTGTTCATCATGCAGGAATCCATGCACCGGAACACCGATTGATACATCAGATTGCGTGCCATGCTATTATTCGTGTTAATTCTTAAATCTTGCCGTTCATGACAACGAGCTGTATGGCATTAGAGAGGCTGATGCATGTTATAAAAGAGTACTTATACATACAGATATGGCATAAGCCCGAATTTTGTTAAGTTGACTCCGGCCGCGATACAACCGGACATACAGAGGGGATCATAAAGATAACAGAGAAAAGATTGCATTTTCCATGTTTGTCTATAGACTGTTTTAGTAGAGCGATATAATATCGTATCGATTGCCGTCCGAGGGCCTCTGGTTCCAAACAAACTCTGGTTCAATGTAATTTCCCCATAAGCGGATTTTTGAATGGAAATTCAGGGTATTAAATCAAACAATTTATGCGACCTTTTTGCGATTATGAATTCTCCGTCCTCGAAAATGCTTAATTTTGCCTGGTTCCACCCGTAAAACTGCCGGAATCAACAAGATATTACAGATTAATTGATGCGTTTGGAGGTTGGAATCACCCAAATGTTATTGTTGTTGTTGTGGAATTGGCGGGATTTCGGGCGATTCTAACCTACAAATGCAACATTTCATCTGTAATATCTTATTGATTCCGGCAGTTTTAGTCAAGGAACCAGGCAAAATTAAGCATTTTCGAGGACGTAGAATTCATAATCGCAACAAGGTCGCATTAATTGTTCGATTTAATACCCTAAATTTCCGTTTAAAAGTTCGCTTATGGGGAAATTACATTGAACCAGAGTTTGTTTGGAACCAGAGGCCCTCGGACGGCAATCGATACGATATATCGCTCTACTAAAACAGTCTATTACAAAACTGTTTCATGTTCCACATTCCACTGTTCACGGTCTGTGTTTGTTCTAGTTCCGCAAACAAACACAGGAAAAATGTGAAACGTAATCTTTTCGAACCAGAATTCTGTAATCTTCATGATCCCCTCTGTATGTCCGGTTGTATCACGGCCGGCATTTTATCCATTTTTTACTTAACACGGGCGTGATGGCTTGTGCCATATCAGTAATCTTTGGATGTTATAAGTCCCCAAAGTGAGAAAAGCATGGGCGATCTGATTCATTCTAGTTTCTTTGGCACAGTGGCGGCTCGTGCAATCTGGCAACCGTGCACTTTTACCATTTAAACGTATGCAAAAAGATCGATACTAGGTGAGGCGCTACGCCTCACCAAATAATCGATTATTTTACACAGTTTTAAATGGAGGAAATCCATTGTTGCCACATTGCACGAGCCGCTGCTGCTTTGGCACACATTTTTTTAACCTTATATCAAAGATTTTAATTATTTACAAATTTATTTTTGTTTGTTTTTGTTTTATTGTTTTGTTTTTGTTTTTGTTTTTTTTTTTTATATGAAGTGCTCTACTACAGTTTTTTGCTGGGTCATTTTTCTACCAAAGGTTTCGTCAGCGCTATCAAAGTAGTTCCCCCCCCCCTCGGTTTTTCGATGAAGTAAGATATATAGAAATGGACAAGAAAAAAAATTGCAAATCATCATGGATCAATAAGATGGATAATAATCATGTAGCTTCACGTTCGCCAGCATCATGAATAACCATCACCACTAAACAAAAAGAAATCAAAACTCACCGAAAGTTGAAGGGAAACCGGTGCAGCTAGAATGGGGCTGTTGCACACTTTTGCTACGAGCGATTTAACGAGCGACATATGTTTCTGATAAACCCTGTCCCTGATTATAACTGTATAGCGTCTAATTACCTATTATGTGAATCTTCCTTCTCAGCACAGAGAGCGTGACGACATTAAGAAAAGAATCTCTTGTTATTACTGCCCTACGCCACCATTACGCTCGTGCAGATAACAACGTTTATTGAGTTTTGGAGTGGATTTCGGAAGTTGTTAGTGCTGCCATCGTAATTTTTCGAGAATTGAACACTATAGAATCCACTACTATTGAAGAGCTTATAGCAAAAGTGTCCAACAGCCCCATTGGCGAAAAGTACGCACATTTTACACTATTACCAACCTCATGGGAGGGGAAATGGGGAAATTCATGGGAAATTAATACATTTATCAACGAGTTTGGCAACACTGTGAGATACTACTGACGCACAGTGTTCGGAGCGACCCGGATCTCTGGCAGAAACCTCAAATTTGAAATCGGCTCTGAAGTTGGTTTAAAGGCCTTACCTACCTTCTAAAGGGTATAAAACATGCATTTCAGCCAAATTTGATGAATTTGGAAGCCCCATACTTGCCCCCACAGACATGTGAAAGTACCGGTTTTGACGCGAATTTTGAGTCAACTTGGGTGGGTTTACACATAATTGTAAAAAAACAATACTCTTTTACTCACATTCCAATTTAGACCTCTGTACTTCAATTAGGACGTATGATTTTACTTTTAAGCCGTTTAAACATTTATTTCATGTTTATTATGAAGGGGGGCTGGACCCCTCAAAAATCGACTTTTCATCTGCATTTGTGCCCTTTTTGGAGGACGTTTAAAAAAATGCCCGGGATTGCCCGGCAAATCTAAGGCAAAGAACGTTCAGAAAAACATTTTTTCTGAACGATCCAGCAATAATATCCTGCCCCAACTTGCCCCCCTTTCGTATTTTTGTGTTTAAAAGTGCCTCTGTGCCTTGTGTGGGACTCAGTCATTTTTACGATCGTGAGATGAGCCATGTTCGCGTGACAATATCTTTTTTTCCCAGCATTGCCCCGGAGAAATATGGTCAGGAAAGTTCAAAAAAACATTTTTTCTGAACGATCCAACAATAATATCCTGCCCCAACTTGCCCCCCTTTCGTATTTTTGTGTTTAAAAGTGCCTCTGTGGCTTGTGTGGGACTTAGTCATTTTCGCGATCGTGAAATGAGCCATGTTCGCGTGACAATATCTTTTTTTCCCAGCATTGCCCCGGAGAAATATGGTCAGGAAAGTTCAAAAAAACATTTTTTCTGAACGATCCAACAATAATATCCTGCCCCAACTTGCCACCCTTTCGTATTTTTGTGTTTAAAAGTGCCTCTGTGGCTTGTGTGGGACTTAGTCATTTTCACGATCGTGAGATGAGCCATGTTCGCGTGAAAATATCTTTTTTTCCCAGCATTGCCCCGGAGAAATATGGTCAGGAAAGTTCAAAAAAACATTTTTTCTGAACGATCCAACAATAATATCCTGCCCCAACTTGCCCCCCTTTCGTATTTTTGTGTTTAAAAGTGCCTCTGTGGCTTGTTGTGGGACTTGGTCATTTTTCCGAAAATAAAAATAAAAAAATAATAAATGAAATCTATAGTTAAATCTGAAAAAAAAAATGAAATCTACGACAAAAAAAACCCCTTAGTACCAAGTTTCAATGAAATGCGAGCATGCTAGAGGTTTCCGCCAAAGATCCGGGTCGCTCCGTACACTGTGTGACGACTTGACGAGGTAAACAAAAGAGAGACAACGAGCTTTGCTGCGGCAACTGAATAAGACACATAAGCTCTTACCTGAAACAGACAGAAAAAACGAAATGCATTAGTAATTTTAAACATATGTATACGGTTCAATCAAAGAAGTGTAAACAAACAACTTTACTTTCTCACTACTAACAAAGTTAGAAATAGAGAAAGTATTGCAATGGCGCAGACATTTTCAAGGTATTTTGTTTCGATACTTCGCCCTTTACGACTATGTAAATGATGATAATTACAAAATAATTTGCTCTAATTATGCCTAGTACTATCCTAAAGAATATTCATCCATGAAGTTACAATATTATTTAACCAGTACACGTGGCTTGGAGGTGAAAATGCACAAACTTTCTGTGGCGTCTGTCTATCTGTAGCCATACAACGTGAAACCCAGCATAACTTTTTCTTTATTGATCCATACTCATCCAAATTTTGCAGAGATGTTGCTTGGAACAATCCTCAGAGAAACTTTTTTTGTTTTTTTGAAATTTTAATTTTTACGTTAGTTTTGGATAAAATGGTTTTCATTAAAATCGATGGGAACCAAAAAGCTTTCAAGTAGGGAGGCATCATTTTCTTTAATCTCACCTCACTAATTCGCCAGGCGAATTGTTTCTTGAAATTATCTTTATTGGTTATTATCAGAGCAAGATTCATTCAAATGTGCATGTACCTTTAATCAGCCACATTCACAGTTAAAGTGTCTTCTGTACACTAAAAACACGAATTGTCTGTGCCTTCTGAAAGCGTCGGATTGAAGTGCTACGTGGAATTAAAAGATCAAGTGTTCGTGATATTATTCGGCATTAAATTGTCTGTAACGTAATGACCCGTGACTCTTTATTTTTCAAGTTTTTCACCCGCAAATAGTTTTTAAAATTGATTCAATAAATGATTAAATACATCGAATCAATATCGATAAATCGATCGTCCGTCAGGTGCTCATACCTCATAGGCTCCAAACAAAAAATGGTTTAACCTAAAAAATGAATTTTCAACGTTTTCATCACCTACTTTGTCGAAATTATTTCTTTGTTGGGCGGCCATCAGTTTCGATAAAGAGGTTATGTTAAGTGAATATTTTTTCGAGTTCCGCTCTCAAGTAATTTTTCCTCGGAATTTCTTCCGGAAACGAATCGCTATGACCGAGTCAAAGGAAGAACCATCTATCGGATGTCTGAAACCGGTGAGTTCTGAAAACTTTCTTTGCTTATTTATTGATTTAAAAAAATAAAAAAAAAAAAAAAAAAAAAAAAAAAAAAAAAAAAAAAAAAAAAAAAAAAAAAAAAGGTCACCAACGAGCGGATCCAGGAACTTTTCCTTCTTGTTCTCTCTCTATATACTCATTTGATCGCATGTGTTAGAAAATGATAGAGGGCAGTCACGTGACTTTCGCCCCCTCTTCTGTCTTTTGCTATAACACATGCGATCAAATGGATAGAGAGAGACAAGGACAATCCACTATATATCCGCCGGTGAATAAAATATACTTTCAGATAAATCAGACAAAAGACTGCGCAAACAAGGCCCAAACTTCAAAGCACAACTCAAATTGCATACGCTAGGCAATTGGCATCGACGAGTAAACGACAAACGTCCAACATTTTTCGAATCTATAAATGATTCAGTGGCGTAGCGTGCAATTTGTATTTTATCCATTTAAACCAATGTAAAAGGTCGAATGCGAAGGTATTCACGGAACACTCGATAATTCCATAATGGATATGTTAAAAAATTTTGCTACAGGCTCAGGAATAGATGGTTGTGGGGTAAAACCCTGTATATTTTACGAAAAGTTCACTAAAAAATCTCTAAATCCACTCCCAAACTCATGAAATACGTTCAAACGCGAGACCGCGTAATGCCGGTGATTAACGCCTGAATCTTACGGCAATTGTATGCTTCTCCTTCTTCTTCTTCTTCTTCTTCTTCTTCTTCTTCTTCTTCTTCTTCTTCTTCTTCTTCTTCTTCTTCTTCTTCTTCTTCTTCTTCTTCTTCTTCTTCTTCTTCTTCTTCTTCTTTTTCTTCTCGTGGGGTGTCGCTGATAGATAGTGGATTTCGTGATTATTTAGTGCGCTTTCCGTCTTTTGTACAGGGTTTTACCTCCTAATCAACTATTAAAAAGCCTGTAGCAAAAGTTTGCAACAGCTACCTTGTCATGGGTTTGAATGGACGAACTGCAAATTGCATGATACGCCACTGATCTGATTTGGAAAAGGTTTTTAACAGAGCTGCCGCTTTGACTTAAGTTTTTATATATTTTTCAATTCACTGATGATTCCACCGGTTGCAGCGGCGGCTCGTGTAATTTGGCAACCGTGCTCATTTGCTATTTAAACCTATGCAAAAGGATCGATATATTGGGCATGCAATTGCACCTCATCAAGATCGATTGTTTTACTTGGTTGAAATGGAGAGAATGCGGTGTTGCCAAATTGCAAGAGCTGCCACTGACCGGAGGACCAAAAGATTACATAGTTCAGTGCAGTGTCAAACTTTAATACACAAAAATATCCTGATCAGTAAATCTTTTCTCAACCGATTAAGTCGGTATAAAATTCTATTAAAAAGATGCAATCCCCGAACTAGGCTTTTGTCAGTGAGACAAATTGAAAAAGTGAAAGTTCGAACTCTTGTTTGAAAAGAAACAAGATGAGAACCAACGCGAGCTATAGCAATAGAGGGGCCCGGGGTCTCCCGGACCCTCTTGCCCGGACCCTCCGGGGCGCCACCAATATAATTTGAAATGGGAAAACAGACTTACGAGCAGACCTGTATTTTTGGTGGGCTTTTAATCGCTGACAAGGCGAAGAGCTCTTTAAACACCCCCTCCGCTCTTCCGGGACACCCCCAATGTTCGTTTAAATGGAAAAACAGACTTACGAGCAGACCTATCTTTTTGGTCGGCAGACAAGGTGCAATGCTCTCAAAACGTCCCCTCTGCTCTTCCGAAGCACCGCCAATGTTATTATAAAGGGGAAAACAGACTTACGAGCAAACCTATCTTTCTGATAGGCTTTGAATCGCTAACAAGGCGCAGGGCTCTCAAAACGTCCCCTCTGCTCTTCCGGGGCACCGCCAATGTTATTTTAAAGGGAAAACATACGTACGAGCAAACCTATCTCTCTGATAGGCTTTTAATCGCTGACAAGGCAAAGGGCTCTCAAAACGACCCCTCTGCTCTTCCGATGCACCGTCAATGTTATTTTAAAGGGGAAAACAGACTTACGAGCAAACTTATCTCTCTGATTGGCTTTGAATCGCTGACAAGGCGCAGGGCCCTCAAAACGTCCCCTCTGCTCTTCCGATGTACCGCCATTGTTATTTTAAAGGGTAAACAGACTTACGAGCAAACTTATCTCTCTGGTAGGCTTTGAATCGCTAACAAGGCGCAGGGCCCTCAAAACGTCCCCTCTGCTCTTCCGAGGCACCACCAATGTCATTTTAAATGGGAAGACATACTTACGAGCAGATCTGTCGTTTTGGTGGGCTTTTAATTGCTGACAAGGCGCAGGGCTCTCAAAACGCCCCATCTGCTCTTTCGGGACACCGCCAATGTTCGTTTAAATGGGATAACAGACTAACGAGCAGATCTGTCTTTTTTGTGGGCTCTTTTAATAGCTGACGAGGTGGAGGGCTCTCAAAACTTCGCTTCGCCGCTGCTCTTCTGAAGCACCGGCTAAGTAATTTTAAATGGGAGACAAAGTAACAAGCACACCTGTCGTTTTGGTAGGCTTTCTGGTGACAAGGCTCAGGGCCCTCAAAATGTCTCCTCTGCTCTTCCGGGGCCCGCCAATGTAATTTGTCATGGGAAAACAGACTTACAAGCAGACCTGCCTTTCTGGTGGGCATTTAATCGCTGATCAGGCGCAGGGCTCTCAAAACGACCCCTCAGCTCTTCCGAGACATCGCCAATGTCCGTTGAAATGCGAAAACGGACTTATGAGCAGACCCGCCTTTTGGTGGGCTTTTAATCGCTGACAAGGCGGAGGGTGCTCAAAACGTCCCCTCTACTCTTCCGGGGCACCACCAATGTAATTTTAAATGGGTAAACAGACTTACGAGCCGACCCGCCTTTTGGTGGGCTTTTAATCGCTGACAAGGCGCGGAGGGCGCTCAAAACGTCCCCTCTGCTTTTATGGGGCACCGTCATAATGTAATTTTAAATGGGAAGACACACTTACAAGCAGAACTGTCTTTTTTGTGGACTTTTTTCATAGCTGACAAGGCGCAGGGCAGGGCTCTCAAAACGTCTCCTCTGCTCTTCCGGTATGATGTTATAAGCCCTATCTCAAAAAGATGCAGCATGGGCGATCTGATTCTTCTCGAGCTGGCCCTGCTATCATGAATTATGTCGGAGTATGAGTAAAATGATACTTTAACCCTTTCTTGGATAGTGGGACACGTGTGCATTTTATGTAACATGTGATTCAATGGAATTTAAATGGACATTTTTCAAAAAGTTGTGTGACCCATCAAAGTTCTTAAAGTAGTGTCCTCTTTCGAACGGTCTAAATAAATCTCAAAAATATACTCAAATCCCAAAATGCGTGCATGAAAGGGTTAAGGTAAGGAATCTAATGGTGCAATAAAACTTGGAGATAAACTGGTTGCGTTTATACTAGCATGAATTTGCATTCAAACATTTGGATCTGATTTCTTATGAGTACAAAATCCAAAGAAAGTGAGCGAGATAGAGCGTATGTTTGGATCCAATGGGTCTGTTGCAAACTTTTACTACAACAATTAAGAGAGTTAAATCTACTGTAAAATCGCCTGAAAAGGCCATTGATGGCATCAGAAAGTCACAAAATGCAATAATAAACTCACAAGAGGCGTTCAATGAAATCCAAGATGGCAGAGAAATATCGAGCAATTTGTATGCATGTGTCGCAGGCTAAAGGTCAAAGCCGGCATTTAGGTAAAAGCCTAGGCAAATGGCAAAATTTCATCGAAAACCCTGTTTGGCTATTTGCCTAGGCATTTGACGAAATGTCTAGGGGTTTACGCAAATGCCTAGGCATTTGAGTAAATGCCGAAAGCCTGTTAGGCAACAAGGCAAATGGGGGTTTTTTTCAGGCAAATAGTCAAACTTTTAAAAAAGCAGTCAATGTTCAATACATAGTTCAAGAAGCCACAACAACCGAAAAATTTGAAAGAAAAACAAGCAGGGAAGCTCCGATACATTGCATGTATTGGAAAAGCGTGCCTGTGAATTGTAAACATAAAAATCTGCGCACAAGTTGTTTCATTTGGTCTTCTGCTCTGCTGGGTTTTGCAGAAATAAGTTTTGCATAAAGGCTTACGCATACATGGTTTAAATATATTCATTATAATGTAGTTCATGGGAGAAGATTTGTCAATTTATTGTATATTATTTAAGGTACAGGAAGTGCTGTTGGAGCTTTGATTAAGAAAATATGACAATGTATATGCATTTGAGACGTATATTTGAAAAAAATATTTTTGAGTCGTTGTTTTTGCAGTGACACATTAAAATTGGTTCAGTGTTTTGTTCATTTGTGGATTACAGCTGTTTGAAATGCGTCAGCAATTCTTAAGGAGACATTGTAGTATGTAACTAACATATGAATTGAATAAATAGATTTATAATATACATGAATGATTCAATAATGAAAAGGATGAAATCACTGATTATAGAGTATTTGAAGTTTAAATGATTCGATTCTGCGTTGAATGGATGTAAAAGATTCTATTTATAATTTAATAAAATGAGAAAGAAAAGATAGGTAGGCCATGGTTTTGTTGGTGGAATATGGTGATGAAAGGTAAAAGAAGGTAATTAAAATGTCTACACATTGATAGAGACGAAATAGAGTCATTCCTTTCAATATCTGAATTTTTAGACACAGTATTGGCCGATTTGGATCTGAAAATTAAACAATTACAATTAATGTCAATAAAAGCAATTCCTGCTATGTTTTCATTAAAGGCTTTACTGTACAGAGAAACCTTATGGTGAATACTCAAGATAAAATTAGGCTGAATCATCTACTTGGAAAAAATGCTATGATTAGCATCCAGTAAAAACATTACAGACGTACATACTAATTGAAGTATTAATAATTTATGCATCTACTTTGACAACTATAATTAGTGTAGTCCCCTACTTCATTGCGATGCATCCATTCAAGCAAACAGAGTTGCTTACCAGAGTTGCAGAGTTTCTAGCCTTTCATTCGATGACATTCTATCAATGAGAAGCAAAAAAAGTTACGCATATAAAAGCTTCCACCCCTCCCCCCTCTCCATACATGTGCTTATTTTACAAAATTGGCCGTATAGTGGTACCTACCTTTGATGCTTATTTTTAATTTTTGGATTCTCTCAAAGAGAGGAAGTATAGTCTGGACTCAGCGCATGAGATTTCAATTATTTTACTCATCGGACAGTGATTAAATACCAGAGGTCCTGAATAGAATAAAAGAAGTCTACTATATTTTATATACAAAGTGAGCCAGAGCATCCGTTGCTGGCATTTTTCTCGAAAATTACTGAAACAAATGATTTGAAACAAAACAATCAGACAGAAAATTGACTCCAAATTTTTCATTTCTGATATTTTCATAAGCTCCTGACAACCTCTTGGGGTGTATTCTGGGGGGTTCAAACACATTTTTCAACTTTTCTCGAAAAAACCCTCAATGCAGATGTAAAAATTCACTTATAATCTAAAAGTAGAGAAAAAAATTCGTTTTTTTTTTAAAAATAGGCGCAACGTAGGAATCTGAACAAAAAACTTTTGTGAGAAAGCAGATTTTATAACCCAAGTAGCAAAGATCTGCCGTTTACGGGACTTTCAATAGCGTAAATCAGGCGTTAAACGTAACGTTACGTAAACGGGACTTTTACGACACTTCGTATGGCGTTAAACGGATGTTTTACTAAACGTGCCGGAAACGTGACTTTTACGGCCCAAATCCCTCGGCTTAGCTCCCGTATTACGAAGGGAAAACGTCAGCGTCATATTGACGGCACTTTACCTTCAGTAAAAAAGACGTATTGCGGAGTGGAAACGGAGCAACGGAAAGTTTAATAAAACGGGCCGTAAACTCCCGTAAAACAGGAGTTTTACTGCTGTGAAGCTGCAATTTAACGAACGTAAAAGTATCGGGGAAAACTTGAGAAAAACGTAAATTTTACGGATGCTAAGCGGCAGAAAACCCTAGGTGTTTTGGGGCTCCGTTAAATCTTCGTAAAAATGAAGTTTTACGGACGCAATTCGCAAAAATAATTGGACAAGTCATGGTGCCGTAAAACTGGCGAAAAACGTGATAACTTGCCGAAGAAAACACGTGTGAAACTTTGAAGCAAACTTCAAGGAAGCCAGAAACAGGTATTTACGCAAAAATGCATGCGAATTTTTAAAATACATTTATTTTAAATTCTTTGAGGTTTTATATTTATAATTTTATTTATTCATAATTTCTTGTATAACCTACCATCCTTTTATTATTTATATTATCCAATTCACATTCAATAGTTTGTTCCTTCCTTATTTATAAAAATATCCATAAGTTCATATCATTTTTCCTTCTACCGATCAATGCATTTGTGTTATTCGTATGTTTATTATTTAAATTTATGTGTATCTAAATATTTATTTTATTTTATTTTTGTTTTTTTATTTATTTTTTTTTTTTTTTTATTTTTTATCTATTTTAACCTATTTCTTATTTATTTTCTTCTTTTTTATTAATTTTTTTTAAAATTTATTTATTTTCTAATTTTTTATTATTTTTTTTTTTTTATTTATTTTCATTTTTCATTTCTTTTTTAATTTTTTAATTTTTTATTTTCAGTTTTTTCATTTTTTTTATTTTTTTATTTTTATTTAATTTTAATTATTTTTTAGTTACTTTCTTTATTTTCTTTTTATTTTCTTTATTTTTTATTAATTTATTTATGTTTTATTTATTTTCTCTTACTTTTTATTTATTTTCTTTATTTTTCATTTATTTTCTTTATTTTGTATTTATTTTCTTTATTTTGTATTTATTTTCTTTATTTTTCATTTATTTTCTTTATTTTTCATTTATTTTCTTTATTTTGTGTTTATTTTCCTTATTTTTCATTTATATTCTTTATTTTTCATTTATTTTCTTTATTTTGTATTTATTTTCTTTATTTTTATTTATTTTCTTTAGTTTTTATTTATTTTATTTATTTTTTCATAAATTTTCTTTATTTTTTTTATTTTTTATTTGTTTTTTTTTTATATTTTATTTACTTTCTTTTTTTTATTTATTTTTATTTTTTTATTTATCTATTTATTACCTATTTATTATTCTTTATTCACCTCTACTTTTAAAAATTCATCTTTTTAATTACATTTCACTTGTCTATTCGTGCCGGTATGCGCTACTTAGTTTTAAACAACCTTAGACTTTTCCCTGAAACCGAATTGAGCCTTAAGCTGATTAGCTGTAACTTTATAATGCGCTATTTTCGCCTCTTAGACTCGGCGGCAGACGTGGCTCATCGGTAACGTGCTCGACTCACACCCGGGAGGACCCGGGTTCAATTCCCGGAGAATCAGGTAACTTTTCGTCTTCATAATTTCGTTTCATGTATCCATTCTATGTATCACCATGTATTCCAGTGTCTAATAACCATCTCTGAGTAGCGAAAGTTGAACATAATGAGTAAAAAACACCCAGATAATCGATTCAGACAAGCGAAAATTTCTTTTAATTTTTTCTAGTAAAGCTGTGGTATTACTCCCGTAAAACAGTAAATAAACGTAAGTTTTACCAACGTATAGTTTACCCGGGTAAAATACGCTTCTTTTTGCTTTACAGCAGTTTTACGGCAAAGGTTCCGTTTAAATGCCGCAAAACCTCCCGTAAAAGTTCCGTTTTTGCAAAAAACGTGAGTACTTACGGGAGTTTTAACTTGAGTTTTCCCAAGGGATATCTCCAGTTTTACGTCCGTATTTGTTGCGTTTTAGGTACTTTTTTGCTACTTGGGAAGCTTTCAGATGGCGCAAACCGCGATGCCGAAAAACATTTCGTTCAAAAGTTATGACCGCGCAAAGTTTCAAATCTAGGCCAAAAATAGGGTTCCGACTTTCGATTCTACAAAAAAATTTGTTGCTCCACCAATAATCGATGAAATTCATTGAAACTTGGTGGAAGCGGGTTTTTTGGGTCACTGAATTTATTTTTGACATAAGTTTTTCAAAATTCTCAAATCATATATGGCCGCCATAGTTTTTCGTTCAGATTCCTTCATTGCGCCTATTTTTCAAACTCAAAAAACGGATTTTTGGAAACTTCAAAAGTAAAACAAAATGCAAAAAAAGGGTCAAATATTTTTGAACTAAACACTGTAGCACATCAATCGAAAGATCTTTAAAATACGCATCTTTTGGTGCAAAGTTCACGTCAATATCTATTTTCGTTCAAAAGTTATGGAGCATTGGAGGTTTTGACTTTGACCCCCTGCACTCCCGCTCCCAGTTGACCAAATTCGAAAAACTGCAGATATTCTGAAAGATGATGCTTAGCTCTATCATCCCTGAAAGTTTCATCCATTTTTGAGGGGGGGGGGCACTCCTAATGGTAGCTGGATGGACCCCTTTTCATCAAAACAAATACCATTAATTGAGCCTGTCTCGTCCTCTAAAAAAATAATACAAAAACCATAACTTCGCTCACACTTTCGAACAGGCGTTAATGTTGTAACAATTCCCGAAACTAAAAAATTAATAGAATACTGATCTAATTTGTTTATTTTAATGAGATCCATTTTCAACCCATAAAAGATTGAATGTTAAAAATTGCGCTTAAAAAAAAAAAAAAAAAAAAAAAAAAAAAAAAAAAAAAAAAAAATATCATTTATCAGCTGATCAAATAAAGGCAAAGAAACGTGACTACTTCATTCCGCGCTCTCTAGCGGGTTCTTCTTGAAGCTTTACTTTTGTGAGAAGGTATCCTATAAGTAAAACCATGATCTGTATCGGTTTTATTTCGCGCCTTCTATTCGAAAATATCAGCTGACTCTAGACATTCACAGAGAAAGATTATCAAATTAGTGAACAGGTGAGCCGCAGTGCAGCCAATGCAGCCAAGCAATCACCGGCTGCAAAACAATAATAAATAAAAAAAAAAAAACATCACACAACGACTCGTTATCGGCCGCCCGTACGAAAAAACCCCGAATGTACTTTAAAATCAATTATATATTCAATAAACGTAACAAAATAACCCAAAAACAATGTCCAACATAACAAATTAATCATAAAAACAAACAAAAATTTATTCATCGTAAAACCAACACAGCAGAGTAAAATTACAACAAAGTTGGCAACATAAAACGCAAAATGTTACCTCACCGCACTCCACTTACCCCTCAAAAGTGGTGAGTCCGTCGTTTAATTGGAATTATAAAAAAACTAAAGCATTAAAATGAATCCAACTATTTTTGCTGCAAACTTTA
The DNA here is from genome assembly GCA_011764245.1 of Trialeurodes vaporariorum. Taxonomy (NCBI): domain Eukaryota; kingdom Metazoa; phylum Arthropoda; class Insecta; order Hemiptera; family Aleyrodidae; genus Trialeurodes; species Trialeurodes vaporariorum. The sequence continues at coordinate 6,611,690 of VMOF01000013.1, forward strand.
GAAGGTACGATTTCATAATTGTACCATTGCAATCCTCAAAACGCAACAGACACGACAGGAAAAAATCACAAAATTCAAAAACAGCCGATTTTCAACTTTAGGCCACTCAGCATAGGAATACACGTGGAAAGCATAGGCTGCCTTATTACATTGTATACATTGTATTATATTGTTAGCAGCAAAACGATCGGAATAAGCGTGCCATGTTCCATGGGCACGCTTAAAAAGAGCTTTGTACCTTAAAAAATAAGAAGGCAGCAGTGTTGCTTATTCGAACACGAGATGGGTTGGTGGGACTTGCTGGAATATTTTCTCTGATTTTTGAAGCAAGGACTTCGTTTGGCTGCACATTGATTTTACTGGACTGGCAATTGCACTTGATGAAGCCTTGACCTTCAAATAGCGAAACGGCACCCACTGCTTAGCGGATCAACATTAACTTATCTCTCGGAATCTGTGATATTTCAAATTTCATCGGTTCTAGTTGTGTTAATTCTTCCCGCGAACACCAATTTTTAATGACTCCTGCGAGTGTGCCAATTTGATAAACGTTATTGCGAACTTCAAGACGACATTAATGATAACAACATGTCGGCCCTCGGCTCGTATCGAGATAAGAACACCAATGGCACCAGAGACAACGTAGACCATGCACTATCAGGGTCGGACTGGCTCTCTAAATGTTGGGCCGCTCGGTAAATTTGGGGGCCCCTCCCTCCATTTTGGGGACCCCCTCAGACCGTTTTTTAAAAATTAACTTAAAACGAAGCAGTTTTTACGCTATTTTTCAACTGATAATTAAACCTCTCTGTTTCTTATTTTTTAGTTATTACGTAGACTTATTAAAGGACCCAGATCGCAGTGGGCTTCTCTTGGTCCTTTTTAAACCCACCCAAATATCAGCTAGAGCATATGCTCGGCTGCGGCTGCTAGTCCAGAATAAAGTAACTTATTATCTTCGGTGGTGGAGTTAGATATTCATTCTTGGGGGGGGGGGGGGGGTAAAGTGACGCCATCTGTTTTCACGTGTCTCACTTACCGGGGGGTCTGGGGGGTATGGAATACCCCCCAGGTGTTGACGGGGGGTCCGGGGGCCCTCCCCCGGGAAATTTTGAAAATTTTACGTCCTAAAAACCCAGTTTTAATGAGTTTTTTAGGGTTTCATTTGTGAGAGAACCGAGTAATTATTTATGAGATAGAGATAACATTTTAGCAAGTTTTGATTTTGAAAAGAAGGAAAAGAGGAAAACTTGTTTTTAAAAAATATAAGACATAATAGTAGACTCCTAGGACTCGCCTCTCGCTTGCAATTACACGAATTGTCATTTTTTCGTTTTTCTTGCCAGTATTTATTATTTTCTTCCCAGTTTATTCTTTCGATACTTTTTGGGGGACTAAGGGGCCCCGTTTTGACCGTTCGGGGGCCCCGTTTTTAAACCGTTTGGGGGCCCCTTTTTAAACCGTTTCGGGGCCCCATTTTGACCCGACCGGGGGCCCCGTTTTAATCCATTCGAAGGCTCCTTTTTTAAACGTTCGGGGGCCCCAGATTTTCCAAATGTCGGTCTGCATCTTGGACTAGAGTGGACTTGGCCAGTCTCGATGCATTTTCAATCCTTATATTAAGCAATCTTAATTAGCTTACAATGGTTTTCCTTTAGAATAATCTATTTACTGTCTTCTTTGATACATAATTCTTTTTTTCATTCCTAAATTTTTCCATTTCATCCATTCGGGGGCCCCATCGAAGGCCCCTGCGGGGCCCCCTTGGGCCTCAAAAAGCGAAACTTTAGGCCGCGATCGCGGCCTAGCGGCCCTGGCCAGTCCGACCCTGTGCACTATACCTATCTCACCCAAAGTGGCAACTTTTTTTCGGAATCACAACAAGAAACTTCCAATGGGTCCTATGTGGAATCTTGAACAAAGATGTTGATGTCAGTAGCCACACAGAACGGAGCATCCGATGACAAAAAAGAGACAATAATGACAAACATGTGAGGTACAAAAGACAACGATGATAACAACGATATTCCAATGAAACTGACTGTGTGTATAGGTACTAGCAACCACATTAATGATAACAACGATGTACCAATGAAACGGACTGTGCTATAGGTATTGAAGACATTAATTATAACAACGATGTACCAATGAAACTGACTGTAGGTATATAGGTACAAACGACATTAAGGATAACAACTATATTCCAATGAAAGTGACTGTGTTTTTCGGTATAAACCACATGAATGATAACAACGATGTACAAATAAAACTGGTCGTGTGTATAGGTACCAACGAAAGCAATGAAAACAACGATATTCCAATGAAACGGACTGTGTTAAAAAGGTATTGAAGACATTAATGATAACAACGATGTACCACTGAACACACACTCGCACACACATATTCTTGCCTCGTCGTGTTCATCACAGATTCACTAAAAATACTTATTTTACTATTTGCCTAATCAGCCTTCGGCATTTGGTCAAAACTTCAGGCATTTGAGCAAGTGCCTAGGCGTTTGTTCAAGTGCCTAGGCGTTTGCTCAAATGCCTAGGCAAACTACAAATTTCAACGATTTTTATAGCTTCTTTTCTATTTGCCTAGGCATTTGCCCAAATGCCGGATTTGACCTTTAGCCTGCGACACATGCACCACGAACATCCAAGGATAGTCAACCTCACAATATCAATCACAACCAATCACAACGTAAACAAACACATAACCTCTGCCTCCACTCTCCAGTGAGGTTGTCAAAGTTGGCCATCCTTGGATGTTCGTGGTGCATGCATACAAATTGCCCGATATTTCTCCGCCATCTTGGATTTTATTAAACGCCTCTTGTGAGTTTATTATTGCATTTTGTGACTTTCTGATGCCACCAGTGGCCTTTTCAGGCGATTTTACAGTAGATTAAACACTCTTAATCGGTGTAGCAAAAGTTTGCAACAGACCCATTATGATTACATGACGTCATCACTACACAGGTCCATTGATCACTGATTTCATATGCTATTCGACTCCAAAATAATCGCAAAGTTACTCCAGTTGTCCCAGGAATGTATGAAACATGCAGTTTCGGTCGGCATTGCAGTAATAATAATAATACAAGTGAAAGATTTATTTGGGAACCAGACCAACAGAAGTAAAAACCTCCGAAATGGTTCGGTGCGCTCACAGCACCATTTTCAATAAAAAAAAAAAAATAATAAATAAATAATAAATAATAATGAAAAGTATTTATAATTCAGTTTTTAGTGGCAACTTTGGCGATACCTCTTTCACTGTGCGTGGGCACTATAATCAGTCATTCCGGAGTAATGATACCTCAGTTGATGGCCCCCAATTCTCTTGTAGCAATCACAAAAGAAGAAGCGACGTGGATTGGTGAGTTCTACAAGATTATGACTATATATAGGTCTCAACAAAAACAAATAGTTGGCCCCTTTCATAATTAGAGATGCAACACGCAGTGACTGATTAAAATACAGTGTAACCGCAATCATCCGGACGGAGTCTGGAAACGGTTTTCAAAACTCGAATGAGAGAAACCGAGGAAAACCTAACCCAACCATGATAGGGAAATACGTTTCGATCAGTCGTAATTACTTTATATCAAGATCTAGATTTCGGTTTTCGCTCAGTAGTTCTTCTGTAGTATGTAAAAATGTGGGTTCTCGACTCAGTGGCGTGACAATAGCCACCTCAGCCCCCGCAATTGCGGGGCGGCGCAAAGAGAGAGGAGGAAAATATAGGGTGCAGGAAGAAAAGGAAAAGAAGGAAGGAAAAGAAGAGAAAAAGGAAGGAGAGAAGAAGGAAGAAGAGAAGAAAAAAAAATAGGAAAACAGAGACGAAGATGATAGAGAGAGGATTGATGGAAAGAGATGGATTTTGGAAGACTTGTTGTCGAATTCGCAATAATTAAGGCAAGAAATAAATAAATTTGAAAGAACAGATAAGCGATTTTTGATTTAAAATTAACAAAAAAAAAAAAAAAAAAAAAAAAAAAAAATTGATTTATATAACTTTTCTTTCTTCGGAGTATATGTTCTATGAAGCCCCGGGGTAGGGTGATTCTTATTTTTCAAAAATGAGTATTTTTTGTGCGAACGGTGGATTTTTTGTTCTTTGTGGTCTAAAAAATTGACCCATAACAAGCATTTTGAAAAAAATTGACTCTAAGTGGCCCCTCATCGGCAAAAAGGGCGTAAGTACCAAATATGAATTTTTGGGTGTTTTAATAGTTAATTATGGTGTAAAATAGCCACTTTTGACCCTTTGAGAACTGAAATTTTCATTATTTTTGGTTTATCTGCAGTCCTAATGCCACAAAAGTCCATTTTAAGATATGCGTAAAATGCTCTCGCCGCGCTTTAGTCCAGGCAATGGGTGATTATTGGAAGCACAAATTCCCATCAAAGGTTTTTTGGGCTTAATCGCTTCGTCTTGGTGTCAGTAATGACCACCTAAAAGTCCCCATGCCTAGGTGCTGTGCTAAATTCAGGGGAGGGGGGAAGGGCCCCAAAATCGATTATTTCGATATATATCGAAAACGATGCAAGGTATCAAAAAAATTGATGCATGTCTCTTGTTTCTGAGGTAATTTCCAACAAGAAAGGTCCTATGTGTTTTTACGCTCTGACGACGTGTAAGCTCTCAAAAACACGATTTAAGTTTTCGGCGATTTTCAGGAAAATTGATACTACCCAAAGCCTAAAAAGCTGTTTTTTGTGATAAAAGCTCAAGAGGCTTGTCTGAATCACGTTTTAAGGAAATTTGGACTTAAAAAAATGAAATTAGCAACCTATAAAACCCCCGGATACCTAATTTTATAAAAATCGGAGCACTCTAAATGCTACGGTAAGGCGATCGAAATCATTAAAAATAACATTGTGTTAAATGAGCGTTGCCACGGGGTAGTAGGTGGTCATTACTGACACCAAGACGAAGCGATTAAGCCCAAAAAACCTTTGATGGGAATTTGTGCTTCCAATAATCACCCATTGCCTGGACTAAAGCGCGGCGAGAGCATTTTACGCATATCTTAAAATGGACTTTTGTGGCATTAGGACTGCAGATAAACCAAAAATAATGAAAATTTCAGTTCTCAAAGGGTCAAAAGTGGCTATTTTACACCATAATTAACTATTAAAACACCCAAAAATTCATATTTGGTACTTACACCCTTTTTGCCGATGAGGGGCCACTTAGAGTCAATTTTTTTCAAAATGCTTGTTATGGGTCAATTTTTTAGACCACAAAGAACAAAAAATCCACCGTTCGCACAAAAAATACTCATTTTTGAAAAATAAGAATCACCCTACCCCGGGGTCATATAGGCCGGTAAAGAGTGGAGTACTGAGGAGAGGGGTGGGGAGGGATGGGGTGGGATGGGAAGAGAGGGACGGTGATGCGGGGGGGGGGGACCGGGGCAGGTCTTTTTTGTATGGGGGCGCATGCATGCCTAGTTACGCCACTGTCTCGTTAATACATCTCTAGTAGTGCACATTTCGCTAATGGAGCTCTTGCAAAATTTGCTGCAGGCAAATGGAGTATCAATTCCAATGTAAAATGCTGCTAAAATAACGATGAGACCATTAAAAAAGTCTAAAACTCACTCCTCGCAGAGAAAACTCACCTTGAAATTTCGGGTGACCACCCTTCCATGTATGCACCAGCCTTGGATTCTAACCCCGTAAACAAAAGAACAGGACATGAAATTAAGTGCCGTCTTTTCTCGTTTATCACACAACGTAGAACTTTTTTGAAGTCATCACCGTGCTCCTAGCGACAAAATGTGTATATTTGGACCTTTAATTCCTTCAAATGTACTCATTGAAAGCAAATATCCATTAATCTCATTGTTCAAATTCGTAGCTTATGCTCTTTTATTTGGGGTCCAAATCCGAGGTTGGTGCATATGTTACGGGCAGATCTAGTTCTCCGGGCGGATCTAGATTTGCCCGGGCGAACTTAGGTCCGCCCGGGCAGACCTAGATGTGCTCGGGCAGAATTAGGTCCGCCCAGTTTTAGCTGGGCCGATCTAGATCCGCCCGCTAAAACCTAGATGTGCCCGTTTCAAATGGGCACATCTAGGTGTGCCCAAACCGTTTTGGATCTGAGCATATTTAGTTTCGACAGTTATTTTTCTGGGCCGATAATGTTAGTGATGGACGTTGTAAATATGGAATTACTCATAAGACTTGACGCAACACAGCAGCAGTCTTCCGAACGTCTGTTTACACTAGGTGAATCTGCGGAAACTGATAGATAAAGGCCCAGTCGAAATTCCCTTTATTGAGCTTTTCTGCGACATAATGCGGCCAGTGTGCTTCTCCTCGCGGCAAGTGACGGTGAGTGCTATATTTGTGGGCCAAAGTTCGATTTGGACCCATTTTCGAAAAATCATTAGTCGGAATTTAAACAAATATTAGTCCAAAATACTCTAAAAAGCTAGTACTTTTCAGATAACCCCATGTTCGGTTTTTACAGCTAATTCAAGGATTCCGCACCGTTCTCGAGATATAGGGGGGTGGCCAGGACTTCTGAAACATACTGTATATTGCTGTTGGCGGGTTTTTCTTTTTTTTTGCTGCATCATTATTTTTGGTGTTTTTTTGTTTTTATTTTTTCTTTTGTTTATTTATTTTTCATTATTTGTTTTTTTCTTTCTTTTTTTTCATTCATTCATTTATTTATTTACTTTTTTAACAATTTCCTTTTTTTGGGCCAACCTAGTTCCGCCCGGGCGAAACTAGGTTGGCCCACTGTTTCCCGGGCAGATCTTAGATCGGCCCGGCACACCTAGATCTGCCCGTTTTAAACGGGCGAATCTAGGTACGCCCGGGCCGATCTAAGATCTGCCTGGGCACATCTAGATCCGCCCAGAAACCTAGATCTGCCCGTAACACATACATGCAAGGGTGGTTGTCACCCGAAATTTCAAGTTAAGTTTTCTTTACGAAAAGTGAGTTTTAAAATTTTTCAATGGTGTCATCGTTATTTTCGTAGCATTTTACATTGGAATTGATACTCCATTTGCGTACAGCAAAACCTTGCAAGAAATCCATTACAAGCGCATTTTTCACGTCATTTGGAATTTCCTCCCCCCTCCCCCCTCCCCCCGGACTTTTATTATCCGGGATATTTCGGTATCCCGATGTTGCTCGATCTCGACCCATCCGAAAAATCGAGGTCGGTACTGTGACCATTTCGCACATCCTGAATCGACGCTTGAAGCAGTAGCGGCTCGTGCAATCCGGCAACAGTGCTAATTTGCCATTGAAACCTGTGCTAAAAGATCGATTCTAGGTGAGGCACAGCGCCTCACCAAAGAATCGATTATTTTACATAGGTTTAAATGGAGGGAGTCCATCGCTGCCACATTGCACGAGCCGAAGCTGATTCCAGGCAAAACTTTTCTAGATTTCAATCCGATGGATAGGGCCAATAGTCTCTTTAGAGAAAAGTCGTACTTTGGGGGTGTTTAAATTGAAAACCAAGAAAAACACAAAATCCAAGAACTTTCAGCACCTCCGTAACTGTTTTTATAGATTTTTTGAGCCCAAAACGAACAAAAGTGGTTGAGAATTAAAGACCGTTATTCATGAAATTTATGTCCAAGATCAGTTTATTTCAACAAAAAATGATTCAAATTATGACATTTTAAAAATAGAGTGTATAAGACAACTGTGGCGTTATTCCTGGGTAAAAAATGAAAATATAATAAATGAGTGGAATATATAAATATAATTACAAAAATTTTTTTTAAGGAAAAGATATTTTCTTCAACGATATACCTTTTTGGGAAATTTTTTATTTTGCTCGCTTTATTTTGTTTTATCGTTTCTTAAATATAAATATTTATGTTTGGTGGAAAAAAATATATCTTGACATTCGGTCAGCTGGTCGCGCTGTTGCCAAGTTGTTGTGAGTTGCATGTCGGACCGCCAAACCGGACCGGACCATTGGACCGGACCAAGTCCCAGCTTCAATTGCAGTGTTGCCAGGTATCTGTGTTAAATTAATAACTTTTATAACCGTGATTTTCACGTGTGTGCAACGGTACGGTGTGCATCAAGAATATCAAGATGGCTTGCAATAATATCAGCGGTATGTGTGCTGTGCCGTGTGGTGTTATTTATCATTAACAAGTTCCTTGGTTATCATTGCAATTTACGGACATTACGTATAGACGTATTATTAGTCTATACGTTATGTATAGGGACTCTAGTTTCACCGAATGGGAACAATTAATTAAGTGGCAACTTGGCAACAGCGCGACCAGCTGACCGAATGTCAAGATACATTTTTTTCCATCGAACATCAATATTTATTTTTAAGAAACGATAAAACAATGTAAAACCGTGAGAAAAATAAACATTTTCACAAAAAAGATATAACATTGAAGAAAATATCTCTTCCTCAAAAAAAAAAAAAAAACAATTATAACAATAAAGTTTATATATTCCACTCATTTATATATTTCCATTTTTACCCAGGAATAACGCCATAGACAACCTACGGGTTTTTTTTCTCTTTTTTTAAATTATTTATACAAAAATATAAGAAGTTCAATTAGTTAGTTCTTTGCAATGTTACAATTTCATGACATGGGCGTCACTGAAGTTTCGTTGTAAACAAACCTATTGTAGAATTTTTTGCAGTATCCACGATTTTGATGATTGTGCCTACACGTCTGTCTCATTATTCCAGCTAGCTCTGCTACGATCGGGGGATTTTTCGCAACTCTGTTGGGTGGCGTTCTTTCAGATATGTACGGGCGAATTCGGATGGGTCAACTGAGTTTTTTCACCATCGCGATTGGCTACGCAACAACCGCTGCAGCATCAAACTTCTTGATGATTATAATAGGAAGGGTTGCCATCGGGTTTGCATCCGGTATGTTTAATCATCATTTATCTCAACACTACATTGAGGAAAAAGTGGCTATTAAACTAAAACAAAAAAAAAAAAAAAACAAAAAAAAAACAAAAAACATATTTGTTTTTCTCATCTTCCTTCAATCATAAGACCTACAGTTGCAATGGGGCTCTTGCATACTGATACCTGATGTGTCTCTCCACCATTAAGCCCGATTCTGAGAGTGAATTTCGTGACTTTCTACTTTCTAGTTAACAGGTCATTTTTTCAGGTGTTTAGGTGTACGAGAACCAACTCTTCAATCCCCTACGGCGAAAGTTTGCAAGAGCCCCATTCTAAATACTCGTAGTTTAGTAGAAAAATCGGCTGTAAAATAGAACTCGATACATGAATCGACCCGTGTTGCTGTATATGATCATTTACAAACTTTACCAATGGAGAGAATTTATGGGACGTGATTTGAAACTCCTAGAGAGTAGCCATGATGAAATCTCTTCCAAACATATTCATACAGGCTCGGTATGTTTGCCTCATTTTCTTTATAAGCTTTAACGTTGTTATACGAAATAAATAATAATAATAAAAAAAAAATGTGTCAAATCCATCTAAAATTGGTTTAAACCGAACAAGCAACTGTTTCAAAGTGGCTGCCTGGACACAGAAATCAGTGTAACTTTTTAATTTGGAAGGATTTGCTCGATAAGGAAACAGATGCATGCATGACAAAAACAAGCCTTTTCTCATCTGGATGGTTGTATTGGAATTTTGCGTCCCGATAGCCCCATTGTTAGGACGTTTGAATCGACACGAATTCCTATTGTCTTCATGGGAAATGAAGTGCGGGAATAAACTAACAGAACATTCATTAAAACAATCGGAAATTTTTCTCAGTGTATAAGGAGAATGAATTTCGCGAAAAGGCATATCATAAAATTCATATCAATGCGTTCATTTTTAAAAAAAAGTTAATGATGAAGGCAAAGGCACTTTTTTCAGTTAACGCAGACAGAGTATAGGGGCAGTAGCGTAGCTAGCTGATCAAGCGCCCCCCTGCCGATTCGAATGCTGCGCCCCTCTTTTTTAACCCGCCATCACTCGCGCGGGGTCGAAAACGACCCCAGGTGTCAGAAAAATGCAATTTTGTCCATGAAAATTTTAAAGTTTTAGCTCGTCCGTTTCAGTACCTTCCTTCAAGGGTTTGGACTACCCACTCTGTTAGTATGAACTTAATTCAATCATTCGTTTTGAAGCACGGACGCGTCAAAGTTGCTTGGGGTCGTTTTCGACCCCGCGCGACTACTCACGTTCATAAAATGTGACCGAGTGAACATAACGTAAACGTGGATTCTGTGCCTTGTTTACACTTGCGGGATGTGATTGCCGTTGGTTTTTTACTTTTCTATACTTACTACAATACTTTCAGCAAATCTAATGTTTGCTCTCACTGTTTTTTTCTAAATTACTCGTTTATCCCAATTTCTTACGTATCCATTTTTACCTGAATCAGTGCGGTGCCGCTTGCGATCTGGCAGCACTGCGTTTTGTCCATTCAAACCCGTGCAAAGTGTCGATTCGAGGGAATGCACTGCGCACCTCCATTAGTTTGACTTTTTTCATGCATTTGAATCCACGAAATGCGGCGTTGCCAGATTACACGCGACGCCACTTATCATAAATGTTTTTGTTTTTTTCTGCGAAAGTTTGATTATATCACATGGGGCGGGGAGTGGGGAGGGAAAAAAGGGAATGAGAGGGGAAATGAAGGTGGATGGTAGGAGAAAAGCGGAAGGGAGGTGAAAAAGGGTATCTGGAATCATGTACGAAAAGCAAAAAGATCACAGCAAAAAAAATTTCAAGGATCTCCACTTTGCTAACCCCCCAACCCCCTTTTCCCCTCCAGCCCTCCCCTGAATCCTCAATTTCGATTCCGTTTGTTGGTTGATAGAATCTTGCTTACCTTAATTGGCGTTTATTCCATCTCATTCGGTAAAAAATAAAGTTTTTTAGATGGTTAGTTGTTTCATCTCCAAAATTTTAGGACTAAATATAGGAGGGGTATTGAGGGGGGTATATCTCGAAAACTTGCCCCCATAACCCCATACTTTTTTTTCATGAAATTATCTTCAGTAGTGCCTAGAAGTAAAAAAACCTCGGTTTAGGAGTTTCAAAACTAGTTAAAGGCAGCTGACCGATAAAAATCTGGAAAATATCACATTTTTAGGGTTTTTCCGACACAGATTACAATATAGCAATTACTGAACGTAAAATTGTTTTTTCAAACCCAGTTTTCACGTGAAAAGCTTTTCAAAGACATACTTATTACTATTCTGCATGGTTGAAATCAAAATTTTGAATGACAATGGTAAAATGGGACGAAAGAACTTTGGGGTCGAAAACGACCCCGCGCGACTACTCGCGGAAGTTTTTAGGGCGCGAGTGACGGCGGGTTAAGGGAAAATTGGCCACTTCGGTGGACCCCCTCCGGCCCCCCTTTACACCCGTACATTGTACAAGTTGGAGCCTTCGTCGGAAAAATTCCTTTCTTTAAAAATTATTGTAAATTAATATCGAAAATTTACTTTCAAAAGCTCCGAACTTTGTGAACTTCAATTTTGGCAGAAGCACTCAGAGCCTTTACATTGCTTTCTCCCTACAATTCTTAGCTTCTATTTTTCTCAATCTGTTCTCTTTTCTTTTCTTTCCTTTTCTCCTTTCCCTTTCCCTTTCCTCTTTTCCCTTTCCCTTTCCTTCTTTTCCCCCTTTTTCCTTCCCTTTTCTCCTTTTCGCTCTTCCTCTTTCGCTTCTCAAAATTTTTGCGCCCCCCCCGTCCGGCGGGGTCAGCGGGGCCTATAGCTACGCCACTGTATAGGGGGGGGGGGGTCATTTAGGGGTAACGGGACATTTTTAGGAAAGTCATTTTGGGATTGCCCCCGACCAAGGATTTGACATAACTCGAAATTTTAGGAGACAGGGAGAAGCAAAAAAAAAAGAAGTTGCCTAATTTAATGCGTATAAGTTAAGAAAGTTTTCAATATAGGAGAAGAAAGTTATTTTTTTTTTTTTCCAAAAAAATGGCTAAAGAATGCATCTGGTTCCATCTTTTCACTAGGGTGATGCATTACTAATTCACTTGAAGCAAAATTCTTGAAAATTTCAAAAGTTTGATCTTTCTATCGTATCTACTTTTAGGACCAAAAATACTAAGGATCAATGGGGTTCTTGAAAACCTTTGCTACAGGGGATTGAAGAGTTGATTCTTGCATAAAAACCTGTAAAAATGACGATGATTACACTAAAAAATCACGAAATCGGGCTTAGTGGCGGAAAGACGCAGGTATAATGGGAGAATCCTACCTAAATTGAGACATATCTCTGTGTTTCCGTAGAGAAAGTGACAGGAATCTCCCATGATACCTGCGTTTAACCGCGCCATTATGATTTTGCCTTTACATCAGTTTTGTGCGTTTAATACAAAATTTTAGACTTTCTCAGTGTGATTTCCGTGATTTTCGCTGGCTTCTACTTCAGATTGGGCTGTTCATTTGCTCACAGCAAAAGTTTGCAAGAGCCCCATTAACCCTTTCTGTAATGGTAGTATGCCTGTCATACTACACGCCTATAAAATTCTACTGCACAGCCACGGTGGTATGAATGTCCTATACCACATTATGGATGGGTCGGGGTAATGCATAGGAATGCATGGAATGCGTAGGGGGGAGATAGAATTTTTTTAAAATTTGTTTTTGTCAAAATATATATAAACAATATTCTCTCTGAAGTTTAACAGCTAATCAAGCAAAAAAAAAATCCATGACACAAGGGGTTAATATTCTTGCAAATTTCTAAATTTTGATCCTTCTATCAAATGAAAAATACTTCTTGTATCCACAAAAAATATCAAGGACCAATTTTTATTTGATTATTCTCGGTTGGAAATATTTCAGGTCTTATTATGCAAGTCATTGTTTACATCAGTGAAACATCTCCGCCGAAATACAGAGGACTCTTCATGTCCCTTTCTCCGCTATTCATGTCGATCGGGGTATTGTTCATGTACATAATCGGAGGCTTCCTTCCGTGGAAAATCGCCGCCCTAATTGTTTGCATGATTAGCATACTTGGATTCATCCCAACGTTGTTTTACTATGAATCACCCCAATGGTTGGTCCTGAAGGGAAGGATTTCTGAAGCTGAGAAAAGCTTGAAAAGGATCGAACATCCTGCTAATGTTGCAGCGAGGCTGAAACAAATACAGGATGCGAAAGCGAGAAATGAAACGCAGGACGGACCGGAGTCAGGTAAAATCTTATCTTAAAAATGGGAGGATAAAGGAATAAATATGTCGTTCTCCCTCCCCTACCATTTGAATACATGTATTAGAAAAGAAGAGCAGAGGGGGCCATCACGTGACTTTGGCTCCTATCTCCGTGTCTTTCTAAAGCACGCGTGCAAACGGAAGGAGAGAGAGACAAACTAATGGGTCTGTACCCAACTTTTGCTACAGTTAAAGAGAGGGTATTACGGTACATGTAACGTCGACTTTCGCTTCGTCGACTTTAAAAAAGCGTCCATATCGTCGATGCGCGTAACGTCGACTATAAAAGAACCGATTTTTAACGTCAACGAGCATATCGGGAGAGAGAGAGGGTATATTCTGTCGAAGAAAATCACTTACGGATAACCAACGAGAATTATAGCAATAGAGAAGCTGATACATGTCATCAGCCCTAAATATCCCATGAAATGAGGCAGTGTCTGCGATCTGATTCTGGTTTGTTTGCCTCGTATTGTTTTACCTTACATCAAAAATTGTAGTTAATCCAGTGGAAATTGGTTTTAAACAAAAGTGCAAGTGTTTAAGAGTGGCTTTCTGGACACAGAATTTTAATTTAACTATCCAGGTGAGAAAATTTTGCATGTTTCTGTTATATGTCAGTTTATCCACCATGCAAATCCTTCCAGAAGAAACTGTTATCGATTTCTGTGTTCAGATAGCCACTTTAAAACACTTGCACTTCCGTTTATAACCAATTTCAAATGTGTTAATCATAATTTTTTTTCTTCAAAAATTTAAAGGTTAAAAAAAGTGAGCCAAACAAACCGAGCCTGTGTGAAAAACGTCCATCAGAGATCGCAATCATGGCTTTCTACGTGCTGCCTTAACATAACGTCCCACAAATTCTCTCTATCGCTAAAGCTCGTTATGGGGAGGGTACAGGAATTTGTCTTCCTCCTTCCCCTACCATTTGATCACGTGTGTTAGAAAAGGATAATAATTGGTCTGTTGCGAACTTTTAATTGCTACAGTTAAAAATAAGGTATATTCGGGTGTAAAAAAACACTTACGAATAACCAACGAGGTTTAGCAATAATAGAGAGGCTGATACTGTTATCAGTCGTTATCAGTCCGATCCCAAAAAGAGGCAGTGTTAGCAATCTGATTCTGCTTTGTTTGCATCATATTTTTTAACCTTAAGTCAAAAATTGTAATTAATCTATAGTAGAAATTGGTTTTAAACGAAAGTGCAAGTGTTTCAGAGAGGCTATATCTAGACACAGAATGGGTCTGTTGCAAACTTTTGCTACAGCAATAAAAAGTGTTAATTCCAATGTGAAATCGCCTGAAAAGTCCATTGGTGGCATCATAAAGTCATGAAATACAATATTAAACTCACAAGAGGCGTTTATTGAAATCCAAGATGGCGGCAAAATATCGGGGAATCTGAATGTATGCACCGTGATCATCCAAGGATTGCCAACTTTGACAACCTCACTGGAGGTAGAGGTTATGTGTTTGTTTACGTTGTGATTGGTTGTGATGGGTATTGTGAGGTTGGCTATCCTTGAATGTTCGTGGTGCATGCATACAGATTGCTCAATATTTTGCCACCATCTTGGATTTCATTAAACGTCTCTTGTGAGTTTATTATTGCATTTCATGGCTTTCTGATGCCACCATTGGACTTTTCAGGCAATTTTACAATAGATTGTACACTCTATAGCATTGTAGCAAAAGTTTGCAACAGACCCATTCAGACAACTATCCAGGTGAGAAAATTGGCTTATCTCTGTCGTGTGTCAGTTTCTTCATCGTGAATTTTTTTTTTTTCAAAAGAAAGTTATATCGGTTTCTGAGTCCAGATAATCACTCTGAAACAATTGCTTATTCGTCTAACCCTTTAAGGGTCAAGCTCGATTATACTCGTTTTTCTTCTCTAGTCTACTTCACATTTTTCCAGTCTTCATTTCGGATAAACGCGATTATTGATGAAAACATGCACAATATAGAATGTCTTCGGGCGCCTTCAATGTATCGTACAGGCAATTTCAACTCCCCCAAGTACGAACAGTTAACTATCTTCCCTTTATAAACGTAAGAGTGGCGTCCTTTTGAAATAACCTGGCCTTTAGAGGGTTAAAACCAATTTCAGAAGGAATTGTTACAATTTGTGGTTTCATTATCTTTCACCAATAACTCTGATAGTTAGATCAACATTATCATTTTCACAATAGCTCAGTTTCTTGTCTTTTAACTTATTTACTGTTTTATTGAGCCCAGCTTCTACCGAATAGGTGCTCTTAAATCAAACAATTTTCCTTCTTTTTTTCTCATTCTTTCAGCGCAGATTCAAAAACTGTGCTAGCAGAAATATGGACCGTCTGGAGACAATTTCTGATCGTTGCTACACTCGCTCTGTTGGGGACTTTCAGTGGTTACACCATCGTGTTCTTCTACTCCGGTGATTTCGTAACCAAACTAAACACGTCATTCGATCCAAATATTTTATCAATCATGATTGGAGTTGCCAGAGTCTTGGGCTCCGTGACAACATCGTACGCTTTCAGTCGCATTGGAAAGCGGACGGTGATTGGTTCAATTTCGGGCATCGGATCCGCTGCTGCTCTATTCGTTTGCTACGGTTTCTTGGTCTTGAGACCAATCTATCCCTTCCTTGACAAGGGGTATTCCTGGATACCGGGCGTCTCAGTGGTCGTGTTCATCCTATTCGCAAGTAATTGAAAAATTTATTCAAGTAATCTATATCTATATCAGTGGCGGCTCGTCAGGTGTAGTTAGTGTAGTGGCACTACACCTACTTTTTCAAGGTTTTTTTTTAAATTTTTTTCTTTCCAAATTTTCAAAGATAATGGTCGCTCTTGATTAAAAATGATTGGGATTTTGGAGAAATTAAAGGGGGAAAAGGGAAAAAAGAGTTGTAAAGAGCACCGAATATTATATTGTCGCAGGAGAAATTTCGTGTGACGAAATAGTTAAAACTAGCTTAAAATTAAATCTGAGGCAGGTCAAATTTTCGAAAACTTTCCGCGGGAGGACCCCCAAACCCCCCTCTTACTGGGAGCGTCCACCCAGACCTCCCACAACTACACCTAATTTTTCAGTCACGAGCCGCCACTGATCTATATCTATAAATGAAGGGTAGAGTGGATAAAGGGGTTATTCGAAATTTTGGAAAAAATCGAGTTAGCAGAGTGGATGAAGGAGTTATGATGGTATCTATCTATAAATTTTCCAACTTGGTTCAAAAAATGTAGGATATGACCCTACTTTCAAAGCTGCTGCGGTTGATGTTCAGTTAAAATATCGAAAGCGTCCATACTTTGAACTTTAAAATCGATTTTCTGAAAATCAAAAAAATGTCACACAACCCATTTATCCACTCTACCCTTCAAATAAATAAACAAAAAGAAAGGTGGGACACAAAGCTATCGAAACTTAAAAATTTCACTTTTATTTTTATTTTTTTCTATATCTATATCTATATCAACTATATCGGCCGTTGGTATTGGCCGGGCTTGGTGGTTAGGATACCTGACTGCCAATCTTGAGGTCTAAAAAAGAGTAAACAAGAGTTGCAATTGAAAAGAAGAAGGCCTGCGTGGTCAACGTAGATAAGGGATCGAAAACGCGGGCTGGCCTCTGATTGAGTGTAGGCGTGGGTCCAACCTTTTTTGGGCCATATATGCGGAAATTAACACGAGGTTCTCGTTCCGGGCCATGTATCTCGAACCTGTGCAAAATTGGTCGTAATCAATACTAGTCGATTTAGCAGAATTTTCTCAACAAATTGATAGGTCATAACTCATAAGTAACAGTTTATTGAAAATTTGGAAAAAACTGTCCCAGTGTCCCAGTTGAAAAGTACTAATAATAGTGTGTTTTCAGGCTTGGCGTGTGTTGGGTAACTCACCCCCTGGTAAAAAAAAAAAAAAAAAAAAAAAAAACCTCAGGCCCTCAAAGAAGTCTGAAGGTAATTGGAACAAGAGGTCCTGAGGGCACCCTCAGAAATTTTTGAGGGCACATACAGAAATCTTGAGGTCGCCCTCAAGATTTCTGAGGGTGCCCTCAGGACCTCATGTTCCAATTACCTTCAGACTTCTGAGATCCTGAGGAAAGGCCATCAAGTATTTCTGTGTAACTAAAAAACTAAATTTAGAAAATTCTAATCGAGTTTTCTGTAGAAGTTTTTGTTCCTATCACGAAGGCTATGTACTTTACACATTCTGTCAAACGGGAGTAGATGGGCCATTATGTGTACTTTTTAAGTGAAACAGTCTCTTCGAATTTTCAATACACTGATGGTGCTAATTGGTGCTCAATTTGTTGCTATTTTTCTATTCACCGATGATTGATTCCACCGGTTGAGAAAAGATTACACAGTTCAGTTCAGTGCATGACTGTAATGCACGAAAACACTCTGATTTGTAATCTCTCCTTAATCAGTGGAAACTCCGTTAATTAATTAAAATATCCGCAAGTTTTTTAAAGTCATCGACGACTTCACCGGTTGAGAAACGATTACAGATGCGAGTATTTTAGTTCATTACAGTCATACACTGAACTGTGTAATCTTTTCTCAACCGGTGGAATCATCGGTGAATAGAAAAATATCATTGATTTAATGCAAAACGGCAGCCCTAATGTACATGATATGATATAAATGTACGATTGAATGACTTAGGGGTGGTGCGTCAAATCTGGCATTTCGCTCTTTTAAAATTTAGAACAAGGTCAAAATATTGGGAGTGCACTCCCTCGAATCAATATGTTACATGGGTTCAGAGGCGGATCCGCCTGGGGAGGGGGACGGAGGCACGTATGCTCCCCTCCCCCACCCCACAGAAGCCTCAAATTTCGCCTTTTTTCAACAGAGTAGCCCGAAATTGCTTCCACCGACGCACTATGGTCTGAGATTGTTAGAAAGTGGCCAAATATCAAAGAGACAATTTCTCATCAACTTATCATTTATAAACTTTCAAGACCAATTTTGATCACTGAGAACACTTTAAGCAAGCGATTTTAACCTAGAAATGTCACTCAAAAAGTTTACCTTCAGCTTAACAGGTCAAAAACAATAATTTTCAAGGCAATTTGTTCACTGAATTTGGGCCACTTTTTGACGATCTCAGATCATAGTGCGACTCGCCGACGCTTCAAATTTCAAAATTTCACGGGCGTGCCCCCCCCCCGCCCCCACACAAAAATGTTCTGAATGCGCCACCGGCCACTTCATGGGTTTAAATGGACAAATGGGTCTCTTGCGCACATTTTTTTTATTTCATCTCCTTGAAGTACTTGATGAAAGGAACTCGCAGTATTTAAAAAAAAAAAAAAAAAAAAAAAACAAGTTGGAACTTGCAACACTGGAACAGTGTTAGCAAAGAGAGCATGAGTGTCGGCCGTAAATCATTGTAAGTGTGGAGTTCCATATTGATAGTACAAAACTGCGACAAAGTCAATCGCAACGCTGCATTTGTGTTTGTATAACAGTGATCGCTGTAAAAATAACTTGATAGGTCAAAATGGGAATGAAAATTTACTTATAGCGTGTTGAAACAGTTGTTCACGAGGCGAGGTGAATACTGTGGTTTTGAAAATCGATTTCGATAGTGATAGTTCCTTTAAAATCGGATGACGCAATACCAATCCTAGCAAGCCGTAAAGTCTAGTTTAGTTATTTGGGACTTTTTTAGATTTCTCTCGCCTGAATCAAAGTCATCAGGAAGGAAATTCTTAATACCAATCCTAGCAAGCCGGAAAGTCTAGTCTAGTTATTTGGGACTTCTATAGAATTTTCCTCGCTTGAACCAAAGTCATCACGATGGAAATTCTTCGTCTTTATGGTTTCAGCTCTTTTTGTCTCAGATTAAAAAATGAATGTTAATATTGATCAAATGTCATCCGACACTCATCAAGGCCCTTAAGGAACGTAATATGAACTTGAAAAAAGCTCATTCGATTTTTAAGGGAGCTTAAACGGTCCATGAGAGACGAAATTCGCGGATACAGAGTATCCACAGCTTATTTCAATGTTCGATCTGACAAGACCGTGCGCCTTTGAAAAATCGATATCTCGATAGTGAATCGATGTATTGCAATTCGGTTTGCACCGGTCGAAAGCGCTTGCTTGTGACTGACAACCTCGAAAATTTCAGATCCATCCGAGTTTATTTAATGACCTTACAGGACCTCTCGCGGCCGCAGTTACACATTTCTTGTCAGAGTTACGCTGAAACGGGGAGTAGTTCCCCCCCTAAGATGATATTTTTTGGCTCGAAACTGCATTGGGCCCTCTCGGGACATCATTGGGACCCGAAAAAAAGCGGAACCGATATACTACGGCACACGACTGGTTCGTGAGAGACGAAATTCGCCTTTTTCCAGCCTCCAGCGGCGCCCCTCTAAGGTCGATCTGACAAGACCGCGCGCCTTTGAAAAATCGATATCTCGAGAACGAATCGATGGATTGCGCACTGCGGTTTGGATTGGGTGGTAGCTTCAGCTTTTAGATAATTCTTGAAAAAAATTCAGATCCATCCAAGTTTTTAAACGGATCTTATGGGACCTCCCGCGGCCGCAGTTAGACATTGTACGTGAGACTTACGCTGGAGTTGGGGCCACGCCCCCCCCCCGATATAGACTTTATCGGTCCGACATTTGTCAGGGCCCTTAATGAACTTCATGTGAACTCAAAAAACTCACTTATGACTTCTCACGGCGCATGCTAGGTCCATGAGAGTCGAAATTCGCGGATTTTAGAGAATCTTAGATTTCTGACCCTATACCGCGCGCCTTTGAAAAATCGATATCTCGAGAGTAAATCGATGTATCGCAATTCGGTTTGGACCGATCAAAAGAGTAAGCTTACCGGTACTCGCCGTTAAAATTTTGGATCCATCTGATTTCATTTTGAGACCTTACTTGAGTTACTTGGACCCCAGTTGGAATTATTTTTTCGGAGTTACGCTGGCAAGGGGGTCGCTCCCTCTCTTGAAAAACTGTGGAGGGGGCCCTTTGCTGGGGCATACATTCTATTTTTCACTTTTTTTTTTTTTTTTTTTTTTTTTTTTTTTTTTTTTTTTTTTAATTTTATATTTGTGTCTAATCTAAGTTGGGGGAGGAGGAGGAGAGTACCTGCAAGTCAACCGGCAATTTACTTTTGATAGTGGCTGCGGGTCGAGGGTGCGGATTGCGGACTTTTAACTTGTTGTGGGGTTTACAGGGTGGCCGTGTCTAAACTTATGAGAAAAGAAGGCAACCACAGACCGGAAGAACGTTCAATTTCTGGTTCAGAGACCATGGACAAAGACATGGGCACCCGCAAAACAATTGCCCGGAGGGGCAACTTTTTGAATGTCAATGGAAGGTTTAGGGGACACCACCTAGAGACGGGCAAGTCTAGAGAACCCCCCCCCACTTCCGCCCAAAATAGAAAATAAATCAATTATCCTTCCAAATGGTAGAAATTGTAAGTGATTGTAGCATGTAGTTGTATCAAAAGTAATTCTATTTTTGACGTGTTTGATTTTATGAATAAAGTGACAGCATCAGATGATAGAAATAGTAAAAAGCTAAGTACAACTATTCCTTCTTTATTTTCATTGTCCTGATGAATTCTAAGAGTTAACCTATTTAAATTAACAAAACCAAAACTCTTGCCTATACAATCAGTATACATTCTCTAATCATGTAATTATCGACCAGAGGATTCTGAATTTTCAAGGAAGTTCGCAAAATTCTCGTTGCCAACGGTAGTTGCCAATGTAGACACGTTCATACTAGTAGATTTTAAAACTTCTTTCGGCGAGGGAGATGACGGGTGGGAAGTATGATGTCGTCTGAATCAGGAGGGGGTGGGGTAAAAATCAGGGGGGGGTCTAGATCTGGGGGGGAGAGGAATCCTGAAACTGGGGGGCGAGCTGTATAGTGGCAAGGGGTGGTTGGGCACCACTGCTTAGGGGGGGGGGGGCTACTTCCCGCCCTGCCCCCCCCCCTAAATTACGCCCCTAATTAAAATTGTAAAGTAAACTAAGAATAAAGTTTGTTAACTCTTACTCCTTTCGTTATTATTTCATCTTCGAATGTTCCGATTCTTTTTTATTGTAAAGTTTTGATTTTTCTGAATTGGGGGGGGGCGCGCCGCGCCGCCCCTCGGGGAGCGCCCATTGACAGATAAGGGAGAAAGGTAAGTGTAGGAATTTGCACGGGAATCCGGCGTAGTGTGCCGCAAAAATTACTACCAATGGCGGATCCAGAAAATTCTTTTAGGGGGGGGGGCTTCACGCCTATGAATTTTCAAATCTGCAGGGAGGAATTTATGGGATTTTTTCTGTTGAAAAAAGGCAAAGGCTACCGTGAGTTGGGGGGGGGGGGGCGTGCCTTTCCCGAATCCGCCGCTGATTACCATGTAACACTGGGCCACGATGACCGATGTCGCATAAAACCAGGTAGAAGACCCGTGGCGGGCGTGGCATCCGTGATGGCTGTGAAATTGGGATGAAGTAGATGGACACACATCATTCATGCAATCTGCACAACGCGGCAAGCAACTGTTGTAGGCGTAGGTGCAGTAGTTCGTGGGGAGAGCAAAGGGGACGGGAGGTCGTCGCAAAACCATGGACGAAGATATAACTAAGGACTGCCGACTGTTGTTAGTCCTGTTTTGCTCTCGACCCCAGCGCTCCAAGCAGCGGTCAGCTGAACTACTCTTTCAAGTGAGCGATCCTGGCGATGTGTCCATGCTCACATGCTGTGCTACTGCTAAAACCGTTGTTGGAGTTGGTCTGTTATGGCATGGCTGTCAACTGTTGTCGGCGACCCAAGAGGATCAGATAACTCAGTATCTCAATGGAAGATCGAAAGCAAGGGAAATTCAGAATCAACTTTGGACAAGGTAACAGAAATCATCAGCAAATTAAAAGAGTCGCCTGATCTCTACTAATAAAACAAATGTCTATGTACTCTTTCTTGTTTGATTCCGTTTTGAGGTTAACTGTGATGTATAGTATTTCAGTCCTTGATTAATCATTTTCGACAGTTCAGGAATCTTTCAAGAAATACTCCAGACGTTTGCTTTTTAGCGGATTTTGCTTCCTTTTAATTCGCTGATCATTTGTTCCCTTCGTTCAATCGTGATTCAAATTACCTACACGGTATACATTTGCGGGAAGGCATGGGAGAAAGGGAGCCGGAGCGGCCACCGCTGCAGCGGTTCGCTTTTAGTTGACCCTTACTGCTGCTTGGAGCGCTGTGGTCGCGCTTGAAAACCCGTTAACAGGTTTTAACACGGGCGGAGATAGGAAGTCGGCAGTCCTTAGTTATATCTTCGTCCATGGCTCGGAATGGTCTTAAAATTTTCCTTAGGATTTGATCTAGAACGCAACGTTCTTACATTTTCGAAAAGTTAACTCTAGCTCTCGCAATTAACGATTAAAGGCGGAAAAAGCATGGTTTCTGGACCGCGGAACAGTGGCGTTATCTAGCGGATGAGAATCTTACTACAGGTCGCTGAGGATTCACCTTAAAACGCAACGCCGATCGCGTTCCCCAAACGAACTCTTTTAGCGGACCGAAACATCAACAATAACAGGATTGGAAATTTGAAATCATCTAAATGCATTTTAAATCGCAGAATACACGAAACATGGACACAATCCTCTGATATAAAACCCCAATATCTCATACAGAAAATTTCGTTGAAGTCTGATCCAAATTAGTAACGTAATTACATTCCCAAAAATGCTTAACCTCAATCTTGGCCAAAAACTCCCGCCACAAAGAAAACGCGACAAATTGGGTGGACACCGGATTGGCGGAATCACATGGGTCAATCGGTCCTCGAGGACCCGTTCTCGATACTGAAACCAAGCGATCCCCCGAGCGGACCCCCGAACCATGCCGTTCCTATAAGAAAAGCATTATTGACCTTGTAGAAACGATTTCAATAGAGCATGACACTCATGCTCTAAAAAAAAGATTTGAAAAGGTTCCGTTTTGGCGCGAAACTGGATGACGACATAGTCTACGTTCAGCGGAGCGGTCCAATTGAAATCAAATCACTGCCAATTCACGTGTTTACTCTTCAGACATAAACACCTTCAAATCCTGTGTATGTGACTATTCATGCTTCCTATCGAATTATTGATGGATGAATGATGAATTGGCAGATTTATAGAGGACACGTTTTGCGTAATTATTTAAGGTGATTCCAGGCGAAACTTTTCCAGATTTCAATCCGATGGATAGCGCCACTAGTCACTTTTCGAAAAAGTCGTGTTTTTGGCGTTTTAAACTGAAACCATAGATAAAACGCAAAATCCAACAACGTCAGCACCTGCAAAATTTTTTTATGGATTTTTTGAGCCCAAAACGAGCAAAATTGGTTCAAAATTAAAGCCGTAAATTATGAAATTCGTTTCCCCATAAGCTTAGTGAGTGAAGGTGAGCGCGAGTGATAATACGTCTATCTGCCTCACTCGCACTCATTGCGGCTTATGGGAATGTTCGTATTTCATAATTTCCGGCTTCATTTTGGAGTGTTTCAGCCTGAAACTTTCAGGATATGTTCCTAAGGAATGCTCGCGCAGGTGCTGACGTTCCTCAAATTTGTGTTTTTAGCGTGAATTTGTCAAATATAGACAAAAACTATTGACTTTTTGAGCAGCGCGACGTGGTGTCAACAGTTGGAACTAATCGACCCTGGAATCATCTTAACCCTTGTGAGCCTAAGGGGGGGTACATTTGTACCCCAGGCCAGTTTTTTTGACGCCATTTTGTCAAAACTGCTCAAAATTTTTTGGGACTTCATGACATTTTAAGTTAGGATACTTAGAACACGTGCACCAAATTTCATTAATTTTTATGAATTTTTTGTCGATATTATAGAAATTTAAAGTGTTGGGGAACAAATATCCCCCCCCCCCCCTTCGTCCTGCCAGTTTTAAGTTTGGAACCATCTATTACAGTGAATTTTACGGAAATTTTATGTAGATTAAGAATATTAAGTCAGATCATTGAAAAAAATTGGAAATTTATCAAAAATGGAAAAATAAGATGGTACCTCATTTCATTTTTTCAATTTTTTTATTTTGACATTTTTTTTAAAAGTAGGTGTAAATTTGGCAACATAGCAAAAATTTACTCAAATTTCACATAAATTACTCTCTTAGGGTACTAATTACATAATCCATCCATTAAAGTTTCAAAATTATTGATACTGACTGTGCTGCATGAAAATATCCTTGGGGTACAAAAATACCCCCCCTTAGTCCTTTGTGTTACCGAAATACCTTAGGCTCACAAGGGTTAACAGGCAGCAATGATTTGATTTCAGTTGGACCGCGCCGGACCTATACTATGACGTCAGCTAGTTTCGCTCCGTTTCTGTCATTTTCAAATTCGTCATGCATCGAGCCTCAACTAATTGTTACTTTTTAGCTATCACAGAGGAAATTTTATGAGTTTGTACACAGTATACTTATCTCATGTAGTATAGGGAAACTCTGTAGGAGCGCTTTGGCGAATGTCGTTTTTCAATATAATCAAATGGGATCATTGAGTTGTTATCCTCCGACTACGAGGGGACGCCACCGTCTTGTCTAATGCAAATCAAATGGAAGATGTTAGTTCTGTGCTCCGACCACCAAGGGGGCATTTTGTCGTTTGTCTAACATTGAAGCATACTGTGAGTTTGTGTTGTTTCCATCAGTAATCTCGTAACATTTGTCATTAGAATGGGGCTCTTGCAAACTTTTGCTACGGGGGATTGAAGTGTTGATTCTTGCATACAAAACGTGTGAACGAAAAAAAAAAATGCACAAAATTCACTCTCAGAATCGGGCGTAATGGCTGAAAGACGCAGGTATCATGGGAGATTCCTATCTAAAATGAGACGTATCTCTGTGTTTGCGTAGAGAAAGCGACAGGTTAGACAGGATCTCCCATGATACCTGCATTGAAGCGCCCGGCAAAAAATGAAACTGTCCTAAAAACGTCCCAATTATGTTTAAGATTATTTCCCGGACCCGAAAAACGTCCTGGGAAAAACCTTAAGTCCAACGCAGCTATATGGGCTAGCCGCTGGGGTCTGCATTGTTTCCAAACAATACACGAGAAACGGACATCCGCCTTACTCAAACTACACTGCAGGCCGACACTGGGACGTCCGCTTCGAAACCGAAACGTCACTCGGATAATATTAGGCGGTTTTTAGGACGTTTTTAGGACCAAAACGGGCAATTCATTTTTTGCCGGGCGCCATTACGATCTTGCCGTTAAAGCAATTTTGTGAGTTTATTACTGAATTTTAGTCTTTTTCGGTGTGATTTTCGTGATTTTCGCTGGTCATTACATCAGACTGGACAATTTATTTTCTTACAGCAAAAGTTTGCAACAGGTCCATTGAGGTCATGTCTGGTTTCATAGAAAAAGAGCGCAACAGACTCCATGCCAGAGCTACCGATTTGCGTAGATTTAATGGCATTTTTCAATCCACCGATGATTCCACCGGTTGAGGAAAGATTACATAGTTCAATTCAGTGTACGAGTGTAACGCACGAAAATACTTTGTAATCTTTTCTCAATCGGTGGGAACGCAGTCAATTAATTCAAATAAACGCAAGTTTTCAAAGTTATCGACAGCTCTACCGGTTGATAGAAGATAAAAGACGCCAGTATTTTCGTGCATTACAGTCATACACTGAACTAAACTCTGTAATCTTTTCTCAACCGGTGGAATCTTCGGTGAATTTCAAAATGACATTAAATCTACGCAAATCGGCAGCTCTGCTCCATGCAGCGTTGCCACAATACACACGCCACCACTGACTATAGCATCTCGTGGATCGATATCTCTATATCTCTGACAAAAATCTCATCATTTCCAGCTTTCGGGATCAATACTCTTCCTTGGATTCTGCCTGGCGAGATATTCCCGTTGAGGATTCGCGGAGTTATGAATGGGATTTCCTTTGCCTGCTTCAACGCCTCCACATTCAGCGCATTAAAATCGTACAATCTAATCATCGACAGCCTGGGTATCTCCGGGACGATACTTTTGTTCGCAGTCACCTCTACGGTGTTCGCCATCTTCTGTAATACAATCCTTGTCGAAACTCACAATAGGACTTTGGAGGAGATCATACATGACTTCTCTGGACCGAAAAAGGATCTGAAAGAGGAGAAGCATCCCGAATAACGATTGAAATAGCCGCGTTTTATTTTGTATTTATTTTATTTAT
Organism: Trialeurodes vaporariorum; assembly: GCA_011764245.1. NCBI lineage: Eukaryota > Metazoa > Arthropoda > Insecta > Hemiptera > Aleyrodidae > Trialeurodes > Trialeurodes vaporariorum. Next base: position 6,638,108 of record VMOF01000013.1, read on the forward strand.
TCACACACGGAAAAAAAAGATTAGTGAAAATAACCATACGGATACCTAATTTTGGCACCTGCTAGATGTTATGGTAAACTTGACCAGAAGCATGGTACATTTATCGATACTTTGAGTAAATTCGACATGCAATCAGGTAACATCACCTAGTACCTAGTCAAAACATAGTATACTTCTGGTTAACATTACCATAACATCTAGCGGGTGCCAAAATCAGGTATCCGTATGGTTATTTTTATCGTAGTTTTTTTTTCCGTGATTCGTTATTAGTACACCAGCTTTACAGCTCAGTACAGGTCAAATATAGGTACATATATACATAATTACATTTACACATATATAATAGAACAGTATTAAGAACAGTAGGTAAGTAGAAAATATAATAACTAATTACTATACAGTTTTAGTGAAAAGTCAACAGTTGGCCTAAAATGCCCTTAGCAGTAGCGCACCGAGAGTTTCTTCATCTCTCTCTTTTCTCCATTAAGAAACGTATGTTAGACAAAGAATGGACAGCGGGATCAAACCCCCTCCTTCTGTCCTTTTCCTACTTATACATTCAAATGGGAAATGAGAGAGATGGTGGAGATCCTGGTTGTGCCAGTGGCCCTCAGCATAGCTCGCAATCAGCAGTGATTTAACTATCACACGTACAGCAATCAGTGACGTAGCGTGCATTTTTGCAACGTTGCATTATGTCCATTTAAACCCATGTGAAAGGTCGAATGCGAGGGTGTTCACCGAACACTCGATAGTTCGATCTCTTTCAAGGGTTTAAATGGACGAACTTCAACGAACAACAAGCTATGGCGATCGACGAGCTAAAGCAATGAAGGGGACCATACATAAAGAGTGTTGAAAAAGTCCGCCTCCCCCTAATCTAAGTTTTAAACGGCTGCAGATAAAAAAAAAAAAAAAAACGAAATTTGGGGAATGCTAATACCTTAATGGAAGCTATCTTTTGACCGACCCAGACTTTTTGAGGGCGCCCCTAAGGGAGGGGGGGGGGGGGGGGGGGTTCGCCCATTAACTCACAATTTTCAAATGGCAACTCCTATCTTCAGATACATCATTCGAAAGGGCATTAAATTCTAAGTCTTTTGGCGCAAACTAGAGGTCAATATAATTTTTCGTATTCGATGTATCGAAGGTCAAAAATCACTACACCAATTCAAAAAGTCGGAATTTATAAAAATGGGTGTTTAAAGTACTCTAAAAAGTGACTACTTTGCACAGAGACAAATAGAGACGGAGCACTACGCTAAAATACATCGGGAACATTATTTTGAGGCACTCTGAATTTTCGGGGATTCAACAAAATAACATGTTAAACAACAGTCAACACCTTGCGACGTCGCATGGTGCAGACGGGAAGTGAAGAGGAAGTGAAGAGGAGGGTGCTCACCATTCAACACCATGCGACATTGACTGTTGTTTTGTTGAATCCGCGAGAATTCAGAGTGCCTCTGCGGCAGCCAGTTAGTGCTCCGTCTCTCTTTGTCTCTGACTTTGCGGGCACGAAAATGGTTTTGACATAAATGGATGGTATAATTACAAGAATTCTATGGTGGTTATACCATACTTCTTGAAAATTGTGAAGAAATTCTAATTCTAAAACCATATTCTGGTACTAACACTAAAATTTTCTGGTCAAAGTATTACACTTCCTATGATTCACATACCATTGGGCATCTGGTAATAGTACTATAATTTAGGACTTATTTTCTTTAGTGCGGGATAAATAGTTGCCAAGTTATACGTCAGACCAATCTGTCACCAAAGTGCTTTCAAGTAGGGAGGCATCATTTTCTTTAATCTCATCTCACTAATCGCCAGGCGAATTGTTTCTTGAAATTATCTTTAGTGGTTATTATCACATCAAGATTCATTCAAATGTGGGAGTACCTTTAATCAGCCATACATTCACTGTTAAAGCGTCTTCTGTACACTAAAAACACAAAGTTTCTGTGTCTTCTGAGAGCGTAAGATTGAAGTGCTATGTGGAATCAAAATGTCAAGTGTTTTTGATATTATTCAGCATTAAATTCTCTCTAACGTAATGACCCGTGACTCTTCATTTTTCAAGTTTTTCCCCCGCAAACTAGTTTATAAAATTGATTCAATAAATGATTAAATACATCGAATCAATATCGATAAATCGATCGTCCGTGGGGTGCCTAACGACTCCAAACAAAAAATGGTTCAACCTACAGAAATGAATTTTCAACGTTTTCATCATTTACTTTGTCGAAATTATTTCTTTGTTGGACGGTCAGTAGTTTTTAGAAATTAGTTTCGATAAAAAGGTTAGGTTAAGTGAATATTTTTTCGAGTTTCGCTCTCAAGTAATTTTTCCTCAGAATTTCTTCCGGAAACAAATCGCTATGACCGAGTCAAAGGAAGAACCATCTATCGGATGTCTAAAACCGGTGAGCTCAGCAAACTTTCTGTACTTACACATTGATAAAAATAAAATATACTTTAAGATAAAAAACTGAAAATAGCAAGGCCCAAAGCACGACTGAAATTGCATACACAGCGAGGCAATGGGCATCGACAGATAAACGTTCAACACTTTTCGAATCCATATAATTCAGTGACGAAGCGTGCAAATTGGCAACGTTGTATTTTGTCCATTTAAACCCATGAAAAAGGTCGAATGCAAAGGTGTTCACCGAACACCCAATGGTTCGATCTTTTTCATGGGTTTGAATTAACAAACTGCGACGTTGCCAAATTGCACGCTATACTCTGTCAGGGATAAGAAGTCCGATGGGAAGTCGGGTAAAAACGCACTATATTGCAACGCAGCGGTTTCTCGGCTGTCGATTCTTCGCCGATGCGCTCGTTCTGGAGACCGACCTTTGAGATCCTTTTTATTGAAACAGACAACAGACAATACGGCCGTGAAGTATGACCAATTATAAAGTCCTTCGAACGCCCACTCCAAAATTAAACTTTTGCGGCATTTGCGAATTTTGAATAACTGACTTTCAATTTAAATTCTGCTCGAGTGCTCCGAAAAATGATACCTAACGGTGCGGCGGCTCAATACAGTGGCGTAGCCAGGGGGGGGGGGGGGGGGGGGGGGGTCCAGGAGGTCTGGACCCCCTCCTTGACACCAACATTTGTCCTAAAAAAAGGTAATTTTTTGCGTTTTCAGACAAATTTTTACCAAATTAGTATCTTTGGACCCCCCTTGACAATTTTCGGACCCCCCCAAGAAAAATTCCTGGCTACGCCACTGGTTCAATATGTAATTTTTCAACGATGTTGGCATTCCTGATTGTTCGGGCTACAATGGGGGGAATCGTTTCTATGGAAACGTAAGAAAGAAAAAGTGAGTAGAGTTTTTGGCAGTCTACAAATAATAAGATCAGTCGACCAAGCTTGTGTCTTTCAGCTCCATAATTTGTCTTTCAGCTCCATAATTTGTCTTTGAAATCAATTATTTCCACCTCAAATTCAATCAATCAATCACCAATCAATCATCAATCATCAATTATCAATTTCAATCAAAAAATATCATCTCATAAAGTCATAACCTATTGTTTTCTGTAAGTTTACATTTTAGTTTATAATTAGTTTATACCGATTAAAATTTGTTCATTTCTCCCAGGTATTTGATGTCTTTCATAGCTCTCTCTTATTTCACCATAATTAAAGTTCAAAACACTGATTGAGTGATCCCAGAAAGCTGTAAGTAATCTTTGAAAAAATACTCCTTGAAACGCCGTTTGGTATCATTTTTCTGTGCACGTCGAGCAGAATTAAAATTTAAAGTTAGTTGGTCAAAATTCGCGAATGCCGCAAAAGTTTAATTTTTGGGTGGGCCTTCGAAGGACTCCTGCGAACGAGCGGATCGAGCGCCCGAAGAACCGCTCCGTTGCAATGTAGTGCGTTTTTACCGGACTTCCCATTGAACTACTTATCCTGAACAGAGTATATAATAGGTCACTGATATGATTTGGAAAAGGTTTCCAACGGAGCTGCCACTTTGCCTTTATTTTTTATACAATTTTCAATTTACTGCAGATAATAATTCCACCGGTTGCAGTGGCGGCTGAAGCCATTTGGCAACCATGCTTATTTGTCTATTAAACCAATGCAAAAGTATCGATATATAGGGAGTGCCATTGCACCTTCTCAAGATCGATTGTTTTACATAGATTTAAATGGAGAGAATACGATGTTGCCAAATTGCACGAGCCGCCATTGACCGGTTGACCAAAAGATTACACACTTCTCAGTGCAGTGTCCGACTTTAATACACGGAACTATCCTTCTTATTCTATCTCTCTTTTTAGTCATCCGAATGTACAGGTAGAAAAAAGGATAGGAAGAGGGGATTGATCCCCCTTTCTTATCCTTTTCTAACTTACACATTTTAATGGACAAAGTGAGAGAAAGGTCATTTCTAGTTACGCCACTGCTGATCAGTAAATCTTTTCTCAACCGATTTGAGACGGTATGAAATTCTATTACAAAAAAGCCAATCTCCAAACTGGTCTTTTGTCTGTAAGACAAAAATTGAAAATGTGAAATTTTGACGACTTGTTTGAAAAGGAACGAGATGAAAACAGATAAATGTATAAAAACTTTCAAAATATTTTCCTGCTAAGATGATGAGAGGTAGGTTCACTTAGACCTGTTTAGTGGCGACGTCACGAAAAAAAAAATGGATTCAAATAAATGCTGGATACAACAGGATACACACCTTCAAATGGAAATTCATGCTAGTAAACAACCAGTTCTCTCATATTTTATTCCATCATCAGATTCCACGTATACTTTGAAGTATAATTACGTTTCAACAACACTTCCGAAACATCACGCTTTAATTTATAATTACAATAATATCGAAGAAAGTCTTCTGTTTTGTCCTTGTCTCACTCACAGTTTCGTATGGGCACAAAATCCTAGGATATGGGCTTATCGACACCATCAGACCACGTGTTGGCAAGCTTCGATACGAAGAGAGGTTAGGATGATTGAGTGTCATGGCGGTGATTCGTCCATAAAAGACCAAGAGGAAGACAAGGACAAAACATAGGAAATTTTACAATATAATTCTGATTGTAAATTCAATTGTGATCAATCATGCAGGGCCAGCCCGGGGGGGGGGGGGGGGAGAGACTAGACGACCACTGGAGCTCGCAACGATCTGAGGGGCGCCTGAAAAATAAATTTATTCATTTTAATTTATTCAAGATTTTCAAGCGCAATCATGAGCTACCATGGGCGGATACAGGGAATTGCCTTTCTCTCTCTCCTCCCATTTAAAAACGTGCGTTAGTAAAGGACAGAAGAGGGGGCCAAAGTCACGTGATGGCCCCCTCTGCTGTCCTTTTCTAACACATAAGTTCAAATGGAAGGAGAGAGAGAAAGACAATTCCCTGTACCCGCCCATGTGAGCTACACATGCTTCAAATCCTTACTTGTGAAAGTCAAACTGAAAGGACAGCTACGTCTGTGTTTTTGCGCAAGAATTGTCAATATTTGGTTCTTTTAGAAAGGAAAATTGGGTAAATAAATACATTTATACGATCACATTTTTTGAAACGCATCTCTTATAATAGCTTAAAATTCGACCACGGCAAACCAAAATTCTCAAAATTATCCGGGGGAAGAACCCGAACTCCCTGTACCAGCTCACATCAGCGCAATGGGTCTGTTGCGTACTTTTGCTAGATCAATATGACACATAGTTTCTAACGTAAAATTCGGCGAAAATAAAGATTCGCACATTAAAAACTTTAAAAATTCACTCATTAACTGAGAAAATACCTTCCATTTCAAGCAACCCGCACTACACTAGACACTATATCACCGACTTATGACTACAATAGATGGAACCATCTCGTTTATGTAAACATGAACAGAACTTACAAACATTGGAAATGTTTCGTTTAGATGCGTACATTTCTTTTATTATTTTGTAATCTTTGATTAAACCGAAAAGACCAGACAGCAAATGCAGCTTATACTTCACGTATTAAAAAAGAAATTCCATAATTTTGTAGTTACGATGTTGTTTACTTATGCACGGTGGTTTCGTCTATGTAGTAGTATACCGGTGCAAATAGTGTCTAGTGTAGCGCGGGCTGTTTGAAATTGAAGTGATTTCCTGAGTTAATGAGTGGGTTTTGAACGTTTTTAACGTGCGCATCGTTATTTTCGCCGAATTTTACATGAGAATCAAGGTTCTATAATGTCGTAGCAAAAGTATGGAACAGACCCATTGACCCCCTGCTCACACCACCATTCAATCAGAAAAAATAATAGATAAACAATAAATAATAATGACAAGCGTTTATAATTCAGTTTTTAGTGGCAACTTTGGCGATGCCTCTTTCCCTGTGCGTGGGTACTGTATTCAGTCATTCTGGAGTAATGATACCTCAGTTGATGGCCCCTGATTCTCTTGTAGAAATCACAAAAGAAGAAGTGACGTGGATTGGTGAGTTCTAAAGGATTATGACTATAGGTACACAAATAGGTCTCAACAAAAAAAAATTAGCCCCTTTCATTAACAGAGATGCAACACGCAGTGACCAATGAAAAGAACTTCATCGCTCATCTGAATCGACGCTTAAGGTGATTCCCGGCAAAACTTTTCCTGCGGGCCGATCATTTACTTTATCGTTAAACCGATCGTTAAAACTGTCTACGAGTGATGCTATTGGTCGAAAGTTGTAAAAGTTGGCCGTTGCTATGGTAGCCATCGTTAAGAGTCTCGTTTTATAAAGGCTATTCATGAGTAACCTTTAAAAAACGGACACTATAACGATGGTTACCATAGCAACGGCTAATTTTTACAATATTCGACCAATAGAATCACTCATACACAGTCTTAACGATCGGTTTAACGATGAAGTAAATGATCGACCCGCAGATTCCAATCAGAAGTCTGTCAGATCCCAAAGAGCGGCGCGCCAAAAGTAGCTTTGGGAAAAAGTCGTGTTTTTGGCAATTTAAATTGAAAAGAAAGAAAACACGCAAAATTCGAAAACTTCAACACCTACGTAACTGATACATTGCTTTTTTGAGACCAAAATGAAAAGAAAGAAAACACGCAAAATTCGAAAACTTCAACACCTACGTAACTGATACATTGCTTTTTTGAGACCAAAATGAGCGAAATTATGCTTGACAATTTAAACCGTAATTTATGAGATTCATTTCGCCGTAAGCATAGTGAGTCCGATTGAGTGAGTCCGCCACACTCGCACTCATTAAGGCTTATAGAAAAATGTGCGTATACTTCATAATTTTTCCGGCTTTACTTCTGAGTGCTTCAGCTTGAAAACTTTCAGGATATCTTCCGGAAGTATGTTTGCAGGCGTCGAAATCCCTCTTCGTACTTTAGACGTAAATTCATCAGTTTCAGCCAAAAACTGTTGAATCTTTGAACAGCATCCTAATTCAATAATTATTACAATACCGGCTATTACGAGGGTGGATTTTAAAGGAAGTTTACCTATTTTTCCTCAGAAACTACCAATGTTAGGAAAAAAACAAACCCAGCGTTGAAACGTACGTACTTTCACCTTTCTAACGAGCTTTCGTTTTTTAAATTTGGCCGACGCGTTGCGGAGATATCATGGATTTTCCCCACCTGTCTCTCCTTCAAACGTGCCCACCTTTTCACGCGCTACAGAAGACTGCCAGTTTCGGCAGGCGATGCGCTTATCTCCGGATCGGACATATCAATAAAACCCGAGTGCATGTTGTTTACTGAATAGACTACTCTTCTACGGATAAAATAATCCAATTTGTATCGATCTTCAAACTTTCGGTCAGTACTGAAAGTGCAATCATCATGAATTGAAGCTGGATTAACAGCTTGCGTCAAAACCTGGTTCAGGAGTATGGGGAAAGAATTTTACGACGGCTGTATACAGAAATTGTTGCACCGATATGTAACACTCGCGAAAATAGCGGGTGACTTTGTCAAAAAATGAGATGATAGACGCCTCACAACAATGTTAAAACTTGTTTCAATAAAATAATAGCTCTATTTTACTTATTCAAAGTCTTAAACTCATGTTTTCTGTGAAGCTCCGCAGCGCGTAAAAATGTGGGCACGTTTGAAGGGAGAGTCGGGTGTGGAAAATCCACGATATCTCCGCAACGCGTCGGCCAAATTTGAAAAACTGTAGCTCGTTAAAAAGCTGAGAGTACGTACGTTCTAACGCTAGTTTTTTTTTTTCTAACAGTAATACTTTCTGAGAAAAAAAAATAGGTAAACTTGCTTTTTTAAAATCCACCCTCGTATATTATGAATTTAGTTTCCTTTTATTTCTTATTTCTTCCTACAGTCCGATACATCTTGTTCTTTGCAATGTTACAATGGGTCTGTTGCAAACTTTTGCTACAAGGATGAAGATTGTTTCATCGTATGTAAAATTGCCCGAAAAGTCTATTGGTGGCATCAGAAAGTCATGAAATGCGATGATAAACTCACAAGAGACGTATCATGAAATCCAAGATGGCGGTCAAATATCGAGCAATCTGTATGCATACACCTTTAACATCCAAGGATTGCCAACGTTGACAATCTCACAGCTTCAGAGGTTATGTGTTTATTTACATTGTGATTGGGTGCGATCGAGATTGTGAGGTTGGCTATCCTTGGATGCTCGTGGTGCATGCATACAGGTTGCTCAATATTTTACCGCCATCTTGGATTTCATTAAACGTCTCTTGTGAGTTTTATACTGCATTTTATGACTTTCTGGTGCCACCAATGGACTTTTCACGCGATTTTACGTGGGATTGAACACTCTATAGCGCTGTAGCAAAAGTTTGCAACTGACCCATTCAATGATATGGGTATCACTGAAGTTTCGTTGTAAATAAAAGACTTTTTTGGAGTATCCAGGATTTTGATGATTGTACCTACACGTCTGTCTCATAATTCCAGCTAGTTCTGCTACGATCGGGGGATTCTTCGCAACTCTGTTGGGTGGCGTGCTTTCAGATATGTACGGGCGAATTCGGATGGGTCAACTGAGTTTTTTCACCATCGCGATTGGCTACGCAACAACCGCTGCAGCATCTAACTTCTTGATGATTATGATAGGAAGGGTTGCCATCGGGTTTGCATCCGGTATTTTTAATTTTCATACATTTCAAAACTAAGGAAAACGAATTACACGAAATAGTATATCATAAAGTTCATGGACCAAATAATGTTACGTGCACGGTCCCGCACGCAGATGATCGATGCGCACTTACCGCGTTACATAAACCACACGCAACCATACTTAAGCACGCACCATCCAACGTCTTTCAGAGGACACTTAAGCCGGGCCGCAACAAATTTTGGTACCATATCAATGCGTTCATTTTGAAAAGAAATATGATGAAGCAGAGACAAATAGAGACCCAGCACACCGTATGCTTCCCGTGTCAGAAAAATGAGGCAAGTTTAGGGTACACAGTTTTGTTCGGGAGTCACCGGTTGCAACGATAAACATAGCATGCTGTTGAGTGGTGGAGCTCAACCAATAAAAGGCTGTGATTGGTGCGTGGTCCCGGAAACGGAAACATGTTTTGGCTCATCAATCAACAGTAGGCTAATGTTGACTGTTGTGTTGGTGAGTTCCGACCAAAATTGAGTTAGAAATAAAGACACGCGTCGCAAGCTTTGAGCTAAGTCTCTAATATTTGTCCCTGTGATGAAGGTTTTTTTTTTTCAGTTAACGCACAATCTGTAGGGGCGTCATTTAGGGGGAAGGGGGCATTTTTAGAAGGGTCATTTTGGTATTGCCCCCAACCAAGGATTTGACAAAACTCAACATTTTAGGAAAGTTCGAGCAAAAAGAAGTTGTCTAACTCAGCGCATATAAAGGGACAGCTTTCAATTTTGGGGAAGACCGTTTACAAAATAAGTTTTTGCCCATAATTTTCCAAATTGTAAGTGAAAATGGACATGAGGGTTAACAATTAAGCAACAAAAAATGGAATTCCAACCCCCCTCCCCCCCTCCAGTGAAAGTTGAAATGACGCGCCTGTTTGTCAAATGCTTTACAACCAGAAAAATTTTGTCCAGTTTTTTTGGGTCCAATTCTAATCTGGGGGCTTGGGCCAATTGATAAATTTTGTTTAATATTATGGAAAGTATACAATCCTAATGTCCAATGATAATCCCAAAAATAATTATTTTTTCCAAAAAAGTGGCTAATGAATGCATGATTCCACCTTTTCACTGGGGTGGTGTATTAATAATTCATTTGAAGTAAAATTCTTGAAAATTTTAAAATTTTGATATTTCTATCACATGAAAAATTCTTTGTGAACAAACAAATCAAGGACCAATTTTTAATTGATTATTCTTGGTTGGAAATATTTCAGGTCTTATCATGCAAGTCATTGTTTACATCAGTGAAACATCTCCGCCGAAATACAGAGGACTCTTCATGTCCATTTCTCCTCTGTTCGTCTCACTCGGGGTATTGTTCATGTACATAATCGGAGGCTTCCTTCCGTGGAAAATCGCCGCCCTAATCGTTTGCATGATTAGCATACTTGGATTCATCCCAACGTTGTTTTACTATGAATCACCCCAATGGTTGGTCCTGAAGGGAAGATTTCTGAAGCTGAGAAAAGCTTGAAACGGATCGAACATCCTGCTAATGTTGCAGCGAGGCTGAAACAAATACAGGATGCGAAAGCGAGAAATGAAACGCAGGACGGACCGGAGTCAGGTAAAGTCCTATCTTAAAAATGGGAGGATAAAGGAATACATAATTGTACATCTTCCTCCCCATTAGAACACGTGTGTTAGAAAAGGATAGCAGAGGGGGCCGGCCATCGTGCGACTTTAGCCCTTACCTCCGTCTCTTTCTAAAGCACGCGTTCAAACGGGAGGACGGAGAGAGACAAACTTATGAGTCTGTTGCGAACTTTTGCTACGGTTAAAGAGAAAGGTATTAGGGTACAGGGTGTTTCTAAAACTTATGTCATCCTTTCTACCACGTATTTTTGAGGTCAAAATAAGACTTTTTTTTCCTATAAACATGTGTCCGAAAATGCCCCCCTTTTGAGCTACAGCCCCCTAAAGTTTTAAAAAATTGTTGGTTTTTTTGGAATATCGACCATAATTATGAACCGAATTCCATGAAAATTGGTGTCTCACGGTAATTTTACGTGTAGAATCCACTAATGACCTCGAGAAATTCATAAATGAGGTCTGACTGTACTTTTCAGGCAATCTTATACCTTCAACGACACAAATTTTATGTTACGGATCGGAAATTTGAAAATTAGAAAATGCAATCAGATGAGAAAAACTGTTAAAAAGATATTTGGTCCTCTTTGTTTTGGCCGATACGACGCGTATTAAGCGAGATAATCGCTGCACAAGGTGGAAAAGTCAGCGTTTCTACCATGAAGAGCGGCTGTAAGGTATGCAACCCGCCACTCCGCTGCTACTTCGGGCCGCCCGCTATAGTAAAAGCGCTGACTTTTCCACCTTGTGCAGCGATTATCTCGCTTAATACGCGTCGTATCGACCAAAACAAAGAGGACCAAATATCTTTTTAAGAGTTTTTCTCATCTGATTTCATTTTCCAATTTTCAAATTTCCGATCCGTAACATAAAATTTGTGTCGTTGAAGGTATAAGATTGCCTGAAAAGTACAGTCAGACCTCATTTATGAATTTCTCGAGGTCATTAATGGATTCTACATGAAAAATTACCGTGAGACACCAATTTTCATGGAATTCGGTTCATAATTATGGTCGATATTCCAAAAAAACCAACAATTTTTTAAAACTTTGGGGGGATGTAGCTCAAAAGGGGGGCATTTTCGGACACATGTTTATAGAGGAAAAAAGTCTTATTTTGACCTCAAAAATACGT